>JARHVA010000715.1:1510000-1827500 GCA_037957365.1 Torreya grandis | reverse complement strand
CTATTGAAGTAAACTTGAGTCTATTATAACCTTGCAAAGTGTTCATATTATGATATCAATTAGTTTCTCTATATCCAAGTTTCTAAAGAAATGAAAATGGAACTATGCTGACAACCACACCATCATCAACCATTACTTGTTTTACATAGTTGTTTTAGATCCATACTTGTAAATACAAGGTTGGATCTTCCCTTCTATACATTTATGAGTCTATGGGTAGGCTCATAAGTTAAAAAATTGGTCAACATCTCTCAAAAAAAATTCAGGTGGGAACTCATCCAAATTAATAAGATTGATTTGAGCCTATGGTGGAGGTGTGACATTGGCTAGGTGGCCTAATGCCAAGGCATCGAGTAATGTCAAATGATGGGAAGGAGATTTTGTAAGTAGGTCTAGGAAAGAGATGGGAAATTATATTTTTGAAATCAAAAATAAAATCATTGTTCCCCATGGTTTTGGGGTTGGCATCATTCTCAAAGACATCAATCATACAAGGGGTTGTGGGTTTATACTCTCTTGTGCAAGTAACAATGTTTGCATCTTCCTCAATTTTAAGTTCCACAAATCATATCATGTGGGTTTTTACTTGTGATCCTAATTATTGATCCACATAAGGGTTGACTATATCATAGGTATAGGCCTCGGTGTCATGAGTACCAATCAGTGGGGGTTATTTAGTTTGGATACCATGTGATTGGTTATGTATGGTACATTATTGATGGTATCAAAAGGGGTTTTTATAAATTACCAAGTTAATATTTTGTGGAACTATAGGATTGGTTGATTGGGCTTGAGGGTTTACATTGGCATTCCTTAGAAACATGTCTAAAAATGTTTATCCTTGTTTCTCAAGGAGTCTTGAATAAACTTGTTGTATTATTTACATGCATGAGTATCATGTCTAGTGACTCTATGAAAAAGGTGGAAGACATTAGGATCATAGTATTGAGGCCTTTTATATTGGCATTGTTGAAATAACCCTTGTTGGTTGTTATTATAATTTTTTTTTTTATTATGGCTAGGGTCAGTGTTTAAAAATTGATTTTGAAACTAGTTGTTGTCACTTGGATTTGCACCCTTTGAGGAGATGTAAATCTCTCCTCATCCAAGTGGCACAATTGAATCACCTATAAGCTTTTGGTAAGCCTAAGGAATGAGGTGAGTCTTTAAATAGGGTTATCTCCCTTGATGTACCGTTTAAGATTGAACCTATACCTAAATTTGGGGGTGAAAAGGGAGAAAGATAACTAAAAAAAACTAATCTAAGGGAGGTGATACACCAAATTTACTAATGAATTTCAACCATATGTATGCTACACTTGAAATCAAAATACAAACTAAACATTCACTCTCCAATCTATGTCTTCTTGCATCAATGTTACATTGTGGGGTTATGGATGAATGTGCAAAGCTAGGAGGACTAGACAAGAGGCCTTGAGTTCCAATAATGAAGAGACTAACTCATTAAACTTTGAAATTTCTTGGAACACATCACATGCCCTGCAAGAAGAGGCTAAAAATAGGTGAAATAATGTGACAACTTGCTAAGGAATCCATAGTCTTCACTAAGAAATTCTAACATTCAAGTAACACACAATAAGTAAAACCATGGAAGAGGTAACACTTAGTAATTTTATTGATCAAAATATATAAAAATGATCAGGTATTCACCATACTCAGGTGGAGCATAGAATACAATGGCAAAAATGGCAAGCTCTTAATGAGCTTGAGAGAGAAAGAGAAGAAGAGAAGTCCAAGGGTCACAAGGACACTTGTCAAGCTAATAAAATTAGTTATCCATGCATTAAAATAGGATATGGGTTGAACCATGCAAGTTCATGAAGTACAAATTTCAATCCAAGTCATCAAAGTCTTACAAAGTGGCACAAAACTCCTCATTTTGGCTCAAAAAAATTGCTTGCATGATTGGACCGATTTGGATATCCCATAACTGATGAGCAGTAGGTATAATGATTTTAATGGAAGGTGATACTCTCATACATTCATATCCATGCATTGGTTACATGCTTAGTCCTTTGAAAACCTCTGAAAATGAGCCATCATCATCTGTTGTCCAGAAAACTGCTCTTCCATGCACCCTACATACTTGGCCTCTAAAATGCCTTTAGTTTTACATTAAAATACATATAAGGTAGTGGGTGAAATTTTTAAATACCATTCATGGAATTATGAGCATTAGGGACACCTTAAAAACACCCCATTTGAAGTTTTCCATCTTCTTCATTAGCTTGTCCAATAAGCCAGTTTTGACTGGCTAAGTTGAATCACCTAGTTATGCACATAGAAGTTGTTTTATGGAATTAAATGAATATTATTATTTATTAAAAGTATCAATATTCTCTCCAAAATTTATTTCATCTCTTAACTCCTCATGTAGCCTGCACAACACATAAAATAGTGAGAAAAACCTTGTTTCTACCCCCATCCATATAATTTCATATAGATAATCATGTTGTGAAGTAGCTTGAGGGAGTCCTCTACAACCTCAAATCATAATTATAGAAAAAATATCTCATTATATTATCAATAAAACTCCATCTTCCCAATTGAGTCCTGGCTAAGGGTTTAGTAGGGTTTTAGGGCAGTTTTGGGTCTTAAGCATTGTTCATAAAAGTTTCACGTCCAACTTGTAGAAAAATTACACAAAAGTGATCTTAGGGGACCCTTATAACCACCCTCAACTTGTTTTTTCACCATGAATAACCTCATGGAATATATGAGTAACCAACTTGCCTCATCAAGCTTATTTTTTCCAATTTACATGAGTCTAAGTTAGTTCAAGGTCCAAAAATAGATTCTTCTAGATTTATTTTCACTTTGAGAGTTTTAATACCTCTTTAATAACCCTTTAATATGTTTCCACAAATTTTTAGGCTTAAATCATGCTATAAGTGATGATAAACCCCCATTAGACACTAGGTCTAGCCATGTCCAACAGGCCTACCTACAAGTTTGGCTCAAAATGATCTTTCTTAGTGGATTCTCTGCATCTAATAACTTGAACATATCCATAATGATCCCCCAGACATGTTCCAACTCACTATAATATTCATTCCATTTTATAAATGAAATTTTCTCCTCATTTGCCCTTGAGGCCTTGTTTTTTCCCATTAGGATTGACTGCAAACCTAGGAGTATGGAGTACCTTGTTTGGTTTCCCATGTTATTGCTTGGTTTTTCATGTTTGTATGGGTGTGATTCAACTTTAAATACTCACTTGAAGTGTCTTAAAAACTTATTATTCATCTATTTATCATAATCCTTCAAAACTATAGGGTTCTTGCTCCTCAAGAGTGCTCTACCTCTGAGACAGAATAGAGGGGTGCTACCCTATTTTGTAAAACAAGATACCTAGTTGAGAGGTTTCCATAGGTCACAAAGGTGATGTGTATACAAATTTATCTCTTGAATAGGTCATTTGACCTTCCAAACACCTCAAGTTACAAAACAAACAATGAGAAATGACTATGTGTAGGGTTGGTGTTGTAGCATGGAATTGTACCCTTGTGAGAGAGTTATTCAGGCTCTCTCACTTCCAGCTACAAGTGTGGGAACAACCTCAAGCTATGGGTATCCTACGGTGAGGTTGAACCTCTAGTTTTTTAATGAATCTAGTTCCTCAGATGCTTCACTTCAGCTTATCCCCACACACTAAAACCTATTGTTAACCAGGGAAAAAGGAGACAAAGATAACATGAAAGGGAAACCTAAGCTAAGGATGGTGATGCACCAAAATATGAAATGATCCATTTTCAGCCTGGGAGCCTTAACCACTTATGATGAACTCAACCAAGACGTATACTATTCTGATCTTATCTCAAGGCCATAGGCATGAATATTTGTGTGAAGGTCAAAGGAGAGCCCTACATTTTGAAGGACAGAAAGGGATAGGTCTGTGTGAGACACTATGAGTCCATAACACTCCAAGGAGGGATCAACATCTAGACACTTCACACAACTTTCACAAAACCAAGAGAATTAAATAAAGATGCTTAGAAAGATTATAGATGATGAATGACAACATACATTCTACAAATAAAATCCAAATGTGCACACTTGAATTCAACGTAGAATTATAAGTTTGTCTTATATTGCTTTAAGAGAGTTTTACAAAACAATTTTGACAAAGTGCCTCTGTCAATAGTTAAAGGATAGTTTCTTGGCTCGAAAGCCCCTATTTATAATAAAAGAGGCTGAGAGAAGAAGGGGACTCATGAGAAACTTGGAGGTAAGTCATTAATTTTATACAACCACCACCATTGTCCTTATTTGACCATGAAAATGAGTCTTCCAAGGTCATCCCAATCCTATCGAGCCCATCCTGCATCCAGGTCACCCTTGGGTGGATTTTGAGGGAGCCATATCACAAGTGGTTGAATGTCTCCACTTGGCATGACCAAGTTGATATCTACATTAAAATCATCATGGACACCTTCTCTTCATGTGTTATATCTGAATAAGGATGAAGTGTCCACACCTTTTTTACTTTGGTTGAACCATGCTACTTTTAATCATGCAGTCCCTTATTGAGAGTGAGATCCATGTCAAAGGAAAAAACCTTTATAAATTTGAACCTACTAAATCCTACCAATTGCTTTGGCTCTCTTTTGCTCTGATTGGTCATTAAAAATTAGCTTGGATCCTTGACTCACACCATATATCTTCTTGACATGGACACCTATGAGTCATTGATCTCCCTGCTAGTTGGATTCACCTATGCCATGTGGCAGCCTCTCATTCATTTGATCATGACTCTCATGTAGAGTTGATCCTTAGAACCATGTTGTTGGACTAAGCTTATTAGGTTAAGTAACCTTGGAAATTTGATTTACTCTTTATAGTGTAATTCAAGTTTTCTAAGATACTTAACTTATAAACTTATAAGCTAAGTCCTTGAATAATCTTGATTTACTCTTTGCAGAGTAATTCAGGTTCTCTGAGCTCCTCAACTTCAGACTCTCCCAACTTGAATACTTCCCAACGACTAGTTTATCAACTCAAAGTTTGACATTCACAGGCCCATCATTAGACATTTGAATCCCAATAACTAGTCCTCCATAATGAAATTGACATACATATAGATGTCAATCACTATGATAATTCCTTTAGGTCCCTTATTGCTTTAGGTATTTGCTTGACACCTATCCTAAACAATTTCCTCATGGAAACTTTCTCCAAAGGAAATGGTCCCTTGGCTCTCTCCTGGCTCTTTATCTTTGCACCATTTCCCATGGGCAAATTGTCCATGAGAATCATCTCTTTATCTTTTTCAAAAGGAAAAGGCCCTTTGAGAATCTGCTAAGTGCCCTGTTGATGCTAAGAAAGTGCCCTTCAGTATTTTGAAAAATCCTTTCGAAAGAATTGAGAAGCACTCTTCAAAATTTTTGAAAAGACCCCTTCAACTTGTGAAAAAATATCTTTTAGAATTTTTATTAGACCTTTGGGAATGACACTTTGCACAAAAGGTGTCCTTTGGAGCCCTTGAAAGGACAAACTTTCCTGAGAAAAGACCCTTTGGGAAAACTATTCGGGGCACTTTACAGCTAAAAGGCCTTTCAAAAGAATGTAGTGGACCATTTCCTCAAGAAAATGACCTTAAAGAACTTTGAAAATGAACCATTTTTATATAAGTTCCCTTTGAAACTTTCTTTTGGATAAAAAGTTTAAGGAAATTCCAATACTTAGCCCGAAAAAAAATCTTTGAAAGAAAACACTTGGTGAAAAAGTCCCAAAAGAAATGAACCTTATCCATTGGGTTTTCAACTCCTACTTAATTTAAGCTTCTTTAGTGAAGTAGCTGATATATCAAAACCCAAAGTCTTAATACTTCAAAAACCCGAAGTCCTCTTTCTCAAGACCAATTTGGGTTTTGCATGCCCTCTTACTTTGGGATTTTGGACCCAAGTAACTTATGTGACAAATCTCAAAGTCTTCCACTACTAAAACCCTGTGAACCATTGCTCAAGACAAGTTCCAATTTTTGGACTTAGCCTACATTGAGGTTACAAAGTTACTTTACTTCAGAGTTATGACTTCCTTTAACTTATAAGGCAATTTAAGCAAAGTAGTTCCACTGATGGAAACCATAGTTCTGATGGAGTCCATAGCTCTGATGGAGTATGTAGTTCTTCTAAACTCATGCTTGAAATGCTTGAACTGCTTGGCTTAGCCATGAAAACTGGTCAAGAACCCTTTTCTTTGCTCTACAGACCTATCCCTTAGGATTTGACAAATTACACTTTAAGAAATCTTAAAGTGTTTCAA
Source organism: Torreya grandis (assembly GCA_037957365.1). Lineage (NCBI taxonomy): Eukaryota > Viridiplantae > Streptophyta > Pinopsida > Cupressales > Taxaceae > Torreya > Torreya grandis. Next base: position 1,821,215 of record JARHVA010000715.1, on the reverse strand, counting down.
AAGCTTTGTGAGAACTGTGAGATCTCTCTGGTCCACTCATTTCATCTGGGACATTTGTTCATTTTCTCATCCATAACAACTTGATCCACCTGGGTGTAACTTTATATGTGGGCCAAAATTGGCCAACATTTTTGGCGATTCATAGGTAAGCATGCCTACTATGCTTGAGAACCTAGCTCATTTACTTCATCCAATCTATTAGGCATGGAGGTGCTACTTTCTTTGACAAGGCTGACTCAATCTGTAAACTCCCCTTAAAGCAACAAAGATAATTGAAACATAGAAAACTATGCCCAAGGCACTTAGGGAAGGGAAACACATAGCTAAAAAGGATGTGCACAAGGCACTTAGGAGAAAACATGAAAAACTATACAAAAGGTACAATATTTACAATGGCTAAAAATGATTTTAAAAGAAGGGCTTTAGATGAATCCTATTGACTGGAATGGGTAATACCTCTCCGTCTAGTCAAGTGAGATGGAAAGCATTATGTTGCTTGTATCCATGGATCAAATAAGGGCCACTCAACAAGCTATAAAACTTAGTATGGTTGCCTGGTTTGGCCTTATTTGAATCCCATTTAAGGACCAAGTCTCCCTCCCTGAAGTTCCTTACTATGGCTTTCTTGTCAAAATCTTTCTTGACCTGATCTTGATGTGACTTTAGTATCTTCATTAGAAGTTCTCTTGTTTCTTCAAGATCCATGAGTTCTACTAATCTCACATTCATGGGCCCATCTTCTAACAGTTCCAACTGATGGGCTAGTTCCAATGCAAGTAGTTCAATAGAAATGGGCAACTTGGCCTCCTTTCCATATACTAAAACATATGGATAATTACCAATGGTAGCTTTCAGAGTCACCCGGTTAACCCACAAGGCTATCTTTAGTTTGGTGTGCCATGTCCTCTAGTTCTCCTCCATAGTTCTCCTAATGATTCTCAACAAATTCTTATTTGTGGACTCATCCAGTCCATTTCCTTGATTTTAATAATTAGAATAGGTGCTGAGGTAGATGCCCATCTTGAGATCCCATTCACTTATTTTTAGACCAAGGAAATTCAATGCATTGTCAAAAATAATAGTTGATGGAACACCAAACCTAGTCACAATGCTATCATAGAAGTCTAGGACTGCACTTTATTAGATTTCTTTAATGTAATGGCTTCCACCCACCTGGTGAAGTAGTTAGTTGTAGTAAACATCCACTTATACCCCACACTTGATGGAGGGTTGATCACTCCTATGAAATCCAAACCCAACTACATGAATGGTTGCTCTACCTAAATTGGGTTGAGAGGGAAAGCTACTAATCTTTGCTTACCTACAAAGAAAACACACTTTTGACACTTCCTTACCCATGAATAAGCATATTTGAAGAGGCTAGGCTAATAATAACCAGCCCTCATTATCTTTTTTGATGTAGTCCTAGGTACAAAATGACCTCCTACAGGTCCATCATGGAAATGTTCCAAAATCTTGGCTACTTGGTCATTATCTATGCAACTTAAGAGCACTCCATTGAGGTCCTTCCTAAATAAAACCCTATCAACCAATGCATAAGGTATGGAATAAAGTTTGAAATACCTTATTTTTGCCTTGTCCATACCTAGAGGGCATTCACTTGTTAGCAAAAAATGTGCCATATCATGGAGCCAGCTCTTATGAAGTAGATGTGCCTTTACCTGTGATTTGTCTTAAAACACCAAGGCAACTTCTTTGACTTTTTGGAGATCTTCCACCATGTGTTCAAACAAACTTCTACCTCTGACCAACTTGGTCACTTTGATTTCCACATCAAACTCCATGATTTTGGTGATCTAGCCAGCTCTTTTTTCATTTAGATCTTTGTTAAGGAGGAAATCCCTAACTCCAGGGTGGGGCATCATGAGATAAATCTTGTTGTTAGAGATCATTGGTCTGAAATTCTTAATACTCCTCACTTCTACAAGGATCTACTTCTCTATGAAGGTGTACCTTACTTCATATCCTTCTAGACCTTAACTAAATAAGGCAATACGCTGATCCATTCCCTCACCATTCTTTTGTGTCAGCACAGCTGACAAGCTATCAATGTTGGCAAAGGTGTACAACATGAAATCCATGGAGAAAATGGGATTTATGAGTGAGGGTGCTTGGGAAATGGCCTATTTGATGGCCTCAAAAGAATCTTTTCCTTCTCTCAACCAAGAAAAAACTTGACTTTTCTTTAACATGGCAGTATTAAGCTTGACCAAGCTTGCAAAACCTGATATGAACCTTCTTACAAAATTTATTTTTCCAAGGAAGCTCTGAACTCCTTTCTTATACTTGGGGAGAGAGAGAGCTAAGATGGTGTCTACCCTTTTAAGATCAATGGACAACCCTTATTTTGAAATGATGTGGCCTAATAGGTTGCCTTCATGTATGGTAAATACACACTACTTTTGATTCAATGAGATCTCAAACTCCCTGCATCTCTCAAAGATCAGCCTCAGGTGGCCCAGGTGTTCACTGGCATTCTTGGAGAAAACCATTATTTCATCCAAGTATACCACCACCATTTGATTTAGCAGCCCATATAAATCCATGTCCATGGCTCTTTGGAAAGTTGTGATAGCATTTGACAAATTTCATGGCATATTTTGGTATGCATATGTGCCCCATCTAGTGGTGAAGGTAGTTTTGTACCGATCCTCCTCTTTTACCCATACTTGGTTGTAACCTGAATATTCATCCAACAAAGAAAAGTGTTCTAAACCTACAACTATTTGAAGAAGCTACTCCATGGATGGTAGAGGGTAGAAATCCTTTAAGGAGACTTTGTTCAAATTTCTAAAGTCAACACACAACCTAATCTCCCCACTCTTCTTCCTTACAGGCACCAAATTGGCTACCCATGATGGGTGTTTGATGGGAAAAATGATTCTATATTTGATTAACTTGGTTAGTTGTTTCCTCATAAGCTCTTCTATCTTGGGGTTGATGGGCCTTTTCTTCTACCTTATATGCTTAACATTGGCCTCCAACTCTATAGTATGTTGGGCTAACTTTGGATCAAAACCTTTCAGGTCAATGTATTCCCAAGTAAAAATGTCTATGTAATCTTGGAAAAGTGCTATGAAAGCATGCCTCTTAGCCTTGATTCTTACCTTTCAGAGCTTGAGAAGTTTATCTTTGAAGATGAGGACTCTCTCATAGTTTTATTCATTGGTGGACATTACTGATTTTTTCTTTTTTACACCATCTCCCTCATGAAATAGGCCTTCAAGTGTAACCAGACCCTTTAAAATTTTGTTTGACCTTAATTGAATAATTTTATCCTCGTATTGATGATGAAACTTACCTTGGTTGGTGGAGGAGAACTTAGTTTCCTGCTACAAAAAATAAGTAATTTGTTTGTCACTCTCAAAGACCTGCCAATTGGCTTCATTATCTAGTACTGATGACCTCATCACCACTTTGACATGTGGCTAAACCCTGGCCTCTTTTAGCTTACTCAAAATGTTAAATTGAGCTCCCATGGCTATTAACCTGTCAGCATGCTTGTTCTAATTTCTTATCACAACTTGAATGTTGAAAGCTTCAAAATCTTTGATTAGGTCCCACACTCCACTTTTGTAGGACCTCATCAAAGGATTCTTTGTAACATTCAAGCCTCTAACTTGGTTCACTATGAGCTTATTGTCTCCATATGATTGTAACATTTTGATTCCTCTTTTATTGGCCCATTGGAGACCATGAATCAAGCCTTCATAGTCTTCTACATTTGAAGAACAACTAAAATGGAACCTATAGGAAGAGAAAAGCTTAATACCTAAAGGGGAAACCAACATTGCCCCTACACCTACCCCATTTTTTCTCCTTGAACCATCAAAGAACAACTTCCACATAACATTGAGGTTTTATTTAGGTCCAATGAGGGAAGGCATGAGTTGATTTTCTTCATACAACAAATAGACACCCATGTCTCTTTCCTCAACAACTTCTAAAGGGTTGAGAAATTGATTATCCCCCCATAGTTCATCCAAGAACAAATTTGGAACCTCCTCAGGGTGAGTATTTAGTTCTTGACCAATTGTAAACTCATCCTTGTCAAGGATAGTTCAATTGAGGTGTATGTTGTCTGGTTAATGAGGTTCAATGTGGAATTCTGTCATGGGTTTAGCCTTGATTGATACTTTAGTCCCATACCTTGTTCTGAATGCCATGTAGGACCAATTTGCTACAAGATAACCCCCAATATTAGCTATGAATTCTATAGAAAGACATAACATAAAGCGAGGAGTGACATCAAAGATCAGCACATCCGGCACCACCAAAACACTAAGACAAACATTCAAGGTTAAGCTCAAATCCTTGATGATGCCCGATGGCTTTTTGGAAGAACCGTCAAGTTGTAGGTCTCCCTTAGTATGCGGCTCATATTTGAGGTTTAGTTGATCAACTATAGACTTTGGCATGATTGAAGTGCTAGCCCCACTATCTACCAAGCAATTATGCACCAAAGAATCATTGATAATTAATGAAATGTAGAATGGAGGTGGTTTGGCCACACTATTTGACCTTTCTCCCAAAGGACCTTAGGTTGCATTAGTGAGAACCTCAGTTTCCTTACTTGGATGTTTACCTATAGTTATTGTAACACTTATCTTGGATGAACCTTCTTGAAGGATGTCCACTTGATCAAGCATGGAAAGCATATCCCACATTGGTACACTCACAAGAGGCTTCTTGAATATTTCTTGGTGGTCACCCATATTCTTTCTTTTGAATTTTGTGTTTGCTAAGATTGGGATGTGAGCTAGACTAGGGATGGCATGTTGATTATATGCATAACACTCTTCTTGCTCACTAATGACCATTGTGGCTTCTGATTGGTTTGACTTCTAATATGAGCCTTAATCTTATGGAAGATACTCTAGTTTTTCCATCATGGGGATCTCTATGCTTTGAGCCATAAGAGCTTGATTGTACCCATAAGCAATAGCTTACTGCCATTGGTCATTGAAAGGCTGGTTAGAACCATTAATTGGGACAATGGATTACCCAAAAGACTGATTCCATGGCATTGTCCCTTCAACCTCTTGAGCCATATTATTTTGAACAAGAACCAAAGAATTGGAAGGGCTTGCATCATTTAGATTATAGCTTTTTTGTCTACCATAATTAGGTTGCCCCTATCATTGGAAACCTCTTTTGTAGGGTGGCCTATTTGCTTGATAAGGATGCTACTAACACTAATATGGAGATTGATATGACTTACTGTAAGCTTATTACCTCTTGATGTTGACCACATCATTCCCAAAGGATTGGATCGTCTTCTTCAGTTTTAAGTAGTTATTTTGCTCTTGGGAGTCACTGGATCCACTAGTGGAGGCCTTCTCTTGCTTTGGTGAAGGTACAATAGTATTAGTTAGAGTTGGAAGGATAACATCAAGTGGGGGGATAATTGTAGGAGGTGGTCTGATCTCAGGGAAAAGAGGCATTGGGGGTCTAGAAGTAAGCTTACCAGCGTGAACCAGGCAATTTTTTTCTTTAATGGCCACCTCATATTCATTTGGCAATATATCCCCTCCCATGGATTAGATAATTACTGTTATATCACTATTTAGAGCCTTTAAATAATATAAGGAAAAGTTTGGGGATGGTCTAACAGTGGCTAGAATTCTATCCCAAGCCTTTTGGAATCTCATGTTGAAGTCTTGCGTAACTTCATGTGGAGCTCTCTTGATTGTGGTCAATTGTTCTTCTAGTGACAGATGGTCACTCTTATCTGCAAACCTCTTACATAAGGTTGTTACAAATTGATCCCATGATTAAATCAAGTTAGGATCTAGACCTCTATACCAATCTAAATCCTTTCCCTTAAAGGGTACAACCAATAGCCTAATGGCTACATTTTCTACTATGACATTATGAATATTGCAAAAATTGGCTATGTCTATTATGTGTTCAATAGGAGTTACAACTTGGTTTCCTATGAAATATGGGACACTTTTGAGGGATTCTACTGGCATAGGGTCATATTATGGAAAATTTAAAGGACTTTGACCATTGAAGCCCACAAAAGCTCTTTGGGGAATCATGGTAGAAAATAGGGTTAACAAGGATCTTCTTGCATAGGTATACCTTATGACTAGTTTAGGAAAAAGGTACCCTACATATGGATGAGTATGGGAAAACCTTAACCTTATTGCTAAGTTCAAAAGCAATTCAAAAAATTTATAAGGGATACCTCTAGAAACTGATATTTTGGTTACCTTTGGCATGAAAAATGGCTATTGTTCTGCCACTACATAGCTGGGTGTTCTTTGGAGTCGCCAGATACTAAAAGATGAAAACTACCACTATTTTAAATTGATCAAACCAGTATCAAACTTGACCAAACTTCCTTGGAAATGGAAATGAAAATGGTAGTGGTGTTCCATTGTGCATGCCAGAAACTATTGTAGAATGGAAATGAACCCTTGTGAGAGATTTCTTTAGGCTCTCTCACTTATAGCTACAAGCATGGGAACAACCTTAGGTTGTGGGTATCCTACAGTGAGGTTGAACCTCTAAGTTTTTTAATGAGGATAGTTCCTTAGATGCTTCAACTCAGCTTGTCCCCACACATTAAAACCTACTATTAACTAGGGAAAAAGGAGAGAAAGATAACATGAAAGGGAAACCTAAGCTAAGAATGGTGATGCACCAAAATATGAAATGATCCAATTTTAGCCTGGAAGCCTTAACCACTTTTTATGAACTCAACTAAGACACAAACTATTATAATCTTATCTCAAGGCCATATGCATGAATATTTATGTGAAGGTCGAAGGAGAGCCCTGCATTTTAAAGGACAAAAAGGGATAGGTCTATGTGAGACACTATGATTTCGTAACACTCCAAGGAGGGATCGATGTCCAAACACTTCACACAACCTACACAAAATCAAGAGAATCAAATCAAGATGCTTGGAAAGATTATATATGATTAATGACAACATACATTTTGCAAATAAAATCCAAATGTGCACACTTGAATTTAATGCAAAATTAGAAAGTTTGTCTTATATTGCTTCAAGAGAGTTTTACAAAGTGATTTTAATAGAGTGCCTCTATCAACAGTCGAGGGATATTTTATTGGCTCCAAGTCCCCTATTTATAATAGAAGATGCTAAGAGAAGAAGGGGACTCATGAGAAACTAGGAGGGAATTCATTAATTTTATGAAACTACCACCATCATCCTCCTTTGACCATGAAAATGAGTCATCCCAATCCCATCGAGCTCATCCTGCATTCAAGTCACCCTTGAATGGATTTTTAGGGAGCCATGTCATGAGTGGTTGAATGTCTCCACTTGGTATAATCAAGTTGATCTTTGCATTAAACTCATCATGGCCACCTTCCCTTCACATGTCTATCTGAAGAAGGATGAAATCTCCATGACTTTTTTACTTCGGTCAAACCATGTTGATTTTAATCACATGACCATTCATTAAGAGTGAGAGCCATGTCGAAGTAAAAAAACCTTCATAAATTTGCACCTATAAGCTCCCACCAGTTGCTTTGGATCTCCTTTCCTTTGATTGGTCATTGTAAATTGTTTTGGATCCTTGACTCATGTCATAGATCTTCCTAACATGGACACTTGTGAGTCATCAATCTCCTTACCAATTGGATTCACCTATGCCATGTGGCAGCCTCTCATTCAATTGATCATGACTCTCATGCATTTTCGATCCTTAAAACCATGCCATTGGACCAAGCTTATTAAGTTAAGTAACCTTGGAAACCTGATTTACTCTTCATAGTGTAATTTAGGTGTTCTAAGCTACTTAAATTATAAACATATACTCTAAGTCCTTGAAGAATCATGATTTACTCTTTGCAGAGTAATTTGGGTTTTCTAAGCTCCTCAACTTTAGACTCTCCCAATTTGATTACTTCCCAATGACTAGTTTATCACCTCATAGTTTGACATTCATGGGCCGGTCATTAGACATTTAAATCCCAGTGACTAGTCTTCCATTATGAAATTGACATCCATATACTGTCACTCGCTAGGATAATTCTTTTGGGTCCCTTATTGCTTTGGGTCTTTGTTCAACACATATCCTGAACAATTTCCCCATGAACACTTTCTCTAAAAGAAATGGTCATTTGAATCTCTCCTAGCTCTTTTTCTTTGTACCATTTCCTATAGGCAAATTGTCTATGGGAATCATCTCTTTATCTTTTCTAAAAAGAAAAATCCCTTTAAGAATTTGCTAAGTGCCTTGTTGATGCTGAGAAAGTGCCCTTTGACATTTTGAAAAAGCCTCTCATAAGAATTGAGAAGCACCCTTTAGAAATTTTGAAAAGACCCCTCCAACTTATGAAAAAAGATCTTTCAAAAAAATTCTTAGACCTTTGGGAATGACACTTCACATGAAAGGTGTCCTTCTGAGCCCTTGAAAGGACAAATTTTATCAAGAAAAGACCCTTCAAGAAAACTGTTTAGGGCACTTTACAGCCAAAAGACCTTTCAGAGTTTTGAAAAGTGCCTTTCAAAAGAATGTAGTGGACCATTTCCTTAAGAAAGGACTTTTGAGAACTTTAAAAATGAGCCATTTTTATATAAGTGCCCTTAAAAACTTTCTTTCAAACAAAAAGTTTGAGGAAATTCCAATACTTAGCCTGAAAGGAAACACTTGGTGAAAAAGTCTCGAAAGAAATGAGCCTTGTCCATCAGGTTTTCAATTCCTACTTACTTCGGGCTTCTTTGGTGAAGTAGTTGATATATCAAAACCCAAAGTCTTAATACTTTGAAAACCCAAAGTCCTCTTTCTCAAGACCAATTTAGGTTTTGCATGCCCTCTTATTTAATTTGGGATTTTGGACCCAAGTAACTTGTGTGACAAATCCCTAAGCATTCCACTACTAAAGGCCCGTGAACCATTATTTAGGATAAGTTTGAGTTTCTAGACTTAGCCTACTTCGGGGTTGTGGAGTTACTTTACTTCAGAGTTATGACTGCCTGCAACTTATAAGGCAATTTAAGAAAATTAGTTCCACTGATGGAAATCATAGTTCTGATGGAGTCCATAGCTCTAATGGAGTTCATAGTTCTTCTAATTTCATGCTTGAAATGCTTGAATTCCTTGGTTTCATCATGAAAATTGGTCAAGAACCCTTTTCTTTGCTTTTCAGACTTGTCCCTTAGGATTTGAAAAAATAATATTTAAGCAATATTAAAGTGTTTCAAAATTTTGGTGATAAGTGTGAGATCTCTTTGGTCCACTCATTTCATCTAGGACATATATTCATTTGCTCATCCATAACAACTTGATCCACCTGGGCGTAGCTTAATATGTGGGCCAAAATTAGCCAACAGTTGGTTTGAGAGTGGACTATGTTTTAGACTATAGAAGCCCCTTCTTTGCTTGTTTTCCATCATGTTGGTGTCAAAAATTTATGATAACTTGTATTAAGATTCCCTAACTTCCACTCATACTTAAAGCTCTCATAAGACCCTCACACACCATGATTTATTCAACCCTGAGTGCACCCTGTTAATTATATCCCTATTTTAGAGGTCACTCAAAGGTGTGTCTATATAGATTAAGTCTGAGAATAAGGTCTAAAAATCCCCGTGAATATTTTTTAATCATTTGATACCTATTTTTATTGATGCTTATGCAATATGAGTACCAAAACATCACTCTTCTAGTTGATTGTCTGTTTGACTATATTTTTTACCCTAGAGGGGATACCTGTAGGTGTATTTAGGCAAGTTTAGCCTTGTATTTGTTATTATTTCTTACCCTAAGCTTGAATTCCATCCACTCAGTTAATTGGACCTATATTTCAAGCCTCTTTATGCCATGCCCACCCTTGAGACAACTAGTTTTGACCCAAAGACCATCTTCAGGTATAGGTGGAGATTTTGTATGGAAGTTAGTACCTATAGGATGTTTTTGGCTTTCCACCACCTGTGTTAGGCTTATTAGGATCCTCTTAAATTAATTGAATGCCTTTTGACATGTAGTCATAACCATATGAAGGATTCCATGCTTTTGGTCTCATACTTAACTTGTAAGTATGGGGTCTGTTGTAGGTGGCTAGTTGAGGGCTAGGAGATACCTATAAGTGTCATTATAGGCATAAAATCTTATCATTTATGCCCATTAGGTATCCTTGGTAAACCCATCATGACTTTTGACATAGGAAGTCCTCCTAGTATGGTAAAAATTTGCATTATCTTCTTGAGAGTAGAAAAAAATCTTTTGCAATTCAGGACCTATAGATATTACTGTATTCTTTTAGTGTCTAAATTTATACTTTTAGGACTCTCAAACACTAAGTCCATCTAGTCTTAAGACCTCATTATTTTTCATAGTGTTAGTCCTATCATGGGAATATCCAATTAAGTTATCTAGCCTCCATAATAACCTATCTAGCATTCTTATTCAAAATCTCTAAAATTGGGAGGTGTTATGTTTTGTCTCTTTAGAGACTCAGTCCCAAAACTCAGAATTGTTCACATTTAGAGTAACATCCCACTCTCGTTGGCTTGCCAATAAATCCTAGCTATCAAAATCACTTTCAAAACCCCATGAATACCTTTTATAGCTTAGCATTCTCATCTTGTACATCCTTGTCAAATCTCTATTGGAGGGAATCATGTAAGTGTATATTTTGTATTACAGGCATGGAGCATACAGATTGAGTCATATGCATGGAAAGTGCAACTTAGAATATTCCTTATCATTTATTAATCTCATCTAATGAGACCTTCATATCAAAAGAGACTTATCATAATTTAAAATTTTTTCTTGATATCATTTCTGCTATATGCACCTATATGTGCTCTTTCATGGCTAGTATGAGCTTGATTTATCAACTTAGGTTCTACGCATCACCCTTTAATAGGGGGCCTTTAAGATTGATTGTGAGATTTATCAGAGATTATATGGAATCAATTAACATTAGGACACATGAAATAACCACCAAAATCCATTTTCAAGAAAGAAGAACACTATAACAAGTGAAAATTGTCAAGTAGTCTTCTGATGACTTACACCTACAAACTAAGGTGTTTAACTCATGGAAAATCTTATAAACATTTAATAAAACATTAAATACATAAAAATAGTAATTCCACAACTTTTATAAACCATTTCACTAATTCACTTGTATGAATATGCTCAAACAAGCAAGAAACCTGCAAGGTTCACAGAATGGCAAGCAGATTTGCACAATCAACTTCAAATGGATGGTTCATAAAGCATGGTTGACCAAAATAAAACTTATTGATATGAAAATTTATATCCCTTATTTTAATACCACCTCTAAATTTTTTTTGAATTGAAACCCCTTGTGCTGACTGTACCAAGCAAAAACTTGAGTGTCACTTCAATCTACCAAGAAGGGTGAAAATGGAGTAAAATAGTTTTGGGCCAAAAATGGCAATTCTAGATAAATTCAAGCATGGAGATGAGTGTGGGAGAGCTTAAAATACATATTTACATCTTTTCCAAGTGTCACACTTCCCAAGGAGGTTGTACAAGTGCCATTTACTTCCATTTCTTTAGGAAAAGTAAATTTTATCTGAACAACCTACAATATTTTCAGTTATGTCAATTTACTAAGAATTATAGGGACACATGGGGCATGAAATCATGTTTTTACACTTGCACATTTCCGAATAAATGCATAAAAACAATTAAATACACCTTTTGGACCACTCAAATGAACCAAAAATGATATAAGGACATAAAAAGTAATTGACCAAAGCTAATATAACTTTAGTTGACATAAATTAACCTATAAAACACCTCATTACAATATATTATACCCCCTTATAGATTTAAAAATCCAATTTTTTTACTAGGGGTGTCCTAATTTGAATAAAAAGTCAAATTTGGTCAACAATAGCCTTGGTTTTGGTTTTTCCATTAGGTGTTATGAGGAAGAGGTCAATTTAAGTCAACCATGTGAACAACAGGTGGATTATTTTGGTTCATCATTCCCTTATTATTATTATTGGCATTTTTATTATTTTTCATGATCTGGGTGGATTATTGTTATCTATATTCACCCTATTGTTTTGATCAATGACACCATTTATGTTAGCATTACAGTTCTTATTTATAACCTTAGGACCTTGATTGTTATAATTGTTCTAGTTATAGTTTTGATAGCCTCTATTTTTCTAGTTTGGGATTAGTTTCCTTTTATTGGTCCCATAGGTTCTACAACCACTATCAATGGTTTCTTGGTCAATTGTGAGAGCACTTTCAAGTGCTTCTTCATATGATTGATAAGGGAATTTTTGCACGTCTTCTCTCCTCTTCTTATTTACGGAGTGAAAGAAGAGATCACATAGTTCATTTTGGTCCATATGTGTCATGTTGATAGATGAGTATAATACTTGCCATCATATCCTAATGAAATGTGTAACCGATTCATTATGCTTTTTACTTGATGTGCAATAATTGTTGTATGCCACTTTTTAGGAGTTTTTTCATATCAAAATCTTGGATAAACTTGGGCTTGAGTTGTCAAGAATAATAAATACACACCTTGGGAAGGTGATAATACCAATAGAGTATGATTATTTCAAGGGTTTTTTGAAATTTTTTTACAACCACCTGATCCCAATGCAAGAGCTCTCAAACAATAATATTGTATGCCTTAATATATGCATTAGGATCTCCCAGTCCCTTGAATTTAGGGAGTCCAGGTAGGGGACATGGTAGAATAACTCATTGTATATTGTGATTGTGGGGTTATTTCAAGTAATCAACATATTTACCCATGTCATTGAATTCTATTAAATGTGTAGTGGAATAATATTGAAGGGGTGGGATTAAATACAAGTTACTTGTGTAACCATGGAGGAAAAGAGGGTGCTTGATAAGGTGGTGTGGAATATGCTAAAGTTTAGTTATCTAACTGAGTGGATTTATAGAACATATGATAGTAAGAAGGAACAATGTTAGATGAATAAGGTTTAGGTGCTTATTTTTAAGGATTATATGTAGGTGGCATGTAACTCAAAGAAGTATAAGGTAGTAGATGGATGTTTTGTGAAATGTAGGTTGGTAGATTTTTAGCTATCATATTGTTATAAGGAGTGTAGGTGTAAACACTTTCCATAGGATTGTGATAAGGGAATTGGTATGATGGAGGAATGTTAGAAGCATCGGGATTAGGGACACTATGATTAAGGATGTCCCAGGGATATTAATTTGAGTAATAGTTGATAAGAGGTGGGTTAAATGGATATAAAAATGGTTGGTAAGTTATCATTATGGTATGAATAGGAGATGAATGACCTTGATTATAAGGATTAGTGGCCATCCCTTGATTCATAAGGAAAAACAAACAAGGCACAATATTTTATACAACACATAGAGAACACTCATTGGCAAGATTAGTAGATACTCTCACACCAAATAGTTGAAGTATAAAGAGAACTATGACACACATTACACACCTTGTGATTTCAATGTGGGTGATAAGGTTTGGTTACATCTTCAAAAGGAACACTTCAATATTACACATCATAATATCAAGTCTTTACATTATGGTCCATACATCATCTTGCATATAGATGAAGAGAATGGATTTATTCTTGGCTTACGGCCTTAGTTGGGTTTGCCTCCATTATTTAACATAGAAATCCTAAATCCATACTACAATCATTTGATTGATCCATCAACAATGCAATATCATTCATATTTGGAACCTCAATTCGCTAATCCAAAACCAAAGGTTTAAATTATTGAAGTGACATTATGCACACCCACAAAGACAACACATCATTTATTCTAAGTGGTTAAGGCAAGGAAATATTCTAATCAAGCTAATTGGTTAAACCTTATGCATTTTAGGTTTAATTATCAAATTTATTTTAAGCTACAATGGGTAAAATCACTCCTCAATATAGGGTGAAGAACCATGTGCAAATTCTATCTAGGTCAATGCATTCCTCAATTAGACTTTGGATCTCCCACATGCATATAATATCATGGTTTGTACACAAACCTACATTATCAATTATACTTTTTTTAAGGCCTTGTCACTTTCCATGCATAAGTATTCTTATATGCACACCTTCCTAAATTCATATTTTCACCAGTGGCACATGCAAAACACTTAATTTTTATTGTGTTATCTTTGTATGCTACCACAATAATGTGAAAACTTCCATGTAGGATTCTCACATGCACAATCATGCACACACTCAACACTAACATATCAAGATTTATCTACCATGTGGCATGTCAACTAGGATTCACTAGATCTATGGCTACTTAGGGAATCTTCCAACATCATTGCATATATGGCAAACCAACTACAGATTTGTAAGAAGTCAAACCATCACTCAACTAGAATATGTATTTCCACACTTCTATAAATTTCGTTAGTTGTAACCACTTTTTGTGATGATTGTTTATATTGTAATCAGTTGTCTAATAAGGGAACATGTATGAGAGAGCACACACATTAACCAAAAAGGAGTTTGTTATAAAGTTTTATGGTATATAACATTCAAATAATTTGTAACTCTAAATTATTTCATTTATTGTAGACAAATCAATAAGGACATTTGTCCCTTTTAATCATAGGAACTAGATTTCATAGTCTTATTAAGTCTTTTACAAATATGTACTTTCTCAATTTTGTATATAGAATAGAAGTTACATTTTTACATATTAGAATTTTACATACGATTGTGTTATTGGTTGGATGCTTGTAAGATTACTTCTTGTGTACTCTTACAATTTGTTTCTTGTAGTTTCAAACACTATTTTTGAATTATATAGCAACTCAGTCTTGTATACTTGACAAATACATATCATAGATGTACCTTAAACTTAAATACCTCTTCCATTGTCAAAATAATTACATACACTATCTCTTGATGCCCAGAATGACTCAAACCTTATATCATGCCCATAATGTTATAAACCTACTTATCTTCCATCTTTGCAAGTTTTAGACCTACACTTATTTTCCAACTGCCCAAATGCTAATCAAATTTGACCATGCAGGTCAAATTAGGGCCCCTATAGGTAAAAAATTGACTTTTAGATGTTTTAGGGTGTTTAATATCTTTTCATGGGGTGTATTATAGTTAATTTTATGTTATTTAATGCTATATTAGCCTTGGTCTTAGTCATATTAATCTATTTGTCATGTTGGGTCATTTAGTGGGCTTTTAGGGGTCATAAATGCAAGTGGCATAGTTCCCAAGGTGTCTAGATGTAAATTTATCCTTTTAAGTATTTAAAAGGTCATATTAACTATCAGGGATGTCAATTAAATCATAATATTTTAGGCTATCTAACTAAAATTCAAGAAACCAACTGAAAAAGGGAGCATTTGGTACTTGTATTACCCATGGGGAAGTGTGGCACATGGGAGAATATCATGTAAGGCATATTCATCTCTTTAAAACTTATCTCAATTATTGACATGATTTAAAGTGCTATTTTTGAGCCAAAACCCTTCTAATACTTCTTTGCCTTTCTAGACATACATAAGTGACCAACAAGTTTGTGCTTAGTACGGACAACTGAAGAGGTTTCAAGACAAATGATTTTGGGAGGTGGTATTAAAATTAGAGACATTAATTTCCATTACAATATTTATAATCATGGTGGATTTTTCTTTGTGAACCATCCTTATGAAGTTGACTATGTTTTTTTGCTTGTTGTTTTATGCACCCTATAGGTTTTGCTCCATTTTGGACAACTCTGTACGAACTAATTAGTGATGTTGACTCTAGAAGATGTTAGATAGCTTATCATATTCTATAAATTCTTAGTTTCATTTGTTATGGTGTTTTTATGGGCAAATTTATCTCATGTGGTAGGAAGGTACCACCATGTATAGTCTCAGTCAATTTTCCACTTTTCAAAGGTTAAATTCCATATAGGGGATTTCATGTGGATAGGATATAGTGTATTTCCATGTATCCATGTCATATTTATCACCTTCATTCATGATTAGTTTTATAACATCATGCTTTGGGTAGCTTGTAGTCTTACTATCCCTCACAGTCAACTTCATGCTTAATTTCACTTGCAGTCACATATTTAGAGCTTGTCTAACTTGTTCATGGAATGGTATCAGGGTGTGTTAGTTGTCCAAGTCATAAAGAGTTGAGGAGAGTTAATTTGGTTTTTAAGGAAGATATAAAACTAGTTACAAGCTCATTCCCCAAACTAACCAGTCACTAGTTATACCTTCCTACTATGTTCCATATGTCTACAAGTGGTTTTCACATTGAAAAGGATGTTTTAGAACTGGTATTAAGACCTCCTTGATGGAATTTATGAATTTTAAGGTTTGAAATTTATTTTTGGTTGTTCTTGAAACTATTCATCCACCCTTGTTGCTCCATTCTACACTCACTGCCTACATATAACTCATATGCACATACAACAACCTATCCTGATGATGTCATACAAGTGTGAAGAGATTAGTGATGGTCTAAAGCCTTTTTAAGAATGAAGAATGAATTTGAGGTTGTGAGATGGATATATAACTCACATTAGGTCTAAATCAATGCATATTGTCTATATTCTGCCCATTACCTGTATACACTAAAAATCTTCACCTACAGGGAGTTAAAGATCCTTTTGAAGTGATTGGATCATGAGAAGGAACTTTTGGAGGTCTTAGTGTAAATCAAGGCTCATGACAGGACTTTTTGAGGTTTTTTATGGAAAAATATAAGTATGGATTACCCTCAAACACAAATTGACTATGTTTAGGATTGTTTACCCTAAAAATGCAAAATAGAGATCCTTAGTGTTTTGTTGGTATTTCATAGCAGGGTTGCAAAGACCTTTTATGCATTTTGATAACCATGACTTGTATTCTCCATCATATTAAATATCAATGAAAATTTTATAGGGAATAATATTGGTGGAGGGTGATGTTTTGAGGGCTTAAAGTTGCCTAAAAATACACTAAAAACCTGTATTCGTGTCTATAGGCTTTAAGCTCCTAAAATAGACTCTTCATGCAATGACAATTCCAAGCCATACCTTCATGTTTGATTGGTTTTTATGTCTAAAAAATAACATTTATAATCTAAATGGAACCATCAAGAGGAGTTTTTATGTACGGTTTTTGTCCTTAAAGCACACTTACAAGCCTTTTTGCACCATAAATATGCACCTACAGGCTGGTTGTAGGGTCACATGGAGGATAAGCTTGATAACTTTGGTAATAGACTTCATTCCAAGCATAAGAAGTAAGTTATGGTGGAAAATGGTTTGGGGAGATTCAAGGAGGGTTATTTTTAGTGAATTCAAGGCTTAAAACATATGGAAGACACCTACAGGAGTTTTGACCTAAAATTGACTGTGATTGGTTTTTGACAAACAATAAGCAGTTTTGAGCTCTAAGTGATGGCTTGGACTGAGTAAAGTGAAAAAATGGGTCCATATGAATGTAAATATTCCCTAAAAAACTCTAAAAGGGTCACAATCCTTACTTTCAATCTCAAATTAGACATATATACCTACATGTATCCAATCTAAGGAAAAAGCATAGTCAAGGAAGTCACACTCAGTCTGGACTAGTCAAGAGTATGAGGGGTCCATGAAAGGTCAAAGTGGGGAATAAATACTCAAAAACCTCCATTATGAGCATGAAAATATTTATATATTTTTGACAATATAAACCAAGCATAGATAAGGTCATAACTAGGTGCCTATAGTCCACAGTCCTAAACCCTACAGACAGTCTTTTATTAACAAGTCTATTTCAATTTCGTATGCTTTTAGAGGATATAATATTTGAACCAAGGAATAAATTTTTGTAAATAACATGATTATCACTTATATAACCCTCTCAATCATCCACCATTATCTAATTAATTAAGGGAGTGCCCTATGTTATGTCTCAGATAGAGGGCACTCCCCTCATGCACAAACCCTGGTAGTTTTGAGAATTAGTGATAAAGGGAATCTTAAAGAGATTATGGACCTTTATAAAAGGTATGTAAATCCAAGTGATACCTATTAAAGTCATGGAAACCAATCATAGAGAGATGAAACTAAACAAAATAGTCCAAACCTACAAGGGTTGTAGATAGGCTTGTTAGGCAAGTTTAGGCCTAAAAGCCAAAAAGAGAGTCATTGTTACTTCCACATTGAGATGATCATTATAAATTATTGAAGCATGCTTATGTGATAATTATGGATGTTTCAATATTATGTAATGAAAATAATCTAATTAGATGGCATAGATTACAAGGGTCTCAGTCAGGCTCATTAAATAAGGATTAGGCTTAGTGTCAAAAGAGGAGGTCATTCACACTTTTAAACTTAGAAATGAATTTAAACATATTATAACATGTTTTTAGGATGTATATAGATGTTTTAAATCTTTAAAATTTTACATAAGGCTCAAAGGAAACCATTTTTGGACTTTAGGACAACTCATGTCTATTAGAATGGAGAAAAGAACTCGATAAGAGAGGTTAAAATGTTCACATCTTATTGGAGGTTATGCATGGAGGCCAAAGGAGTTTAAGGATGTTTATTAAGGTATTGAAATATGAATGTGTGGAATTATTTTTAAAATTCAATTTTAGAACTTCATGAACAAACCTTAAGAACATAAAGCACTCAAAACCCTTGCAAAACCCTTGCCAGGACCCAATTGGGAAGATGAGGATGGTAAGATACTATAATGGAATATTTTTCCTAGAATAATGATTTAGGTCTATATAAGACTCTCTCAGGATACTTCCCATTAGGATTAGTTGTATGGAACTATATGGATGGAGTGCAAAATAGGCTTTTATTAACAGTTTTATGCATTGTACAGGTTATAAGAAGTTTCAAGAGATGTAAATAACATGGTATGGAAGATTAGGACTTCATATAACTCCAAATGTCAATTTCATGCCTTGGAATACCTCTTAATTTCCTCAACTAGTTTCTTCATCTCAGCCAGTAAAAACTGGCATAGTGGACATGATGGTGAAAAGGGTGGAAAACTTCAAGTAGACTAATTTCAAGGTGTTCCTGATGCCTTTAAGCCCATGGAGGGTATTTAAAATTTTCATCCAGTCACTCCCATGGATTTTCATGGAAATATGAATCCAATTTTGAGGCCAAGTATGTAGGCTGCATGAAAGAAGAGTTTTTTGGACTACAGATGATGATGGCTCATTCCCAGATGATTCAAAATGACTATGCCTACAACCAATGCATGTATAGGCATGATTTAAATCCTTCTCCTTCATTCCAATCATTATAACTATCCTTAACTAGTTTTGGGATGTTAAAATAGGGCTAATCATGAAGGCAATTTTTCTAAGCCAGAGTAAAGAGTTTTATGCCACTTTACAAGAGTTTCATGCCTTGTATGGACACTTGTGCTTCCTAACCTTACATTTTTCATCCAAAATAATCTTATTATGCATAATTAACTTATTTTTTCAACTTTAAAAGTGTCCTTGTGGCCCTTGGATTTCTCTCTTCTCATCTCTCTCTCAAGTTCTATAAGAACTAGCCATTTTGGCCATTGTGACTTATGCTTCACCTGAGTATGGAAAATCCCTAATAATTTTCATACCATTTGATCAATAATACTGCTAATTTTTACCTATTTATAACTATTCATATTCTATTCTACTTGAATGTTGGATCTTACTTAGTGAAGACTATGGATTCCTTACCATGTTGTCTCATTCTTTTAACCTACTTGCAGTTGCAAAGCTTCTTCTTGCAAGGTATGTGAAGTATTATAGGAAGTGGTAAGGTTGAGTGAGTTATTCTATTCAATAGTGTCATTAAAGGCCTCTTGTCTAGTCTTCATATCCTAAACATTCATCCATAACCTCATATCTAACATTGATGTGAGAAATTGCAAATTGGAAAAGTGTATATTCAATTTGTCCCTTGTTCTTATGTGTAACATGCAACTGGTTGGAAGTCATAAATCTATCTGGTGTATCACCTCCTTTAGAATATTTTGATTTCAGTTATCTCTCTCCCTTCCCCCCCTCCAAATTTTAGGTGTAGTTGTGATCCAAAGTGGTACGTCAAGGGAGCTAGCCCTATCTAGAGATTCACCTCATCCTTAGGCTACCCACAAGCCTAAAGGTGTTTATATTGTGACACTTGGATGAGGAAAGCTTAGGCATCTCCTCAAAGGATGAAAATACAATTGACAATAGTTTTTGGCACACGTGATGGGACTCTTAGTCTAAGTGGTTGAAAGTTTTTGGTGTTGTCTTTCAACAATCAGCCTTTGGAGGCATCTATCCAAGCATTAATGGTGACTTTAAAGTTATATCATATGGTAAACCAACCTAGGTTATCATTTGAATATTTTTGGTAATATTTTCCTTTGTTTTATTTATTTTATTGAGGTTTCATGGGTAATTTTGGTGTTGAGTTTTATTTTACACAAGTTGGTGAGGTGTTTCTAGCTTATGACATTCATAATCAGCCTTTGTATGATTCCTATCAACCTTAGTGTGATTATTAAAAGTATTGTAATGACAATTTCCAACCCCATAATGATCCTTATTATCACTATATCTAGCCTTTTCATGAGTTGTATCAGTCCTATAGCTAACCTCCTCAATATCTTGCTTCTCCTAGTCAACCTAGCCATTTCACAACTCAATCCATTTCCACCTTCAACCAAACTCTTTTGGGGTATGAGAAGTATATTTTAGAACTTTATACACTAAGGGGACATGGTAAAAATGTTTTTGGTAATTTAATTCATCAGGCGAGAGATGCATGAGATCTGGTCAAAAGAGAGTGGGCACCTATTGAGAGAGTCAATTGGCAAAGGCTTACAAGTGTGATGCTAGATGTGAGTGGCCTAGTTTCATCCTTGGAAGATAGGATAAAATTTCATGAAAGAAAACCTCACCAAACCTATCAGCCTTAATTTCCACTTCAAAAAGGTTTCTATCAGTCCTACGTGGTTTCCACTCGTAAACCCAATTAAACTTATCAAAATCATCCTTTTCCCAATCAATTGGAGAGAGTTGAAAAGACAAACCTTATTTTTCAATCTAATATTGATAGGCATATTGAGTTGGATAATATGCATATGCATTAGTCCATGTCATCAAAAAAATAATTGGAATCTAAGCCCTCATTTCCCTCTCCAATTACATCCCTTCCTCAAGAAGTGACCTTTAGATATGAGAATCCAATTTGGAGACAAGGTGGAGAACCCAAGCCTAAGGAGATTCCAAGTTTCTTGAATACTTCATCCACTCCTCAATTTGAATCACCTCTTAAATAAAATACTCCTAATCCTAACATACTAATCTAAAATAATATATTGGATTCATGGGGAAAGAAAGAGGAGAAAAGTCTTGAAAAGGAGTGTGAAGTTGAAATAGAGCTTGATTCTATGCAAGTCCCTCTCACGCTTCCTCAAGAAGCTTCTTGTGTTCCATGTAAATCCTCTTGTACTCCTCATCCTCATGAATATTCCTATGAACTTAAATAATGGATTTTCCAAGAGAACCTATCCAAGCAAATTAAATTTTTAGAGTCAAGGATGAAATTGCTAAGTCAAGGTGTGATGGAAGGTTTAGACCCAAAAGAAGATCATATGTCTAAACACACCCCATCTAACCTTCCTCAAGAGAATGATCAAGCCCAATAAGATTTCAATGAATTGATTATCAAATTGAAGGAAGAAAACCAATCCATTTTATCCCAAGGTATACCTTTCCTTCCTCAAGAACTTCCAAAATAATCCCCTACACTTCACCCTCAATCTAATTTTTAGTTATATGTGCCACCTCCACCAACTAGTTCATCTTGTCCACACCCCAGCACCCTTTGCCTTGATGGACCTATGGTATGGGAACCTAAATAGGAGTATTTGGTTGATAAAATTTTAGAACTCTTAATTGAAGAAGACATACCTCCTTGGCAACCTCATTGGGTTAGGTCACATGATTTCAAGATGCCTAGTATTAGAATCACCATGAAGGAGAAAGAGATGGAAAAAATTTGCAACCCTTGAAGAAGACTCTATATCTAATCAAAAAGTTATGAATAATCATCTCAAGTATGAATATGAATGTTCTATTATATATGGAGGACAATTTCAAGTCTTTCCCAAAGAGGTTGTAGTCTTAGAAAACTCTCTTGAGACCAATGTGTAAGATGTTGTTCTTAAATATGACCCAATACCTCACCCTGATCTTGAATCACCATCAGATGCATTGAAGCTTGAATAACACTAGTTTGATGACCTCATACATCAAGAAGAGAAGATTCAAGAGGTAGTGATTCTAGATGATAAAGAGGACAAGGATGATTGGCAGCTACAAACAAAGTTATTGTAAGAGCTTGAAGAGTTTTGCCAAGTTGAAGATCAAGTACATGACAAGTGAAGAAAGAGTCTTCCATGGAGGACAATGACCAAGATTGGGAAGAACTTACAGTTGAGAAGAAAACCAATCCTATTGAGATCACTATGGAAAGCAAGAAGGTATGGCCCTATGAATCACCATTAGAGGTTGTAATTGAGAATCCATATGAGAAGGTTGAATTTGTTTGGATGCAAGAAGAATTCAATTCCATATCTATTTTGTTTGGAGTTACTTGGTTTTCATTGAACACCATGCCAATGAAGTTGGAAAATACCATGAAGAAGATGGAAACATCAATGTTAAAGGACAAAAAGCTACATGTCTCACTAAATCCTTAATGTTATGAAGCAAGAAGAGTTTCAAACTTCCCCTTTTATCTAGGAGGGAGTTTTCATCTCAAGTTAGTTAGTATTTGAGTTAGTTAGTTTAGTTTGGTGTGTGTGTACCATAAGTGCTCATGAGCACATGTGTGTTTGCTTTTGCATTGTGTGTGTCTTTTATTTTGTGTGGTTAAATTAGTCATTGGTCTTATTTTGATCAAATCTTGTGGTCAATGGTAAAAGATTTCTTGTTTGTCTTAGACTTAATTTAGCTCCTTAAACCCAATATATTGATAAGACTATTGATCTAGTTAGTATAACAGGCATACTACCCCTATGAGTCACCAATTTGCTGACCAAATCTGACCCTATAGGTAAAATTGGGGCCCCTATAGTTAAAAGCTTGAATTTCAGATGTTTTATGGCATCTAATATCTTGTCATGGGGTGTATTATAGTTCATTTTATGTTATTTAATGATATATTAGCCTTGGTCTTAGTCATATTAATTTATTTATCATTTTCAATCATTTAGTGGGATTTTAGGGGTCATAAATGCAAGTGGCATGGTTCCCAAGGTGTAAATATGTCCATTTTTACTTTAAATAATCCAATAGGTCATATTCCATATCAGGGATGTCAGTTACATCATAATATTACAAGTTGTCTAACTAAAATTCAAGAAACCAACTAAAAAAAGAAACATTTGGCACTTGTACAACCCATGGGGAAGTGTACCACATGGGAGAAGATCATGGAAGTCATATTAATATTCTTCACACTCATATCAATTCTTGACACGCTCTTTAAGTGCTAATTTTTAGCCAAAATTGTTCTACTCCTTTGCTTTTCTAGACATATAAAAGTGACCAGTAGGTTTGTGCTTAGTATGGATAGCTGAAGAGGTTTCAAGACAAATGATTTTGAGAGGTGGTATTACACTTAGATACCTTAATTTACATTACAATATTTATAATAATGATATCTTGTGCTCTTGAAACATTCTCATGAAGTTGATTGTATTTTTTTACTTGATGTTTCATGCACCCTATAGGTTTTGCTCCATTTTGGGCAAGTCTATACGAACCAGTTGGTGATGTTGACTCCAGAGGATGTTAGATATCTTCTTATATGATATAAATTCTTATTTTCATGTTTTATGGTGATTTTATGGTCAAATTTGTCTCATGTGGTAGGAAGGTACCACTATGTACAATCTCAGTAAATTTTCCACTTGCAAAAGGTTGAATTCCATATAGGAGATTTCATGTGAATATGATATGGTGTATTTAAATGTATCCATGTCATATTGATCACATTAATTCATGATTAGTTTTAGAACATCATGCTTTGGGTAACTTGCAGTCTTGCCATCCCTCACAGTCAACTCCATGTTTAATTTCACTAGCAGTCACATGTTTAGAGCTTATCTAACTTGTTCATGGAATGGTAATTAGGGTGTGTTAGCTATCCAAGTCATCAATATCTGAAGAGATTTCATTTGGTTATTAAGGAAGATACAAAACTGGTTACAAGCTCATTCCCCACACCAACCAGTCACTAGTTATACCTTCTTGCTTTGTTTCATATGTTTGAAAGTGGTTTTCACATTGAAAAGGATGTTTTGGAACTAGTCTTAAGACCTAATTAATGTAATTTATTAATTTTACGGTTTGACATTGAGTTTGGGTTGTTATTGAAACTATTCATCCACCCTTGTTGCTCCATTCTACACTCATTGCCTGCATACAACTCATATGCACATGCAATAGCCTATCCTGATGACATCATACTAGGGTGAAGAGCTTAGTGATGGTTTCAAGCCTTTTGAAGAATGACGAATGAATTTGAGGTTGTGATATGGATATATAAATCACAAGAGGTCTAAATCAATGCATATTGTCTATATTATACCCACTACCTATATACACTAAAAATCTTCACCTACAGGTGGCTTAATAGGGAGTTAAAGATCCTTTTCAAGTGATTAGATGATGAGAAGGAACTTTTGGAGGTCCTAGTGTAAATTATGGCTCATGACAGGCCTTTTTGAGGGGTTGGATAGCAAAATAGAAGTATGGATCACCCTCAAATACAAATTGACTATGTTTAGGACTGTTTGCCCGCAAAACAAAGATCCTTAATCTTTTGTTGGTATTTCATAGCAGGGTTGAAAAGACCTTTTATGCATTTTGATAACCATAGATTATAGTATCCATCATATAAAATATCAATTCAAAGTTTATATGGCATAATATTGATGGAAGGTGATGTTTTGAGAGTTCAAAGTTGCCTAAAAATACACTAAAAACCTGCATTCATGTTTACAGGCTTTGAGCTCCTAAAATAGACTCTTCACCCAATGTTACAATTCCAAGCCATACATTCATGTTTGAATGGTTTTGATGGTTAAAAAATAACATGTATAATATATATGGAACCATCAAGAGGAGTTTTTATTCAGGGTTTTTATCCTTAAATCACACCTACAAGCCTCTATGCACCACAAATATGCACCTACAAGATGGCTATAGGGTCACATGGAGGATAAGCTTGATAACTTTGGTAATAGACTTCATTACAAGAATAATAAATAAGTGAAGGTATAACATGGTTTGTGGATATTAAATTATGGTTGTGTTTATTTAATTCAAGGCTTAAAACATATGGAAGACACCTATAGGAGTTTTGGCCTACAGTTGACTGTGACTAGTTTTTGACAAATAATTAGCAATTTTGAGATCTAAGTGATGGCCTAGACTGAGTAAAGTGATCAATTAGGTCTAGATTAATGTCAATTTTCCCTAAAAAAAACTTTTAAGGGATCAAAATCCTTACTTTTAAGCTCAAATTAGACATCTATACCTATAGGTATCCCTTCTAAGGAAAAAACACAGTCAAGGAAGTGACACTCGGTCTGGATTAGGTGAGAGTATGAGAGGTCCATGAAAGGTTAGAGTGGGGAATAAATAATATAACACCTCAATTATGAGCATTAAAATCATTATATATTGTTTACAATATAAATCAAGCATATATAAGGTCCTAACCAAGTGTCTATAGTCCATAGTCTTAAACCCTATGGACAGTCTTTTCTTAACAAGTTTGTTTCAGTTTCTTATGATTTTGAAGGATAAAATATTGGAAACAATGGATAAATTTTGGTACATAACATTTTTCTCACTTGGATAACCCTCTCAATTATCCACCATTGCCTAAAGAAGTAGGGCAATGCCCTCTATTTTGTCTCAAACAGAGGGCACTCCCCTCATGCACAAACCCTGGTAATTTTGGGAAAAAGTGACAAAGGGACTATTAAAGAGCTGACGGACCTTTATAAAATGTATTTAAATCTGAGGGACACCTATTAATATCATGGAAACTAATCATAGAGAGATGAAACTAAACAAAATAGTCCAAACCTACAAGGGTTGCAGATAGGCTTATTAGGCAGGTTTAGGCCTAAAATCCAAAAAGAGAGTCATTGTTACTTCCACATTTAGATGATAATTATAACTTGTTGAATCATGTTTTTAGGACCATTATTTCTATTTTAAATCTTATGGAATGAAAATAATCCAATTAGATGGCCTAGACTACAAGGGTCTCAGTTAGGCTCATTAACCAAGGATTAGTCTTAGTGTCCAAAGAGGAGGTCATTCACACTTTTAGACTTATACATGAATTTAAAACTATCGGAACATGTTTTTAGGATGGATAAAAATGTGTTCAAGACTTAAAATTGTATATATAAGGCACAAAGGAAACTATTTTTGGACTTTAAGACAACTCAGTCCTATTGGAATGGAGGAAAGAGCTTGATAAGAGAGGTTCAAATGCTCACATATTCTTGAAGGGTTTAAAAAGGAGTTTAGGGATATTTAACAAGGTATTTAAATATGAATTTGTGGAATTATTTTTAAAATCCAACGTCATATCTTCAAGAAATAGAAAGCACTCAAAACCCTAGCAAAACCCTTACCAGGACCTGATTGGTAATATGAGGATGGTAAGCTAATATAATGGAAAATTTTACCTATAATTATGATTTAAGGCTATATAATACTCTCCAGTCTACTTCCTATCAAGATTAGTTGTACGGAACTGTACATATGGAGTGTAAAATAGGCTTTTCTTGATAGTTTTGTGCATTGTGCAAGTTGTAGGAGGTTTCAAGAGATGAAAATCACATGGAAGGGAATTTTAGGAATTAATATAACTATATATGTCAATTTAACTCCTTTTAATACCTCTTAATTGCCTCAACTATCTACTTCATCTTAGCCAATCAAAACTAGCATAGTGGACATGATGGTGAGAAGGGTGGAAAACTTTAAGTAGACTAATTTTAAGGTGTTCCTGATGCCTACAAGCCCATGGAGGGTATTTAAAATTTTAATCCACTCACTTACATTTATTTTAATGTAAAAAAGAATCCAATTTTGAGGCCAAGTATGCAGGGTGCATGAAAGAAAAGTTTTTTGGACTACCGATGATGATGGCTCATTCCTAGATGATTCCAGATGACCAAGCCTACAACCAATACATGGAGAGGCATATCTAAAAACATTTACATTAATTATAATAATTATACATGTCCCTAATTATTTTTTGGATGTTTAAATAGGGCTAATCATGAAGGCAATTTTTTGGAGCCATTATAAGGAGTTTTATGCCACTTTGCAAGAGTTTTATGCCTTGTATGGACACTTGTGCTTCCTGGCCTTGCATGGTTCATCCCAAATCCTGTTATAATGCACAATTAACTAATTTTATCAACTTTAAAAGTGTCTTTATTACCCTTGGACTTATCTTTTATCCTCTCTCTCTCAAGTTCTATAAGAATTAGCCATTTTGGACATTGTAACTTATGCTCCACTTGAGTATGGTGAAGCCCTGCTCATTTACATACCATTTGATCAATAATATTAATAATTTTTGCCTATCAATAATTTTTAATAGTGTGTTACACTTGAATTTTTGATCTTGCTTAGTGAATACTATGGATTCATTAACATGTTGTCTCATTCTTTCATCCTACTTGCAGTTGGAAAGCTTTTTCTTACAGGGCATGTGAAGTGTTCTATAAAGTGGTAAGATAGAGTGAGTTAGTCTATTAACTAGTGTCATTAAAGGCATCTTATCTAGTTCTCCTATCCTAAAAATTCATCCATAACCTCATAATGTAACATTGATGTTTGAAGATGTAGATTGGAGAAGCGTATGTTTAGTTTGTCCCTTGTTCTCATGTGTAACATGCAGCAGGTTGGAAGCCATCAATCTATTTTGTGTATCACCTCCCTTAGAATAGTTTTTTTTAATTTATCTCTCTCCCTTCTCCCCCCCCACAAAGTTTAGGTGAAGTTATGATCTAAATTGGTACATCAAGGGAGCTATCCCTATCTAGAGATTCACCTCATCCTTAAACTACCCACAAACCTATAGGTGTTTCCACTATGCCACTTAGATGAGGAGAGATTAGGAATATCCTCAAAGGGTACAAATCCAAGTGAAAACACCAAACACTTTCATCTTAGTTAGACCCTTGTGTTGATGCAAGTGTCTTACCCTAATAGTGTTCAGTGCCCTAAAGTCATACAATTTGAAAATGAAATGTATTCCTATGGTTCTCCTAAGTGATTTAATGTAAGATATTATCCAAATAAGTTGGTATAAATATAATATCAACCCTCATTCATTAAAAACCTATAAAATACCTAAAGAGACCAAGGCGATTTATAAAAATCATTCTATCAAGCACTCAAGTGAATTAAAAATTCCCTATTTTATCTTATTTTCATATTAGTCATAGGGACAACACATGTACAAGTTTGAAGTACTGGAGAAGTATTCTAAGAGCTACATTTACCAAGTTAGGTCACTATTTTACTTTCTTATCACATATTTCATGATTCACACATAAGACAACACATAGGGGATAACTTCATAAGTCTGAGACCCTCTTTATAGTATTCACTATGTAGGGAGTGCTCATTGATAGAGGGGTCTTTGGGGTAGCTTGACATTGTATGCCCACTAACTCATTTTTATCATAGCCAATATGAAGATGAAAAACTAGTGTTTTTTTAATTTCACAAGGAGAAATAGTCCATGACCCAAATATGAATTCACTAAAGTGAAGACGATATAAAACTCATAAGCATCTAAGTGATCACATCCAATTTTAGTAGGTATTTCATATTGGACACGTATGTCTAAGTTAAACAGTAGCATTGACGTAACCATCCCAGGTCAACACAAGTATCCATGACTATAAAGGTCAAATTTACAAAATCATACGACTATTTAAGAATCCAAATCCAATCCACTTTTTGTACATATATATATGTATTAGCATCAGAACCAAATAAACATCTTATTTCATTGCAATATCTAGAATAGTTATACTTTCTATTCTTAGCATCTTAGTATAACAAATCAATATGTGTTTATCTAAGTTTTGAAAATAATTGGCCTAATCTAGATATCCTTCTGACCTAGGATATCTCTTCCCCCTTTAACCCTAGATTCCCCTAATCTATATTTTAGGGTTAAACATTTGGTAAACCTAATTTGTGTGAATTAAAAAAATTGATATAGAGATTTAAACCTCATAGGGTTTTAGCTTGGTGTGTGGATTTTTAGATCTAAAACTTTACCCTAGGGTTTTACCTGCCTCTAGTTACAAGGGCTTCATGTGTATACACTTGTAAGTGGATTCTTCCTTGATTGGTGTATTTTGGCTTTTAAACAGATCTATTTAAAAAAGACTCAGAGTTATTTTCTACTCAGGTTGGTATACTAAAAAAATCTCTTTTTATTCACCAAAATTCAAATTGGATTTTTCAATTTTTTCAATTTATTATTTTTAGTAAATATTGGCATATAAGGTGAATAGTGTACTTATTTTCTAATTAATTTCTAGATTTTATAATAAATCATATTTTATTTAAAAACATATATATAATATCTAAAATAAATTCATGTTTTATCTAAATTATTTATTCTTTTTTAGAATATTTTAGGGTTTTGCCTATGAAGCATTCCATATTATTTGGCCTATTTATGATTCATAATAAATTAAATTGTAAATTCTCAGAGTTTTTTCTTAATTATGTTGATATAGACAAAAACCTCTTTTTTGCCAAAATATTGTACATGTTTTTTAAATTTATCATTTTACTATTTTTAGTAAAGTTACACCTACATGTTTTACACTATACTTTTGTTTCCCTATTTCTTTGGGTTTGTCTCATTTCCTATTTTTCCTAAAAAACCTATTTTAGATTCTAAAAAGACTTAGTAGATCACTTTATATTACTTTCCCATCATTTGGCACATTGTGGTGACCCTGACCTTTGGTCTCAAAACTCTAATTGACCTAGGGTCTCTGGTTTCTCTATGTTCTCTGATTTCAAATTACTGTAATTTTTCAATTCTAAATGTTATTATCATGATTGATTGTTCCCTAGTATTTTCATGTCTTTCTTATCATGTTCTCATATAAATTTTTAAAACATTTAAAATGGACACAAAGGAGCCTCTTTATCCTCCTACCCATAAGGAAGGTGATAGTTACCATCCCTCTAACCATGTTCGAGCTATCACTCATTCAATGGGTAAGATAGATGGTGTATGTACGCATATTTAAATTGATGTGCCTATGGTGTGTGCTTATGAGGCCCTAAAATATCAAATCATCATTATGAGAAATTTAATAGAAGAGTTACAAAATCAAAATCAATACTTTAGTTCAAAGATCACATTATTATAAAATTAGATTCCATATGCCCAAAATTTAAAACATGCTAGTGTTAATCATGTGTTTGCATCTTCATCCAGCAATGATGTACCCAATAAGATTTCATATCCAATTGAAAATATAAAATATAATACATCTAAAACAAGTGATTAAAAAAGTGACCAAAATTCTATTAAGAGTCCAAGTAAAATCTTAAGAAGAATGCTTCAAAATAAAGTAATAAAATTAACTCCTTTACATCCTATAAGGAGATACAAATACTATTGTGCATATCATATAATGCATGATCATCATACAGATTTTTGTTTTGTATTGAAGAGCCAAATACAAATTCTCAAAGGTAGTGATGATCATATCATTGATACATCCACTAAGAAATCCAATCATATTAAGAGTATCTCTCCTAGAGTACAAGTGCCAAAACAACAAATAAGGGTACCAAAAGACAATTCAAAGGAAGAGAAGGGTCAAAATAACAAAGGAATAGAGAAAATACCATTACTAAATGTTTTTAAAATTCAAATGATATATAATTACCAAATGAACCAATGATCTTTAAACCACTAGAAGAGAAGCCATGTGATCTCCCTTTATTGGTCAACACTGAACAAAAAGAGGGCACAATTCCAAATGACTATGACAGCGGTGATACTATTCCTAATCCGGAACTAAATATAGATATAAGTAAGGCAAACCATTTAGCTCAAGATGTTCATAAGGTATTAACCTCTGAGGTGAACATAGATACAAATCATTCCATACCAAAAAGGTCACAACCACAATATGGCATGGTTTCTTATTCATATACAGATAATCCAAATGGTATATCACATGTTTAAGAATAACCTAAGAGGTTACATTTATCCTATAATAATGATTACATCAATGATTATGATTCTAATAATACATAAGATAGGAATGATCCTAATAATAGTGACTACATAGCATATGAGTATGACACACATGATACAGGGCCTCCACAAAGGCATCTTATTGATGAGATCCTTTGGTTCAAGTGACACTTTTCCTGGTCCATAACACCTTTCCAAAAATACCAAAGAAATAAAAATAAAAAAATATTGTTAGCATTTACATATCTTATTTGATCATTATCACATGTTTTTGGTTCCATGTTGGTAGATGGCATATCATTATTTATTATATCCATGTGTTTCATGCTTCTTTTGAGTGTGATTCAAGAATACACAGATACATGATATATGTAGTTTTGGATGTTGGGTTTTCCCTCTACTCATGTCACCAAGATGTTGGGGGCATCCACCTCTAAGATCATGATATATCCAAGTTCTATCATTTTATGGTCATTTGAAATTATCATGTTTGAGCTCATATACGTACTTGCACATGCCTTTATCCATGCTTATATCTTCTACAGTGTACTTGATATGTTATGTACTTGACTTTTTTTGCTAGCACATATATTTAGGGACTAGTATGACATGTTTATGTTGGTTGCTTATGATTTCATATATGCACTTCCTTGAGTGTCTTGTCTTGTTATTATCTTGCTTATTTGATCATTTAAATATGTTCCATTATTTATGGCTCATGTGCATTTGTTTACTTATTTGACATTTTAATATGTCATCGTTTGTTGTATGTTGACATTTGAATATGTCATTCTTTTTTGTGGACATTTGACTAAGCCATGTCCCTTCGATTGTGCAACATTTGAACATGCCCCTTATTTTTGGTCTCTTTGGACTTGTGTCTCTTGATTTGCTTTTTTATTTCTCTTGTGTGTGTGCTTGATTGCTTGTTGAGATTGTATTTTTACTATCTATACATTGTCATGATCTACATCATGCATCTTAGGACTTGGTGTGATCACATTCTTCATGCTTCAATGATATATCTACTTAGACATGTTCCCTTTATATGCTACATAGTAATTTCATAGTTTACATGATTATATTATCCTTTTGAGGTAAGATAGCTACCATAACTGCTTCCCTCACCTCAAAAGGGGGTATATTAATGGGAGAATGCCATGGAGGCATGACTTCCAAATTTGTCACATATTCAAATTTAGTGGGGGGCATGTTTTAGAAACATGTTCTCCACACTTATTCAATATATAGCATACCCATATTACAATGGGGGCATGCTTTAGAAACATGTCCTCCACATTGGCAGTTACACCAATTTAAATATTTAAATTACATTGGGGGCATATTTTGAGCACATGTTCTCCACACTTACACAATTTTGAATTGGTCAAATTGCACAGTTATATGATTTAGATACACATTTGTGTTAGAATTATATACATTGGTACCATTGTTATACCTCCACACTGGCACTTACACTAGTTTACAGATTCAAATTAATTGGAGGCATATTTTGAGCACATGTTCTCCACACTTACATGGTTTTGAATTGGTCAAATTGCACATTTATATGATTCAAATACACATCTATGTTAAAATTGTATACATTGGAACCATTGTTATACACAGTTTCAACATAAGACATATCTAAGGTGCATATACTATGCAATGTGTGTTTAATATTGTAAAATCAAATTAATTTCAACTTCCATACACTTTTAAGGATTGTCACCATCCACTAGGTTAGACTTTAACAGATTGTATTGAGTCAATCTATTAAAATAGTTGGTTCAATGTTATGTATGATTGATGTGATTACATCACTCAATATTTCCAAGTTTATAGGTTTGACTTGATTGCATCATCTAGCTTCACTAGTTTGATAGTGTGAGTTGACTTGGTTCACTCACACTTACCAAGTTATAAGTATGATTGGGTTGCACGATTGGGATAATCATAATTGTTGGGTGGAAACTCATCTTTCCTCCAAGGTTGGAGGAAAGTGACCTCAATATCTCTCTCCATCTCTTTATATGTATGCACTTTCTAGATTTATATTTATCCTAATCTAAGTTTCAGTGATTCATAATGATATATATTTCAAATGAAATTGCCAAAAGGTAAGATGGTTGCATTGATACATAGGGGTACTCTTAAACCTTGATCTCTTTCAATTTCAATCATTTCAATGCTTTCAATTTTAGATATATGCACTAATTTATACTTTAACATGCTCTAGGTTGCAGGTCAATCACTATCAAAACACTCAAGTTGCACTTAAGCTTATACACACCTAGGTAAGTATTCATTTTCCTTTAAACTAGTCATTTCATTACTCGATTAAAGGGAGGGTAAATGTAAACACTATTTTTGAATTATATAGCACCTCAATCTTGTACACTTAAAAAATACATATCATGGATGTACCTTCAACTTTTAGACCTCTTTTGCTACCAAAAGGCTAGCGTACACTATCTCTTTGTGACTCATTACTTATCTCTTATTTTGACCTATGTATTTTGATGACTCAGACCTTCTATATTTATCATAAAGTTATTAACCTTCTTATCTTCCTTATTTTCAATTTCTGGGCCTACACCTATTTTATAACTGGCTAGACACTTGCATCCCAATTAGATGCTTACATCGATGCAAGTATCCTACCATAACGTAAGTGTCCAGTGCCTTAAATTCATCCAATTTTCAAATGAAATGTATTCCTATAGTCATCCGAAATGATTTAACGTAAGATATTCTTTGAAGAGGTTGGTATAAATATAAGATCAACCTTCATTCATTCACAACCTAGAAAATATCTAAAAAGACCAAGACAACTTATCAAAATCATTTTATCAAGCACTCAAGTGAACAAAAGCTTCCCTATTTTTTCTTATTTCCATATCAGCTATAGGAACAATGCATCTATAGGTCTGAAGTACTGAAGGAGAAACTTAAAAGATATATTTACCAAGTTACAAGCTAGGTTATTGTTGTACTTTCTTATCAAACATTGCATGGTTCACACACAAGCTAATACATAAGGGAAAACTACATAAGTCTGAAGCCCTCTTTGAAGTATTGGTTATGTAGGTAGCGTTAATTAACAAATGGGTCTTTGAGGTAGCTCAATACCGTATGCCCACTAACCCATTTTTCTCACAACTAATATGAAGATGAAAAACTAAAGTTTTTCTATTTGATAAGGAGTGACAATCCATGACCTATATCTAAATACACCAGAGTAAAGACAATGCAAAACCTATAAACATCCAGGTGGTCAAACAATAGTGTCGATGCAATTATCCTAGGTCAATGCAAGTGTCCATGGTTACAGAGGTCAAATTTTTAGAATTAGGCAACTGTTCTATAATCTAGATCCAATCCACTTTTTACATGATCTAGATCAAAATTTGTATTAGCATCTAAACCAAGTATCTTGTTTCATTGTAATATCTAGAAAAGCTATACTTTCTATTCTTATCATCTTAATATAATAAATTTTGTATATGTTTATTTGAGTTTTGCAGACAATTGGCCTACTCTAAAGACAATCTACCATCCTTGTGCCTTAGGCTATCTCTTCCCCCTTTGAACCTAGATTCTCCTAATCTAAATGTTAGGGTTAAATAATAGCCAACCCCAAAATTGTTCACCACATCTAGTCCCAAGCCCTGTGGTGAAGATCATTGAGTCCCATTGACACCACTTTGATGGAATAAACTTCACATTAACACAAGATTATCATTCACATATAGAGCTTCATCAAAGGAATGAGGTCAGTAGTGAATCTAGAACCCCCCCATCATTTTTAATGTAAAAAAATCTTTGTATTGACTCAAGGTAGCTTATCTAAAATTTTAGAATAATTTTCTATATATTTTTTTGCTCTTTGTGTGATATTTGAATAGATTCTAGACATGTTTAAATTATTGTCAACATTTGTTTAAACATTTTATTAGGGTTCTAGGTATTCAAAATTGATCTATAGATATAAGTTGCTTTAAGGATG
The DNA here is from genome assembly GCA_037957365.1 of Torreya grandis. Classification (NCBI taxonomy): domain Eukaryota; kingdom Viridiplantae; phylum Streptophyta; class Pinopsida; order Cupressales; family Taxaceae; genus Torreya; species Torreya grandis. Next base: position 1,785,938 of record JARHVA010000715.1, on the reverse strand, counting down.
ATTCATGGGATGTGGTAAGTTTACGAATTGAGTCGGTCATCATCTTTAATCATCTTTTATTTTAGAAAAAATTATGTGTCTTTGACTCAAGGTACCATATATGAAATTGTAGAATAATTCTCTATATTTTTTGGTCCTTGTGATAGATTTGAATAGATTTTACACATGCTCAAATTATTTTTGGCATTTGTTTAAACTTTTGATTAGGGTGCAATGAAATCAAAATTCATTTATAGATATAAGCAGGTTTAGGGACGATTCATGGGAGGTGGTAGGTTTATGAAACTCAGGTGGTCATCATCTTTAAAATTCTTTTGTTTTAGAAAAAAATATTTGTCTTTAACTCAAGGTACCTTATTTGAAATTGTATAATAATTCTCTATATTTTTTCTACTCCTTGTGATAGATTTGAATATATTCTACACTTATTCAAATTATTGTCGATGTTTGTTTAAATATTTGATTAGGGTTCCAGGAATTCAAAATTCATCAATAAATATAAGTAGGGTTAGGGATGATTCATGGGAGGTGGTAGGTTATGAAATTTCGTGAGTCGTCATTTTTAAAACTAGTAGATCTTGTTGTGAATAATGTACTCTATTTGACTCTTTAATCAATTTATTGATATCCTACAATTAGTCTCCATGCTTGAACTTGATTTTATAAATTATTGGTTATTTTTTCCTCCGTTAAATTACATACAACATCGTATGATTTAGTTTGACATTACTACCTAGTAATCAAAATTGAACCCTTCCCAATACTTCCAAGGGATTTAAACCCGTTCTAAAAATACAATTCAAAAATAAACAATTTAAAAATAAATAAATTCAATCATTATTTAATAAATAAAAATAAATTCAAAAAAAATACTACACTTTCGAAGGGAATGTCATACTAACATGAAGCGTTTATTGGTTAGAAAATCAATAGCCCACAAAAATCCGTTAAAAAACTAACCTAATAATATTATTTTGTCTCTATATCTATTTTTTAATTAATATATATACTTATATTAATTAAATTTCAGAAGAATAAATTAAGTTTGAAGAGTCATATGCACAAATTACACTCTTCCCTACATCATTCCCCATCCCAAATCTCAATTGAATTGTCTTTATCTTTTTTTTTTGGGAGCCAATCTATAAAGAAACATTAATTATTTTATGTTTTTACCTTTCTCGTACCACTACATTAACATTAATTATAAAATGTTATTTTGTGGCTTCGTATTTTTTAATAAGTGGTGTTTCCCAATATCAAACTGAGTGATTTATTATTGTTGCTTGTTAAATGTGGACCCCAGATAAAGAGACCAATTTTCCTATAAAAGTTTCAAAGGCATGCTACCTGTTATACTCTTGATTTTACCCTCGACGCCCTATACTTTCTTATAACAATTTCATTTCAAAGGCATACCACCTCTCACAATATAAAGTGTCACACTCTTGATTTCACCTCAACCTTTTAAAAATGGGCACAATATATTTTAATCACCATATTTCCTTGTAAAGTCTTATTAACTAAATGCACATGCTTGGGTTGCACCAACAACGAACATGACTAGTCATTGGTGGTAAGAGTTAGAGAGTTGATACTTTTTTGTTGAGCATCCCTTGCCATCGTTGTAAGGGTTCCTATTTCAATAGGTACATATTTAAAGTGACTACTTTTTCTTGCTTCTAAGAATGCATGTCCTAAAGTTTGCAACTACATATATATTATTGTAACATTTAAGATTATAAAAATTGATGAAATTATAATTGTAACATTTAAGATTATAAAAATTGATGAAATTATAATTGTAAGTTATAATTCAATAATATCTTTTATATGTTTTCGATATTATATTCCAATTTTAAATATTTAAAATTATCCAATGATATGATTTCAATAATAATTAAATTTTCATTGAAAGGCCCGAGATGAGAATGATGCCCCTATGAAATACCCTTCCTTCAACACGAAATTAAGAGCAGCCCTTCAAAATACGATTGAAAATTGAAGAGGGGCTCTCCCACGGAGAAACGCACGCCTTCGCCCTCATAAAACAACATTCCACGTTAAATTTTTGCACAAAATAAAGGGAGTAAAATTTTGTACGGCAATATTAACAATAATTCTCTCTCTTTCCGTTGGAACAAGAAATGCAATTCAAAGATGAATGAATGGTGGGTGGAAATGGGAAATGGGAAATGGGAAATGGGAGATGGGAATGCCATCGGGTCCGTTGCAATTTTCAATTGTAGTAGTAGTCAAAGAAGACATGCTGTAAATATGTGAGGGCGTCCTTAAGTGGGAAATATCTCCAAGTGAGGGTATTGAGGATGGTGAGGTGAATATCCTTTAACTGCAAACGTCCTCCCTCTGCGAACCCCAACCCCAACCCCACCTCCGCCAAATGCTGGCTCATGCCCGGAGGGCAACAGCAATTATGATCTACCAGCGCCTCCGAAAAATTACAGGCGTTCCCCATTATGTGGCCGGGTTTCTTGGAATCCATAACCTGAAATATCCTATCACTGCCTCTCACCATCACCGCCCAGCTCACCCTGAAATCTTTCAGGGTTTCCATATTATTTATGGCATTACCTTTCCCTATCACTTCGTCATGGCGCAACCTAACCGTGAAATGGAACGTCTCCGCCCCGTACAGCTCGTGCCCGCATCGTATGAAAGAACATACGACCTCATTTTCCACCGTCACGTCCCCCAGAAATATCAGTTTTTGTAAAGAAAGCCACGGTTGGGGTTCGTTAGAGCGGGGTTGCGCGTGGTGGTGCTGGGCGTGGAAGCGTCGGGCGAACAATTGCCTGTAGCCGCCCGCTTGTTTTACCACGCATGATCCCGCGTTCGAGTCCACCGAAGGCCATTTGGCTTGGCAGATCTGCTTCCACAGATCTTCTTGGAGACCCACCTGAGACCATGTTTTGCAAGCGCACGAGGCTCTGCCCAGGCTCACCCCGTCCAGACGCGCGAATACCTGCAATAGCAGATGCCAATCCTCCGTCGTAGAGCCACCATTCCTGCGGATTCCATCCATCCTAAGTTTCGGCTGCATTGTCAAGGTGTAATTCATTTCCTTTTATGTCGACAGATTTGTGTGCGTGGCGTTGGTTGTCATGGTGAAAACATGGTATGTTGGAGGCCGAGGAGGGTTACTCGTGTCCAGATGGGTAATTCGCGTGGCTACCAGGGGAGCTCTTGTGCCGTGGTACGGTCCACCCGTTTTCTCGAAATTTATTTTTTCATTTTATACAATGTTTCGTCATTCTTTTGGCAATGTGGTGGGGGGCATTTTTTGTTGAGGTCTCTCGGCTTCAACATAACTAGAGGGAGGTCAGCGTCTTTATCAACCAATGTTAATATTTTTTTCTTCAATTTTTAATGTCCTTTCTAAAGACTATCATTAGAGGCAACGTTGTATGACATGTTTCACTCATGGATGTTGTAGCGTGAGTCCTTGGTTGCAATAGAAATCATGTAGAGTTCGGTGCATGGCCAATTCTTTGATCGTAAAATCAACAAGTTTTTGTGTGTTTATTCACAATAGACTTAGATCGGGGACCTAGATGCCCTTCTTTTGCCTCCTGGATTCAACAATCAACATGAATGAGGAAATGTTATCATTGCATATTTTTTTGGATCAAAGTAAGAGAAAAAATCCATGGCTTTGACATTCTCAAGTATTATGTTAATTCAGGTTTGATCACACTATGAACCTTGTACATTTAAATGAAACCTCACATATGTCCTCTCTAATCGACGGAAATTTTGACATTGGTGTCACTTCAAAATCTAGGCAATACAATCCTCGTCTTATAGATGAGGATTTGGATGTGCTGAAAAAGTGCTTAGATTTGGGATTAGGATTTTTACTATGAGGAGATACCAGAGTTATATAATACTCTACCTACCTTGAAACTCCCATATTCCATTAACCATAAGTTTTTTGGATGAGGAGTAGAAGTCCCTTGTGCACAAGTCCTTTGTTTCTACTATTGATGGTGTTATGTCTAATGGTTATTCCAATAGTAGCAATGGCAAACAATGTCCAATTTCCAATTGGAAGATTTGTCGTCTTAACAAATTCAAAAAAGTTTTTTTAACTTAAAAAATGTCTTCTTTTTACATGTATTCTGTATTGCAATTGAATTCTTCCTTAAGAAATAGGTTTCCCCATAATGGTAGGAAAATAGGGTTTTATTGTAATACATTCTCTAATGAATATAGAACATTGTGAGATGGGTGTTTAGATTACATGTTTTGATCAGTTTAGGCATGTCGAACTTGGGTTTATATCAGTTTAAGTAGATAAGAGCTAGAAAATGTGTTGTCTGATAGATAAGATAATAGAGATACCCCTTTGATGGGGATTCTTAGCTAGATGGTATCCTAAGCCTGCACGTGTATTCCCATATTTATGTTGCATCTTTGTGGTAGATATATTTATGTGAAGAGCATGTGAGCCCTAAGTTTATCTTGGGTTAGAAATATGATGCCGCACTAGACATTGTCTAGTGATAAGGCTTGAGCAATGCCATGATGATGCTCAAAATGGATACCCCTACAATGGGGTTTCCTAACTGACCAATATTCTAAACTTTACATTGCATTCTCTTGTTTGAATGGTTTCTTTATGAAACATACCTTATGTGAAGACACTATGCTTGGGGGTGATTGTTTGTATTTTCTACTTAACCATAATAAATTGTTGATTTATTGCATGCCTTAGTGGATATGTTTTGGTTTTGAGTGTTAGATTATGTATGTAGATTATATTTATGTTCACTGTTGAATATTTCCTTGAAAGGGTTAATCTATAAGGATGCTAGAAATTCATTAGAAAAGAAGATGGAAGTAGGAAAGACGAATTGTGATTGGTAGTTCGGTGAAGGAAGAACTTTTGGCAAAAAGAAACTCAACCACTAGTGAGATTTCGAGGGAAACAAGCGAGTAAAAGACAAATGGAGGTATGTGATTAACGACATCTCTAAGAAAATTGATTCTAGCGCATAGGAGTGGACTTTAGCAACCATTTTTCTCTCCTTGGATGTAAAAACTCTTCAAATCTATTTCATTCTTGTAATGATTTTTGTCACTCTCATATTATCTCTACTCATTGCCCTGTTGACCCCTTGCTTGAGAATAATGAAATGGCAACAGGGCACGTAGACCTTTTTTCTAGGGCGACCTATTGTGAGATTGAAGGTGTTATGACACAAGGTGGAGGGGATTCAAAATAATGTTCAAATGAGAAGGCGCAGATGTGTCATTCCTAGGGAATTAGGGATTCAAAGATTTCACATAGGGGATATCCCTATTCGTCTGGCAAAAGAAACAATGGATCTACATGTTTTAGAGGAGGAGGAAGATTCTTTTGCACAAGAAATGAAGGGAAGTTATTTAGTGGGTAGGTAGGTTTGCAGGAAAAGACCTATGACTACAGAGGTTAAAAAATGGATGGATTCTGTATGGAAAGGGATTTCAGGGCTTATGGTGACCTTATTTGCCAAGGGCTTCTTTCTCATCAAATTTCATTCACCTTAAGATCATGAGCATGTATGGAAGAGGCAATTGGTTTTTTGGCAAAATGGGTGTGTCTTTGTCCATGGAAACCATTTTTTAACCCATGGTAGACTCCATCGACAATATCCCCATCTGGATTCACTTGTACAACCTTCTGTTAGGTTTTATAACTTTAGAAAAGATTAAACAACTGCCATAATTGGTCAAGGTTTTTGTGAATATTGAACCTAAAGCGAGTGGATTGCTCTCCTCTTGTGTCAAGGTTTGCATTTTTATGAATGCCTCAAAACCAGTCACCTAGGTCATTTGGTTTTCCTCTATGATGGGGTTTTGGTTGCAACATGTGGATTTTGAAGGGATTCCTCTCATGTGCTTCAGATGCAAAAAAATTGGTCATAATATTTTAGTTTGTCCATCTCACAAGATGGTTGGGAATTCATCTGTTCAATCTCAAAAATGGACTCTTACAACAAAAGAAGGCGGTTTGGCCTCCTTCTCACTATCTCCAACTCACCCCAACATCCCTTTAGAACTAGCTTAGAGCCACAGTCGAATAAGGAGGGTACAATACCTATTTTTTGCCCTAATATTTATTCTACAATTCCCAATAAAGATGGTGACACGTTTCATAGGTTTAAGTCTTTGATGGAGCCGATTATGAGTATAAAAGAGGAAACTCGGGTAGCCAAGTGATCCGCACTATGGGACCTAGGACCAAGTATGCTGGGAACAATCGATTTTGGTTGTGCAGAGTGAATGCACAGAGATGTATTTAGACAGAAGAATCAAAAATACATTCAATGGAGTGGAATTCTTACTTGCAGGAAATGCATCTTTTATTCAATAGAGAGAATAAGGGAAATGGTATAATGTGCTACAACTTGTGTGTTACATAAGATATATGTAGAGCATGTTATCTATGTTACGACTGTGTATGGAATCGACTTTGGTTGGACACATATGTTATATATTTAACATGAATAATACAAGAGTAGTTACAACTATTATTGGTTACAAAGAAGGCGGTTAACAATTGTTTCATCTACCTTGTTGGATGATGGTTGAGCTTCTAGGTTGGTGGTGACTAATGGTCTAATTGACAAGATTTGAGGGTAGAGAGTGTTACTTGAAAAGCCACATGATCAAAGTAGGTTGACACATGGATGTGCTGAAGTGAGGATAGATGTAGGCATGCGAACCTGTAAGCGAGTACTAGGATGGTGCACAGAGTTGTGAGTTGAGTGCAAAAGTTCGTGAACCATTACAAAACTTATGCACAAAAGTGTAAACAAGCTTCATGCATAGGAGTGTGCAAAAGGTGCGAGTTGTATGTAGAGAAACAAGTGAGGGGATTATTCTACTACACATAATTCATTCACCCTTTCTTGAAGAGCAATGGACTCCACTACATTAGTGTACAACTAAATAAATTGCACTCAAAGTTATTGAGAAGTGTACCACTTGGATTGATCAGCGTATTGTCCAACTTTGACTACACAAAAAAGTTGATGTGTGCCATAGCAGGTGCATGTGTCTATCACTTGGATGATTTGGTCTTTCTCAGTGAGGTGCAAGTGTTTGGGATCCAAATCAGAAGGATGTTGTGTCACAGTTTGCTCAAGAAGTAGTAGAGTGTAAGGCTTGAGAAGTTTCACATTAAAGACTGGGTGCATGCCCAAGTATGAAGGTAGATCAAGAATTAAAGCATTCTCACTAGCTGCATGTAGAATGGTGTAAAGACCATAACACAGAGGCTTGATCTTTATTTGTGGACCTTTGAAGCGCTCCTTATGAAGGTGCAACCAAACTTTATTGTCAACTCAAAATGCATGAGATGTGTGATGTGCATCATGACACTCCTTGTACTTTGCTTGTGTGCAAGATATAATTTATTGAACCTAGTGATGAACATATTAGATGTGGCACAAAAACTTCTTGGCTTTGTCCACTTCTTGTTCTTGTGTGCACAACTCAGTGTTGGCTGGTGCACAGTAGGAGATGTCTAGAGGCGTTGAAGGTTGAAACCCAAGACATGTTTGGAATGGACTATGACCTATAGAGCTATGTAGGACTCTATTATAGGCATGTTGAATGTACAAAATATTTTCATCCCAAGTGCGATCATGTGTACCATTGTACATTTGGAGAAGATGAACAAGTGTACGATTGACCACTTCGGTTTGCCCATCTGTTTGTGGGTGAAAAGTGGTTGATTGATCTAGCTACGTACCCATCAGTCCCACAATGCTTAACAAAAGTGACTTACAAAGCACGAATCTTGATTGAAGATGATGGATGTTGAAATCCTAAAATGAACCCAAACATGGTTGAAGAAGGCTTGCACAATGTTAGTTTCATCAATGTCTTTCTTTCAAGCGATAATGATAGCTATTTTGGAAAACCTATCCATTACAACGAACACGACATCATGCTGACATCTCATCGTAGGTAACCCAGTCATGAAATTCATGCTAATAGATTCTCGTGGTCTGGATGGAACCGATAGAGGTGTGTAAAGTCCTAGCTTCATGTTTGTGGACTTGGCGATACAATAAGGAATCGAAGACTTGATGTGGCATTCCACATCTATGTGCATGTGAGGCCAGTAGAAGTGTGACTATAATGCAGCTAGAGTCTTAATAATGTCAAAGTGTTTTGAGGTCATGGCATAGTATTCCTCCCAGATGAGTCATTGGTGAAGTGTGCCATTAGGAACACAGAGATGTCTGAGCTTGTAGAGAATCCATTTAGACAAGTAGAACTCCTAAACTTGTTTTCCTTCCACGAGGCTGGTGTAAGTCATTGTAAAGTCTGGATCAACTGAGTAGAGGGATACCCAATCTGTGAAGTTGTGGCCACACATATCTAACACCATGATGAGCGCATGAACTAGTGATTGACTAAGGCAATTTTCTACCTTTTTCTTCCCTTTCTTGTGTTTGATCATGAGATGGAACTATTGTAGGTAAGTCATCCATTTCATGTGCCATGTGTAATCTAGCTTGCTCTACGTCTACAAGAACTAAAATGGTTTGTGATCTGAATGAACAATTGTCTCCTTCCCCAAATTGTATTGACATCATTGCTTAATTGCATGAACAATAGTATACAATTATTTATCATAGGTGGAGTACCTTTGCACCATGTTGTTAAACATATTTGAGTGGTATGCGATTGGATGTCTATGTTGCATGAACATTGCACTAAGTGCATAGTCAGATGCATTGATGTTAATTTCAAAAGAATGTGCAATGTTGGTCATTGCGAGAACATGCACTATGTAGAGGCATTGCTTGAGTGACTTAAAAACATGTTGTGCATGAGTCCAATCAAATTTGGATTTTGCACGTGTTATCTGATTGCGAGCCCAAAAGAGGTACAAGAAACCAAGGATGAACCTGTGATAGAAGTTAGCAAGTCCAAAAAAACTCCTCAATTTTGTAAAATTGTGCGGAGTAGGCTAATCTTGGATCCATTTGATCTTCTATGGATCTACATGGATGCCTGTGAAATCAATGATGTAGCCCAGGGGCTAAATCTGCGCAGTGCCAAATGTGAACTATACTAAGTTGGATTTCAACTTGTGTTGACGCAAAGTGTCTAAGATGCGTGCGACATGTTCCATATGCTCCTCCCATGTCTTGTTGAAGATGAGAATTCCATCCAAGTAGACAATAATGAATGAGTTAAGAAAAGGCCTAAGTAGATCATCCATCATGTGCATGAATGTTGTTAGTGCATTGGTTAAACCGAAAGGCATGACCAACTATTCGTACAATCATTCTCGTGTATTGAATGTTGTCTTCCAAACATCTTCAGGATGGATTGGGACTTGATGGTAACCTGACTTCAAGTCAATCTTGGTAAAGTATTATGTGCCTTAGAATTGGTCCAAAATGTCTTCAATGTGTGGCAGTGGGTACCGATTCTTCACTGTTATTTTGTTGAGTACATGATAGCCTATGCAAAGTCACCAGGTCCCATCATTTTTGGGTGCGAGGACTATCAAACTCCCACGAGGAGAATAACTAGTACTGGTCTTTCCCTGATCAAGGAACTCTTGTATTTGGCACCATATTTCATCATTCTCCCAAACTGATCTACGATACAGGGGCTATTTAGAAGAGGGGATCCAAGAACCAAATCTATGTGGTGTTTGACTATCCATTATGTTGGAAGGCCTTCAAGCTCTATGAAAACTTTGTTGTGCTACATTAATAACTTTTTGAATTGTTATTGTTGTTACATTGTGTGAGTGATGCATGCTTCCAAGTGTGTTTTGTCTTCTAGGTAGGTGTGTCAGGATGAACCATGAGCAGTATGAACTTTTATGCATGTAAGACAAGTTTGCAACATTGCTTGGCAAAGACCAAGGTGACTTTGGTCATGGGTGTCAACTCAAAGAGATTTTAGAAGCGATTCTGTGCATGAATAGTCTAACGTTGTGGCTTGGCTTTATATGTAGCTTCTTGGTCATACAAATACAATCTCCTAAGTAAGATGTCATAGACCTCTAGAGGTACGATGCCACAAGTGACATTATCCTCCATAGGCTTAACTTTGTACTGAAAAGTGCATTGTCGCTAGACCTATATATCTTTCTCCTACTACGACCATCCTAGAGAATATGGCTAGGAGTTCACAGCAATAGCAAGACCAAGGCATTGAGATGTGGATTGCATAATGATGTTCTTCTTACTACCACTATCTCTGATGACATGAAGAAACTGACCCTTCACCTGGAGCTTGGTGTGGAAGAGACGTTTGTGCTCCTCAGAGATGTCGGTCATAGTGGTGTTGGTACTTAGAAAAGAGGCATATGGATCAGTGTTGTCCATTAGTGTGGGTCTTAAGGTATATTGTGTAAGAAATGATTGTTGCACACAACATTCAAAATCATCATGAGTGGATGAGCGATGGTGGTGACACCACTTATCACCTGACTTCATCTTTCCTTTGTCTAAATCAAAAGGCATAGGATCTTTTGAGTTTTGTGCATTATTTTGAGGGTACTCACCTTTGTGAGAAGTGTTTTGCTTTTGCGTAGAAGGTTGTGATATGAATTTGTATGAGGGTTGGCCCTTGCACATTACATCAGATGAAGAGGTAGAATGTTGCTTCATCTTTGCCTTGGCTTATATCTTGGTGGCATTGCAATAAGCTTGCCCCAACATGTCAGAAGTTAGGAACTCCATCTTTGCATGGATATAAGGTGAGAGGTCATTGATGTACTATAGCACCTTATGTTGTTTGCTCAAGTTCTCTTGTAGACGCATAGAGTAGTCATGGAATATTTTGATGTAGTATTCCACTAACTGATCGTTGTGTTGACGTAGTTGTTGGAACTTGATGTATTCATATTCAAAGTGTCTGAGAGGATATTAATCATACCTCAGTGCATCAACAAAATTACTCCATGATTTGATTAGAACACACTCTTGCGCATGCTATGTACAAATGGTCTCCCACCAGTGAATAACTGGAATGGACATCTTCAATACTATAAAGGTAATTTTCTCAGCATCAATGAAGCAATTGACTGAGAAGTATGCCTCAAGTTGCCGAATCCAAGCATCCAATGCTTTGGCGTCAATCTTTCTTTCATACAAAGGGATGTCGAGAGTGACTTTTACTTTGAAGGGAGTTTGTTGTTGAAATCGATGTTGAGCATATTGTGGAGGTGTAGTATAAGGTGTCAAGTTGAGCTATATCATCATCTCGTAGAATTGGCCAAAAAGTGTGGTGTTTGTGCCTCGAGTGCGTCGATAATAATCTTTTAAACCTCTGGGGCCACCTTAAGTTGCTTTTGGGTGTCATCCATCTTGTTTTTGCTAAAACATTCTTCTTGATATTTTGAAATAGAACTGATTAATAGACCTTCTTTCTTGAGTTGCACTCACATGTTTACAGGCATAGGAAAGGAAAGAGTTATTTTGCTCTGATACCAATGCTTCAGACCACGAGGCCTAGGGCCAAGTGTGTGGGGAACAATTGAGTTTAGCTATGCAAAGTGAATATGTAGAGATGTATTCAGACATAACAATCAAACACACATTCAATGGAGCATAAGTCTTACTAAGGTAAGAGATGCAAAACTCCATACTCTTAAAATGAATTTTGAAAATTTTAAAAAGTGTATTATAATGAAGGAGTTGGAGAACATTGCATAAAGTTAAATGACATAGTACATAGAATGAGGGTTTATGGATAAACCATAGAAGATAGAGTCTTAATAAAAAAAAATTAAGATCTTAGACTAAAAAATAATTGCATATTGTGATCACTCTTGAAGAGTGTAAAGACATTAACACTCTAAGTATTGATGAGTTAGTGGGTTCTATCTTGTCCCATAAGGATAAGATGAGACTATATGTAGGAGATCAAGAATATACACTTAAAACCAATGCAAGAATTTCAAAGCCCAAAGAGAAAAATAAAAAATAGAATCAAGGGAGTTCAAAAAACTCAAATTCAAAGGGAAAATATCAAGCTAAATTTATAGATAAAAACAAAGTATGCATTACTTATCATTATTGAAAACAACTAGGACACTTTATAAAAGATTGTAGGATATTGGCAGCTAAGATCAAGTTAATCAAGAGGATGAAGAGAATGCATTCTAAAATTGAACAAAGTGACGAGCAAGATCACTTAGATTAGTTTCTCACATGTATTGTGAGAATAAAGTATGGGAATAATATGTTGTTTCTTGATTCATGTTTCTCAAATCACATGACAAGTCACAAAGACGGTTTCAATTAGTTAGATGATTCTGTCAAAAATCAAGTGCAATTGAGAGATAGAAAGTCCATCCAAGTTTAAGGAAATGACAACTTGAAAGTCACCATAATTCAAAGTAAGGGTGAAATAAAGGATGTTTATTTTATGAAAATTTCACAAGATATAGTGATGATAACAAAGCATACTAGTTTTATAATCCTACTAGTAAATCTATAATCATTTCTAGGGATTGTAATTTTTTATTAAATGAGATGTATGTTAATTCTAATCATATAGATAAATATTCCATAAGTGAAGGGGGCATACACATATTTCTAGTTCAATAAGAAATAATAACTCTTCACAAGAGACTACTCATCCATCTTCATCAATTCCAAGCTAGTACAAGCATTTGTTGAATCCACATCCAACCAATAAGATGTTAAATAAAAAATATGAGAAGATGATCACAAGGCTTAAATATTAAGAAGGTAATTTTTTTATGATGCTTATTAAGAAAATACTATGTTTGCATTGTCATTTATGGCTAGTGAACCTAGAAGTTATATAGAAACAAGTAAAAAGAAAAAGTGGGTTGATGTTATGAAAATTGAGATGGATTCAATTGAAATGAATGATACATAAAATCTTATTCAGCATACATATGATAAATATGTCATTGGAACCAAGTGGATCTAAGATATAAAAGTGATTGTATAATTAACAAGCTAAAATCTAGACTAATTGCAAAGGGTTTGCACAAATATATGGGGTTGACTATGAGAAAAATTATGCACTCGTGGAATGTCAAGATACTATAATACTAATGATTTATCTATCTACTAATAAAGGGTGTAAAATCCATCAAATGGAGTGATTTAGAAAGAAGTATATGAGTCAACCATAAAGTTTTGAAGTAAAGGGCAAAGAGTTTTGGGTATATAAAAAAAAGAAGGATATTTATGTGTTGAAGCAAGCTCTAAGAGCTTAACACTCAAGAATTGATAATTGGTTATTAGATCAAGGCTTTGTAAGAAGTCAAAATGAACCAATCTTTGTATATAAACATTTGGTTTTAATGTGTTACATATTTGTCTCTATGTAGATGACTCAATATTTACAGGTAACGCTATGTAGATATTGAATAGCTTCAAGGAAGCTATGAAATCAGAATTTGAGATGACTGATCTTGGACTTATGAAGTAATTTCTTAGCATAGAAGTCCATCAAAAGAAAGAAGTATTCATTTGTCAAACCAAATATGCCCAAGACATGTTAAATAAGTATAATCTTCAAGTTTCTAAGCCCATGAACACTCCAATTGTAAGTGGGTAAAAGCTAATGAGAGAGGACTAGAGTCCTTCAATTGATGAAAATACTTTTAGGATCATGGTGGGAGGTTTGATGTATCTCACTATAACAAGACCCAATATTAGTTATGGGGTTTCACTAGTTTGTAATTTTATGGGCAATTATCACTCAAATATTTTCAAGTAGTGAAAATAATTTTTAGACATGTATAGGCTTATAATCATAGTATTAATTTTCAATCAAAAAATTTATTATGTCTAATTGAATACACAGATTTATATTGGGAAGGATCTCTTGATGATAGGAAGTTAACTTTAGGTTATTGCTTCACATTGGGAAGTGGGTTAGTTTTATAGTCATAAAAGAAATAAGTTGTAGTTGTATTATAATCTACTGAAGCTAAATATACAACCCTTACATCATCTTGAACACAAAGATTTTGGTTGAGAATAATTTGAGTTGATTTTAAAGAGGTTCAACTTGAGCCAACATAGATTTTTGTGATACAATAGGGCAATACAACTGTCTGAGAATCCAATTTTTCATGGTAAAATCAAATATATTAAACTCAAACATAATTTTTTCGGAGACTTCCTCAATGATAAATATTTTTTTATTATGTGAGAATTGTTGCTCTTGTTGAATTTTCTAAAATTGAGTGGTGCCATGATCCATATCATGCACTTTTACTTCATATTTTTATTCGTTTTTCTCTCAATGATAGTAAGTATTATGTGTTTCACTAACACATCTATCTAGATATGACACATATATTCACCACATTATATATGTTACATACATATTGTTATCACTCGAACCGTGCACTCATCAAATTAGAATATGGTTCGGTGAGATAATGAGATCATCCCCCAAAGTGTGGGATTTTTGCACTCCTTGAGATGAACTTCCAGAGAAGGTTGACTTATTCTAATCTAAAATCATCTAATTTAGGATAAACATACATGCCTATAAAGAGAAAAAATAAACCTACAACTAACATTAAAGCTAAAAAAAATTAAGGGAAAAGAGAGAATTAATTACTGAAATGTAAAAAAGTGATGCACCAAGATTAAACATAACACCTCTACAAGCTTTGAAGAACACACTACAACTATAGAAAATGAGAAAACATTACACAATGTCCAAAATGGACACTTCATTTGCATAAATAATTTGTATAAAGGCATATGACACAATACAACACGAAGAGGGATGACAAACAATCTACAGGTGCCATTTATATAGACCTATGTACACATAACAATATGATTTGAAAGAGAGATCCAAGTTCTAAATAGAAGCATTGAGGGATGGATGGCAGTGAGACGGGCGAGGATTACCCATAGGTAAAAATCAACAAACCAAAGAAATACACACATATTGCAAGAATCATGAAGAAAGACAAACTCAATTCTCATTAGTTGCAAGGCTCAGGCGATAAAGGGCTCATGGAGGGCAAATTTTGGTAGCATTATTACACTCAAAAATGTCGACCATTTTACAATATAAGACCCAATATGTTATAGGCAATGGGAAGCCCATAGGTCATTGATTACAATAAAAAATATAGATGAGAAAATTTAATGAATATCAAAATTCGAGACATACAATCTCTTTACAAATTAAATATGGATGACCAAAGCTACTTAGAACGCTGACTGCATCCTCAATGCATGGTGGTGATTACCTCGAAGTTGAAACTATTAGTTTGACATCTCCTCTCATTGGTTGTGGAGCAACCAATATTTAATCATTTAATGGCCATAGCTTAATTTACAAGCTTCCATGTGTAGGAATGTGGTTGAAGATCTTTTGGAATTACTTGCTTGGGAAGATTTGCCCCTGATTCTATCACTTCTATCTCTTCTCTTAGTCGGGTCTCAACCATATTCATTAATGTGTGTTTTGAGAAGTTCAACTCCTACCACCTATGTTGAGCACAATATTATATATTCTTTTTTTTAACACTCAATTATTTATTCTAATAAATATATTCAAAGCAATCAAACCACAACACAAGATAACACAATGCAAATTGAGACCAAATATACGTGGAAACCCTTTCGAGAGAAAACCATGGAGAAATATTTCTCAATATAAATATTTGTAGGCACCAACCTATTGGAGCACCAACCCCAAAAATAATTTTGTAGGCACCAACCTACAGGAGCACCAATCCCTTTCGTCGATCACCAACTCAGCAAGAGACACTAATTTTTTCAAAATGAAGGCACCAACCTTCTCACAAAGATCACTCTTCTATCTCTGATTTGTTGTCAGCACAATGGATGATAGAACATTGTTTTATCTCCTTTCAATTCGATCTACACTTGAGTGTTTACGTTGCTATGCTCTACCTTATACTTGTTGGATTTTTCTTTTCAATATTCTCACAAAAATATGCTTTCAAATATTTATTCTCTTCTTTAATTTCTTCCACTTTCAAACTTACAAATTTGCCACTCGCTGTGTACTTACTTATAACCCACAAAAAACCACAAATTAAGGTCATGACTCTTCAAATGAAAAGGTCCATTTGAACGGTTACAACTCCAAATTAGGTCGACCAAGGTTGGGGACCATTTTAGACTTTAAAACTACCTTGAAACATTTGCCATAATTATCTCTTTAAGCCCGTTAGATATAGTCAATTTATCTTCAATTTCATGCATAGATATGACCGTTATTTGCATGATTAATTGCCTCAATCAAATTAAATATTCTTTATTTAATTTTATTCTTGTATCAAAATACTTTTCCATCAATCAGATTCATTATTATCCTTTGACATTAATGATAATATTTCCAACAATCTCCCCCTTTGTCATTGATGGCAACCACGCACTAAATATGCTACCCCTTGTACTATTTCTTCTGTGAGATATTTTTTTTTGTAGCTCCCCCTTTCTGTGACTCCCTCTTTCAGCACTTCTCTCCCTTTGACATCAATGGCAAAGAGACTATCCAGGAGCTAGATAATGCAATGCTTAGCTCCCCCTTAATCAATACTTCCCTTCAGTGGCAGGGAGCAAAAAATATTACTCCCAACTTCTCACCTAGGTATTCAAATGTGTCCTTTGGAAGTGGCTTGGTAAAAATGTCCACTATCTGCTCTATGGTGGTACTATATTCCAATTTTACCTACTGTTCTACAACTTGCTCTCTCAGGAAATGATATCTGATTGGAATGTGTTTTGTTTGGATTGCATCACTGGATTCTTTGAGACACCGATAGCACTGGTATTATCGCAATATATTGAAATTGGATGATTATATTCTACCTTGATGTCTTTAAGGGTATGCTTCATCCAAAGTATCTAAGTGCAACACAATACTACTGCTATGTACTCTGCCTTAGTTGTGGAGAAGGAAACTGAATTCTACTTTTTAATTAGCCAAGACACTAGGCTATCTCCAAGGAAAAATGCTCCTCTGCTTATGTTTTTTCTATCATCTAGGCATCCTACATAGTCTAAGTCTATATATGCTACCAAAGTGAAATCCGTCCCTGTAGGATACCACAATCCATAGTATAGGGTCCCCTTTAGATATCTGAATATCCACTTCACCGCTTACACATGTGTTTCTTTAAGAGCTACTTGACAGCATGCTCCCATGCCCACTGCTTGCATGATATTTGACCTGGATGTCGTTATGTACAAAAGACTACCAATCATTGATTTGTAGAAGGACTGATCCTGTATTCGGTGATTTGTCATCCTTACTCAACTTGTTTCCTGTATCCATAGACGTGTTAATTGGTGCACAATTTTCTATTCTAATTTTTTTCAACATTTCTTTAGCATACTTGGTTTGGGAGATGAATATTCCTTTACTAGACTGAGATATTTACAATCCAAGAAAAAATGATAGCTCACCAAGCATGGACATCTCAAATTCATTTTGCATGTCTTTAGTGAATCCTTTGGATAACTTCTCACTATCTCCTCCAAAGATTATATCATCAACATAAACTACAACAATTAACTAATGCTCACCTTTAGTTTTGATGTACAAATTGATGTCGGTAAATCCTCTCATGAATCCCTGGTCTTGTAGATACTTGTCAAGTCTTGAATACCAAGCTCTGGGGGCTTGATTCAATCCATACAAGGCTTTTTTCAATTTGCATAAATATTTACTATCTTTTAATAGAAAGAATCCTTTTGGGCGCTCGATGTACACTTCCTCTTCTAATTTGCCATTCAAAAAAGTAGATTTTACATCCATTTGATATACCTTGAAGTTCTTGAAAATAACATAAGCAAGAAACATTATGATTGCCTTTAATCTTGCCATGGGAGTGAAGGCTTCTTCAAAGTCAATACCTTCAATTTGAGAATATCCTTTGCATACCAATTGAGCCTTGTTTTGCGTCACTTGACCATCCTCATTTAATTTGTTCATGTATACCCATTTGGTGCTGATCACATTCTGATCCTTCAGTCTGGTACCAGCTCCCACGTCTCATTCTTCTCAATTTGGCTTATCTCTTCTTCCATTATTTCTACCCAATGTTCATCATGGCTCGCTTCTAAAAAATTCTTAGGGTGTATTTTAGATAATGAAGAAAAAATTACTTGTTCAAAATTTCTTACAATCTTTCTTTTGGTTTGTACTCCAACATCTATATTACCAATGATTTGGCTTCCATCATGGTTCTTCTGAATGAAATGAGATGGTGCCTTGGTGTCTTGTCGTTCATCTTCATCCATCTTCTCTACTTCAACATCTCTTTCTTCAATGATATCTGGTTCATCTAATGGATCACTTGCCTTTTGAGTTCCAATTTCATATACTCTAACATTGACACTTTCTATAATAGTTTGCATTCTCTTGTTGTAGCATTTGTAGGCCTTGCTTTTGGTGGAATATCCCAAAAAAATTCCTCGCGACTCTTTAGTCAAATTTTTCCAAATCATCTTTGGTCCTCTTAATAAAGCACTTACTTTCAAAAACTTTAAAATATTTGATGGACGCTGGTCTTCTCATCCATAACTCATATGGGGTATTGTCATTATTGACTCTGATCTACCCTCCATTTATGATATATACAGTTGTGTGGACTGCTTCTCTCTAATATTTGTCTGATAACTTGGACTCATTCAGCATTGTCCTGGCCATTTCTCAGATAGTCATGTTCTTTCATTCTACTACCCCATTCTGTTGTGGGCTTCTTGCAGTTGAGTACTATCTTTTATCCCATGGTGTTCACAATACTCAATGATTTCATTTGACATGAACTCACCACCTCTATCTGACCTTAATTATTTGATCCTTAACTGGTTTCATTTTCAATTAATGCTTTAAATGCTTTGAATTTTCTAAAGGCCTCAAACTTTTCTTTCAGAAATGCAACCCATGTCAATCTAGTGTAATCATCAATTAGTAGCATAAAATACCTCTCACCTTGTATACTTTGCATTTTGGTGGGTCCACACAGACCTATATGAATGAGCTCTAATTTCTTCATGGTGTAATATTCCTTTGTTTTGAATATTGTCTTGGTCTGCTTCCCATGTTGGCATTGCTTACAAAGTGTGTTTGATGGCTTTGTTATCTTTGGAATGTTCCTTACAACTTGCTTCTTGCTAATATTCACAAGGGTATCAAAATTTATATGGTCCATTCTTCCGTGTCATAGCCAACTTTCTTCAGTTTGACTCAACCAACACTTATCTCCTTTGACTTTTGTTAGCATGTATAGATTGTTTGATCTGCAATTAGTTCTCATGTGTCTCTTTTTTTGATCTCGCAACCTTCAACAAAGAACTTGAGTGTGTATCATTGATCACACATTTGGATAACACTTAGAATATTATTCTTCAACCCTTCCACATATAACACATTCTATGTTTTGGTTCTTTTATTATCGAGACTAAGCATACCTTTTCCCATTATTCTAGCTGTAGTGTTGTCTTTGAACTTCACTATGTCTTCATTGACCCTTTTTAATGAGATAAATTTGGTTTTATATTCAGTCATGTGTCTCAAACATCCACTATCAATGAACCATTGTTGTCCTTCATCTCTAGCATGGAATGTTGTTTGAACGATCATGGATTCTTCTTGTTTCTTCTTCCATGTCTTTGTTAGTTCTATTTTCTTTATCATTGGGGCCTTGAACTTCTAATCTTGTCTTAAAGATTCGAAAACACTTCTACCATAGCATGTTATATGTCCATAGTTGTTGCACTTGTAACAGACTATAGCTTCTTCATCAAAGTTTGATAGGGGAGCAAACGAATTGTAGCTTTTGTTCGATGTTCCATAGGTTCCTTTGTTTCTACTCTTGCTTTCATAATCCTTGGCTTTCTTTCTACAATCTAATTTTTTATTACCAAAATGATTGCAATAATAACAATATACATTAAAATAATTACCAAACTTGGTTTTATTTGCATATCTTAGAGCAAGTGGTCTCCTGATATTTTGTTCTCCTTTGCTTTCTTTGTTGATAGAGCTATTTTTTGTATTCTGGCCTTCTTCCTTCTTGGTCTCCTTTTTCATAGGTTCCTTAAGAGTTTCAGCATAGCTCTTAGCTTTCTCTTTTTCCTTCTCATACCCAATGCTTGACTTGTTAGATGGTGATCTTTGACTCTCCATAATCTTATCAAAAACTTGGGTGCTTTTCTCAGATTTTAAGTCACTTGCTATTCTAGAATTCACCTTTTCTAGATCCCTTTTTAAAGTAACAATCTTAGATTCATACCTTTCACAGTCTTCTCCTTTCTTCTTCAGTTGATCCGTTAGATCTTCCTCAATTTTATTTGATTTTTTGATTTGAACTTTTAGATCAGCAATTATCTTCTTTGATTCCTCAAGACCTCGTGATATTTTGGCTTCTGAGTCCTAACTCTCCTTTTCATATTTCTAAATCAGAAGCTTTTGTTTCATGTTCTTTTTCTTAAGATCTTTTATCTCTGCTAAGGTACATATAAGCTTTTCTTTGAGATTTACTTTGCCTTCATCTTCTTCTTCCTCTAAGTTATTTCTGGTTGTGGAAGCATTATCTTCTATGGTCATGATTAATGTTTCCTTATCATTATTGTCAAAATCAATAGCTCCACTTTCCTCAGATGAGCTATAGTTTCTCTTGGAGTATAAGCTTTTATTTTGTTTCTCAAATATCTTTTTATTTTTATTTTGCTTGAATCCCTTCTTGAATGTTGGTTTGCTCTCCTCTTCATCACTATTGTCTTTATTTGGGCACTTAGCTGCAAAATGACCAATTGTATCAAAATTAAAACATTTGAATGGTAACTTACCTTTATATTTGTCTGAGTCTTTCTTCAGCTTTCGAATGAATAGAGCCTCCTTTTCATCTTCTTTGCTACTTGAGCTATCACTTGGCTCAGGTTCCTTGACTTTTTCCTTCTTTCATGATTTGAATGTTGCTTCTCTTTTTATGGTCTTTCAAATTTAGTCCTCATTTCATATGTTGTGAGGATTCTGAGCAACTCATCCATATTTAATTTATACATATCTTTCATTTCTTCAACAATAGAGACTTTCACATCAAACCTTAATAGTAAGGATCTCAACACCTTTTGGATGATTGTAGACTCTTCCATAGTTTCTCTAAGTCCTCGAATAACATTGACTATTTCATCAACCCGGAGCAAGTATCCTAAAATGTTCTCGTCTTCCTTCATCTTTAAACTCTCAAATTGTCTCCTATGAGTTTGGAGTTCTGCTTGTCTTACTTTGCTATCACCCTCATAGATAGTTTTAAGTTTTCCCCAAATCTCTCTTGTAGAATCACATTGCTTGACTTTTATGAATTTCGATTATGAAAGGCCGCATAGGATGGCATTCATTTCTTTAGCATTATTCTCACTAGATTTCTTTTCAGTAGTGTTTATTGGTGGCATTTATGGTGTTTGGTACTCGGCTACTACTGCTTGCCAAATATCAAACCCAAAAACCATTAGATATATCTTCATTCTTATGTTCCATAAGGCATAATTTGTGCCATCAAACAATGGTGTCTTGTTAGTGTAAAATCTATCTTGAACTTGTGATCCATCCATGTGTGCTTGTACGATGTACCTTCTAGTGTTTAAGCTATATCTAAAGGAACCCGCTCTGATACTAATTGTTGAGCACATGTTAATACTAAGAGGGGGGTGAATCAATATTATATATTCTTTTCTTTTCTAACATCTAATTACTTATTCCAATAAATATATTCAAAGCAATCAAACCACAACACAAGATAACATAATGCAAAGTGATACCAGCTATATGTGGAAACCCTTTCAGGAGAAAACCACAAATAAATCTTTCTTAATATAAATATTCATAGGCACCAACCTACTGGAGCACCAACCCTAAAAACAATTTTGTAGGCACCAACCTACTGGAGCACCAACCCTAAAAACAATTTTGTAGGCACCAATCTATAGAAGCACCAACCCCTTTCACCGAGCACCAACTCAACAAGAGACACCAATCTATTCAAAATGAAGGCACCAACCTTCTCACAAAAATCACTCTTCTATCTCTGATTTGTTGTCAACATAATGGATTATAAAACACTACTTTATCTCCTTTCGATTCGATCTACACTTGAGTGTTTTCACTGCTATGCTTTGCCTTATACTTGTTAGATTTTTGTTGTCAATATTCTCACAAAATCTACTTTCAAATATTTTTGCTCTTATTTTATTTCTTCCACTTTTGAACTTACAAATTTGCCACTCGTTATGCACCTATTTATAAACTACAAAAAGCCACAAATTAAGGTCATGACTCTTCAAACGAAAAGGTCCATTCGAACGGTCACAACTCCTCCAAATTAGGTCGGCCAAGGTTGGGGACCATTTTAGACTTAAAAACTGCCTAAAACCTTTGCCATAATTATCTTTTTAATCCCATTAGACATAGTCAATTTATCTTTGATTCCACATAAAGATATGATCATTATTG
The DNA here is from genome assembly GCA_037957365.1 of Torreya grandis. Classification (NCBI taxonomy): domain Eukaryota; kingdom Viridiplantae; phylum Streptophyta; class Pinopsida; order Cupressales; family Taxaceae; genus Torreya; species Torreya grandis. The sequence goes on along the minus strand of JARHVA010000715.1, from coordinate 1,763,447 downwards.
CTTGATTAATTGCCTCAATCAAATTAAATATTATTTATTTAATTTAATTCTTGTATTGAAAATAATTTGCTATCAATCAGATTCATAATTATCCTTTGACATCAATGAAAATATTTACAACCTACTTTCTTCGTGACTTGGCACGCCAGTTTTTTAATTCTTATTTCACTTGGGAACTATCTTTAGACATGTGTCATATGTTGTATAAATACTGACCTAGTCATTGTATGCAATGGGAAATATATTAGATCTATAAATCAATCCTAGATCAGAAAAGATAAATCTTACTTACACTTCCGATTGGGGATCCATTAGATAATCAGGGTCATGACCAAGGTGGATCTACTAGACCTAGCCAAGGGATCTCTTCCCACAATAATATTACTAGGGAGGGTTTCAAAGCCTCCAGTCAAGTAAAACTATGTAATAACCTTAACTAGGTCCTATGTTTTCATATTCACTAAACTAATAACAAGTAAATCAAAGTCTAATTTGTGCTCACCAAATCTTGTGGCACAAAGTGGGGGTAATAAATAATAAAAGTAAATATGCATAAAAGACATATACTCACGTCAATGTATAAGGAATCTTAATGCATGGAAGAGAATTACAAATGCATAACTATCTATTCCCACAAAGGAGTGAAGTTAAGAATACTTACCTTTAAAGACAAACCCGTCAAGCCTCAATCTCTCCCTTGGCCAAGGTGTTCTATAAGAGGTTATTGTGTTGTGTAAGGATGACATGGATAAATCATCTCTAGGCTACACAACCTATCAATGCATCCAAAATACTTCTCTATAAGACAAGATATGTATCTCCAAAGAAAGTATGAAACCTTAAAATTGCTCCTCAAGTAGAATGGTGGATAAGCAAATGCACAATATATCTTCTCTTCTTTTAGGAATGGCAAAATGAATGTGTTTATATACTTGGATCTAACCCTAATCCCTTATAAAAGTTTAGGCTAACAAGGACAACCCAATTGACCTAGTATTATAATTGACAAAAACAAACTAGGTCATGGACTAGGTGGGCCAGGGGCTGACCTAAACCCTAATAAGTTTTATCAATAAGAGTATAAGGTCGATGGGGCTAACTATGTAATATAAACTATCAAAAAGGGGTTTAGGTTAAGGAAGGGATAATGAAGGTGGTAAATGACTAAAGGAGAGTGCAAAATAAGAGGCAAAACTTAGGGGAATGGTTTTAAGAGATACGTGTGTAGATAATAAGTGGTAATAAGGAACAACAATCCTGTGAAGCATCAATGGTCTTTCCACCCCTTTTTTGTGCACCCCTAAAGGTATGAACTCAAAGAGATTGAGATTCGATGGGTTCCTGCAAGATAAAGAGCATCAGTAATTGATAAAGTTTGAAAATATTGTGTGTATACATATGCCCCACTCGAAGCTCATCACATGTCACGTAGGTGCAACACGGGATGGTGTTTCAAGAAAAGAACATATCAACACATAATGATGAATTTGAATAAAATGCATTAAGGAGTAAATAAGATAAATGAAAGGACAAAATTGAAAAACACATACCTTTACTTACCTTAGTGTTGTAGATAAAAAAATAGATGCAATAAATGTGAAGGCATCTAATGTGAGAAACGTTAGGCAAACCTGTAAAGATTAGTGAAAAAGAGTGAAAAATCAAAATTTTTGTAACATGGACATATAATAGTTGAAATATTCTCTACGATGTTGTTATTTTAGAACATTTTACAATTTGAAAAAAGAGTTAGTAGAGACAAAGATATGATCAAAATAAAAATGTTAACAGTAAATATTTGAAGGGTAAAAAGTTTTGAATAGTAAATATAAATAGGATGAAAGGTAATTCATTTGGTATTTTTACTATTATGAGAAAATAGAGCTCTGATAGACCTAGTGAGAGACCAAAGAGACAAGATGGTGAGGAGAGGACATCTGAGAGGGGGAGGACGTATAGCAGCCGTAGTGAGTGCAATACAGGTAAGCAACTAAAATTTCAAAATTTTGAATATTTTTATTTGAAATTGAGTGAATTAGATAGAATTGACTAGTAGGCAAAATATAGGAACCAAAATGAACCCTAGGAAATGTTTAGGGACACTAGGGGTCAAACGAGGTAGTGGGTAAGGAGTCAGACCAATGAATACCCAAGACATTTATGGCAATTAGTAAAAAAGTCATTACAAGTGACAAACAGAGTCGACTAGGCTGACTTAGTTTGTAGAAGATAAGAAAATCAATAGGCCAACTTAATATTAATTGGTCAACTTAGTTGGTGAAAGAAGGGGGACAACCTAGTAATAATGGGCTAACTTAGTTTGTTCTAAAGTGGTTGACTTAGTACTACAAGGTGTGAAAGGGGTCGACTTAGTACTGATAGACCAAAGGGTGATTGACTTAGTACTTTAAAGGTGAATCTAGTAGAATTTTGATAGGGATGATCTAGTATCCCTAACCAATTATAGGGTCGATTTAGTTTGTAATAGATCAATATGGTAGAAAATAAATAAACTAAATCACATCGACTGAGTTTTGTGAAATTTGTAAGAATATATTTTGATTATAAATGACATGGATATCTAATACATCTTTTATCATTTGATATTTTGTAGAAGCATCAGATATATTTGTAATTTATCGATGCATCATGGTTTTCAGATTTACTAGAGCACTTGATAGATGTGGACAGAGCAAGACTGGTTGCATTGGGTCTGGGAGGTATCATGGAGACAAGACGCATCCCACTAAGTGTTGATCTCATTGTAATGTTCCTCAGAGCATGGGAATGGTTGATCAACATTTTGATGATCCTCAAAGTTTTGATTTCCTATAAGAGGGACATCTGATGATTTGGAGGAGAGACAAACACTAGCTAGGTGGGCAACATCTTTAGATAGGATCTACCCAAGGCTAAGGGTGAGCTTATTTGATGTGTATATTGCATAGATTCTAGACATATATAAGGTTGTGATTAGACTTGTGATAGCATGAGTATTGTGTCACAAGTCAGATGATAAGGTATTGTTGTATGCGATTGCCTTATGCAAGTCTATTTTGGATCAAGGGGTGCTCTATGATTTTGGTTCTATCATCTAGGTCCAACTCATGCATGATATGTATGGGATGTTGTTTAGAGGGTAGTATACTATGGGACTAGTGGTGTTGTTGAGTGCATGGATATGTGAGAGGTCCCTGGTTTATCGATCAACTGGTTACCCCATGTGGCTGATGATAGGTTACCTCGAGTTACTAGATGGAGATATGACCAAGTAGCACAGGTCATGCCCCACATGCCAACACTATAGATAGCCAAATGAGGAGAGATCATATGGCATCCCTACACACATATTACTAATATTTGGCCTAGTTGGGTGACCATGGTGCCATGGCTAGTTTGAGTGCGGATCATGGGCCACTATACCTAGTGGGTAGAGTTGTGGCTAGTGGCATGCTTGCTAGGGCAGTTTGGACTCCCACACCTAGTGGATCTTTGAGTAGTGCCTATTTTTTGGGCATGTCATATTAAAAATCTGAGGGGGAGAGGAGGAGGAACACCAGATGAGAGATTCGTGATCAAGTCGTGGCATGTGAGACCATGGATTGGTTGAGCATGATAGCCAATATTCAGAGGAGGAAAGGGAATGGATGTGGATGCATGGGTACAATAGGTACCACAATAGGCACTGCAACAGGAAGAGTAGTGACCAACTTGAACACATCACCGACATAGATGCCATTAGCAAGATCTAACACAGAGGGTGGTCACACAAGATGATTCGACAATTGGCCCAGGGCAAAGCTAGTTGATAGAGGTACCTCTGAGGAGAGGCCCATGATGTGCACAGGTGGTGACTCTAGGCTTTGATTTGATAGGGAGGTGACCCACGAATGAGGTCCTCAAGGGATAGGCTGATGGAGAGACTATGATTAGTGGATGAGTAATGGGGAAATAGTGGTTGGAGACACCATGACTAGTAAGAAATGTTGTAATTTTTAGTCTTTAAGATAGAATACTATTTGTATTTGATTGTACATAGATAAATAGATTTTGAAATGTATATGTGATCTAATATTTATTTGTTTTTGGTTTTGCATATCCTACAATAGATGAGATTAGATGGGGATCCTTAGTCATGGAAGCACACCATGACATTTTGGATGAGGTATTGGCACCATACGACCCCACCACGCTAGATGATCCTGCGATATCATTTGCCCCAGCTCAGGTGAGCTGATTTAGACTAGTGGGGGAGGTCACAAGGTAGCTACAAACATGTGGGGATGGATTGTAGCTACCGGTAGGAGTGGAAATAGGAGAGGCATAGGCTTGGCAGGCCCTAGCTCAAGAGAGAGTTGTGCATATGGCTACCATGATCCAATTGGGATAGGTACAGGTCTAGATGCCCAACCTATAGGGACATGTAGTAGGGTTGAGATCTCAAATGATCTCATTATAATGCATTGTGTAGAGGGGATGGTCCAAGGCATGTATGGGTAGTGTGGCTAGGCCATGAGATAGGCATGATGGAGCCCAACTATAGAGCTAGAGCTATGTATTTTTATATTTTGTATCATTTTAGAAAACACATGATATATAGAGAGATATTATTTTGATAGTTGATTTTTTGTCTCATGAATTATATTTTGGTTCTGGTTGCTAATGCAAGGATATATTTCTTGCCATTACATGTATTTAGCTTTTATTGTATATGCTATGGGAAATATATGTGGAGTGTTTTATTTTTTAGCATTATGTAGTACACATGCATGGTTAAAAAGAAATAGGCAAAAAGAACTTTGAAAAATATAATTAATCAAAAACAAATGCACTACACACTATATCACAATGGGAACTGTGTAATAACAAAAGATGACTAAGTATAATAAACCAAAAAATGGTAAACAAGAGGACAAAAATATTTTTAAACCATGAAAAATATTGGCTCTAAATTAAAACAAATAAAATCACACTAAATCACGTTGGGAAATATGAAAATAATGTAATAAAATGAAAAGCATGTAAATTACAAATGGTAGAAAAATAAAACAATTAAAACAATCAATTATACTAAATCATGTTGGGAAGAATAAAAGAGAAATTGATCACACTCTTTCAATTTGGGAAGTATGAAAAACTTAAGAGAAATGGTTGGATTCTTATATGCAATCAGAAAATAAGAAGATAAAAGTGAAAGATCAATGAAGCAAGCATAAAACATACTAAATTAAAATGGGAAGCATGTCAATGATGTGTAACTTATAATCAATCATGAATTATCTCAAATTTGATACATGTCATTTCATTGTGACTTGGCTATTGGAAAATTTTATGAGGAAGGCTAGGGCCTATCCATGGTCTTACACTGCAAATCACAAAGGGAACACTGATGAGGTGAAAACAATGTTAAATGGGGATGTTTGGAAGGATAATGTGAAAATTTTGGTAATTTATGAGGAAGGCCTGGTCCTATCCAAGGTCTTACATTGCAACTCACAAATGGGATCCCTAGAGGGAGTGATTAGTGAAAAAAATAATGTTTCTTAAAGGAAAATATTAGGATTGTATGGAATGAAAGAGGAATGTAAAATTCATAATACATGCATCTTATGAGGAGACCTTAGGAAACATGAGACATACTAAGGACATAGAAAGACACTAAGTGACTAGTGACCATCAATTTACAAAGGATACATGTTCACTATAGTCACAAAATTGTGAAGGCAAATAAGTGTGGTACTAAGATCAACTCATGTTGGTTGGTTTGAACAAGAAAATTAAAATGAACTTACTTTTTCACAACGCGTTCTCCATTCCTCAAGACTTATTACAGAGCTATCAATCTAATGCAAAGATTGGGTACTTGCGTGGGAAAGTGGGTAGCACTAAAAGATTTTTTTATTCTCCTTTTCCAATCTGTTGCCCTACCACACCCCAATAAACCTCGACTCTATCATGAGGCCAAATATGGAGTTTGAGTTTCAATTAGAAAAAAAAGATGTGATGAGAATCACATCTTTTAGTGTGATTTGACTTTTGAAAAAAAAAATGTTGCTTTTAGATCATTGCCTTTTGTTAAATTATTTGGCTTTTGAATGTTTTATGGCTTTTAAGATTCCTCCTCCATACAGAGTTGGAATGAACAATCATGAGAGATAAAGTGATACACATAAATGAGCTGTAGACTTTGGCTAAAGGAAGTTGAGTATCCAAAGACATGATTGACTAAAACATGTAAGCTTACCTATTGTTCGAGCCCAAATCTACACCAAATAATTTGTGCCATTTTCAGCATCAAAAGATTTGGGAGGTTGAAAATCTATTGTGTTCTAATATCTCTGTCTAGGTTATTTTATTGATTTACCAAGTTTCATGAGAGTCTATGTTAGTGCCCAAAATTGCACTAGAGCAATTGGGCCCTTGTCAGTGAAAATGCCTAAGTCCAGACTGAGTTGAGTATCAATGTTTAAGTCATTAGCCCTAGTTTTATTTCTATATTTTCCTTTGGGAAGTCAAGTTCATGCTCATAATTTGCCAAGTCCTTTGTCTTGTTTTTGCTTGGTAAAAATGTTCCTTCTCTTAGAGTTTTCAGCATTTTACATGGACATAATGTTTGATGAAAATAGGTCTTCGATATTTTTGTCTCAGACAAAAGGTCTAAAGATTATTTTTCATCAAACATTTTGTCCACTTCAAAAGTTCTGAAAGAATTCCATACCTTGTCTTTTCGATCTTAAGTGTTTTCGGATCTTTTGTTTCAGACTTTTTGTCTGCAACAAAAATTCTGAGGGGGACTTGTCCTTCGAGTGTTTTACCTGCACAAAAGGCTTGAAGAATTTGTAGGGTCATTTTTCCCTTGAAAAAGCTTCGAAGGATCATTTCCTTCGAGCATTTTGCCTTTGCAAGATTCTTGAAGGACACTTTTGAAGGGTCATTTTGCCTCTACAAAATGTTCGAAGGATTATTTCCTTCAGACACTTTGCCCTAGAAAAATTCTTGAAGAGTGTCTATAAAAGGTTTGAATGGCACTTTTTGAAGATGGAGGACATTTTCAATGGTTTCGAAGGAATCGCAAGGTCATTTGTTTCAGCCAAAGGTTTCACTGTGAGAAGATAGATTTGTTGCCTTGTGCTTGAAAAAGAAAAGTTTTAGGGGCCCAGATGAAATTGTCTTGTTGCACCTTCAACGTGTTTTGGTGATTGAGGTGAGAAATTTCTTGATGAGCCAAATGAAAGATATGTGGTTATCTCAAGGGGCTCCTAAGACTTTATCCTAAGAAAACACCCAGGTCAAACTTGTCAAAATTACAAGGTAATGACTTGTTCATTTCCTTTTACAAGTAATGAGAGCATTTTTGGGGGTCAGAAGGATATTTCACCCTTACGCATATCAAGAAGGGTGGTGTAAGGGTAGAGATTTGGCTGAGAGTTTGAGCTGACATCTAAGTTAGACACGTGGTGGGTCCTTAGGGTTTTATAATTTTTAGGCCCTTTTTGAAGATTGCCCCATTTACCTTTTGGTGGGCAAGGTGCAAAAAATATCCAAGACCTGAACACCTAGATTTTTAAAGTAAAGTAATGACACATGGTAGGTTCTCAAGGTTTTTCAAGCTCCAAGTCCTTTTTGAAGATTGCCACACTTACCTTTTTGGTGAGCAAGGTGTAAAAGATCTCTGAAGGCCCAAAAAGCATTGAATTGAAAAAATTATTTATATGGATCCACATGTTTTAAGGAGGATAACCTGACTGAAGGAAACATTTGCACCTTCTCCCTCCCCATTCAAAAGAAGCTCAAAGGATTGAAAGGGGTAGATGGTAATCAGTCATTATGCTTCAAAGCATTAATGTAACCCTAATTTCAAAATGTAAAAGATTATAATTAAGGCATTTGCCTTCATTCACGATTACCTTTTGCATTTAGATCTTCTACTTGTGTCTTCAAGCCATTTGTGTTCACTAGCTATGTGCAACGTGAAAGAGTGATTACGACAAATTCTTCAAAGATTTTTAGCTTCACTTACATGTAGCCCTCTAGATTATCAATAAGTGTTCTTCTAGCTCCTTGTGTTATGTTTTTTAATGGGGGTTTGAAGGTATATCAAGGGTAATTTGAGTGAATAATTTATTTAAATTCAAATTATTGCAATAGAGAGTAAGGGGAAAATGGTAGATTCTTCGACATCTGTGAATAGCAACATTGTCTCTGTTTTAGATGCAATCAAAGACATAAATGTTCAAGGGTTAGACTTTGCAGCCTTATTGAATGTCTTTCAGTAACCCAACCCTCTTCCATTAGTTTCCAATCTTGGAATGAGTTATATCATCCCTATGGTAGCATTCCCCTTAGCTGCCCCATACCCATAATTAGTGATTGCATGTGCTCAAGTATATCAACCTGATACTGGAACTGTCATCGATGGTAGCCAATCAATTGTATGCTCTTTCACTCCTTTGGACCTTATCACCATGCTTGGGACTCCTCCTTAGCCTAAAATTATCACACTCTCTCTTGAGGAATGCCAAGAATATGTAGACAAGAATGACAAAAAAATATGGGACCTAGTAAGGAAAAGGCAAAAGGTTCTCTAGAATGTCTAAGAGTCTAAAATTGACAGAATTCAAGGAATTGCCCCAATATGTGATTGCCATGGTAGCAAGAATTTATGGGATGCCCACCGCAAATAAATTTGAGCCTTGGATGTTCATAATCTTAATCTGCATGTTAGAACAATAGAAGAAGCTGGACTGGGTCACCATTCTAAGTGATAACTTACATAGGTAGATGATGCAACTTTAGGCTACAATCCATTAAAATGAGGCATTCATGGGTAATTTTTACATGTCCTCCTACCTGATGTATATCCTAGAGCATAATCAAACATTCTAAGGGCTTACCAAGAATCCCAGTGGGATGAGAATATACCAAATTTATCTAGAAATTACTCTAGATGGATTTAAGAAGAATCTTTGTAAGGTTTACAATTGTTTCTTTAATACTATGATGAGTGTCTTCTTTCCTAAGGATCCTCAATAGAATGTCCAAGGCGTTTAGAGACACAATTGATAAGTATGGTGCCTCACATATTAAATTCAAAACATTCACTTATATTAGAACAAGTGGCTACTCAGGGTCTCCACATAAGCTACCAAGATACCTAGATGATAGATTAGCAGTGATGGAGTTGATCTAACAAATGGTTCCCCCACATGAGATGATAACAATGAAAAAGATAAATAATCCCTACAAGTTTCTAGTTGAGATTGGACACTATTCATGTCCTTCTATTTCCAAAGCAAAGGGATTGGAATAAGAGATGGGTCAGTATGTAATTGACAAGATGATACCTAAGCCAAACTTTGATATCATAGGGTTGCTGAGCACAACAACCAATGTGATTCTACATCAATCACATTATGAAGACATCTGGTGCAATTGCATTGCCATGGAAGATGTCAGGAAGTTAGATTATATGAGGCTAATAGTGTAAAAAATCATTGCTTACAATATTTCTCCCATCCCCAAGGATATGGAGGATGATAAAAGGACATTGTCTATAGTGTATAATTAATCCAATATTGAAGCCTAGGCCATCTCACAGGTGGACTTCATTGCTAAGAAAAATGATCCCATTCCATGGAAAGCCATTGCAATCATGAGGAGAACCTTTAGGTGGTTGAAGGAACATGGGGTTGATCTAAGTGCTTATGATACTCCTACCTTCCAGGATCTCAGACAAGTTCAGGAGTTAAAAGGGTTTCCTCCCAGAGTACAGTGGTGTTCTCTTACCTCCATCACCAATATTGAAGGGTAAAGAGAAGAGAAAGGTTAGTGATGCTGACTTGACCAAGCTAATTGATGTGGAGTCCATATCCACATCACAGTCCAAGGTAGGACTGTCCTTCTCAAAATTTGGATAAGATTGCTACTGGGGAGGTTACATTGGACAGTGCCACCCCAATATCCATTTCATTAGAGGGAGCCCAAACAATACCATCCATCCCAATGGTCAATCCAGTTGTTGTTCCACGTGCTCCACCACCATAATATCCATTAGTTATCCCTCCCCCAAAGATTTATTCAAGGAAGAGAGGAGGTGAAGAGGGAAAGTAGCCCAAGCAAAAAAGAGTCAAAAGGGCTATGCAGCCTCTAGTGGGGATTCCTAAGAATAGGAAGGAGGTTGTGTTCAAGGACCTGCCTTCTGAAAAAATCCCTATGAAAACAAAAGAGGATCAGTCCTCATATGCTTAGAGATTGAGAGATATGAGTGATGAAAAAGACTCAAATGAAGATAGGGTCCATTTCAAAGGTGATGAAAAAGTAGTGAACATTCATTCCTCAACTAAAAACTGGATAGAGGACTCTGAGGGAAAGACCCCAGAACCCAGTGAAGGTCCCAATGATTGGCTTATTTGCAGAAGAAGGTCCTTCAAGAATAAAAATTAAGGGTGATGAGGAAGAAATTCTAGCCTCAAATGATCCTCTTTCCTTCGAAGATGTTGTGCAGGTTGGGGTTGAAGTAGCCACTAAAGTTTAGGGCCCTCAAGAAAAAGAAATGGTCTCATCAGATATAGAGACATTTGTTAAAAATGTCATCACCCAACCACCAGGCTAAGATGATCAGGGTGAGGTTGAGGAAATGAATAAATATGATGAGAAAGATGAGTTGGAGCTGGAGCAGGATATTCAAGTCACCACTGATCCTGAAGTGGTGGCTGAACAAGAAGGATTACAAGTAGCTCCTGAGGTATCACAAGTTGTCCCTTCCCCTCCAAAGGTATCAAGTTCAAAACCAGAAGAGAAGGCAAGTAAGAAGGAGGGTTGGGAGTAAACCTACAAATGGGTACCCCCACCCATATGGAAAACAATAAGGAATTGGATCAATCAAATAAAGATGTTGAGGAGGGTACTTTAGGAAGTGTTGCTTCAATTGAAGTATCTTGAGGTCTCCTTCCTCACATTAAGGTCCATGATCCAATCCATAATAAAGGTCCAAAGGCCATGATTGGTGAAGAGTTGTTTGAAGGTAATCAGGAGGTCACTATAGCCTCATCTATACCTAAAGCTCAAGTAAATAAAGAAGGTTAAGAGGGTGTGGAACCTTCCAATAGATCAACAAGACAAGGGAGCTCCATTTAAAAGCTACTCAAGGAGTCTTACCAGTTCAGGGCAGATGTTAAAGTTTTGGAGCAGATAGAGCCAAACCTAGAAGGGGAACATGGACAAAACAAAGGTGTTAAGGAGTTAGAACGTGATGAAGAAATCAAATAGTTTGTGTTGAGTCCACAGCCCATTCCTGTGGCACTTCATACATTAGGTAATCCTATGATACCACCTTACACTATCTTGAGGCCTGCATCAATGTCCACTACATCAATGGGATTTCAGACTAGACCCTTTCTCTAGGTCAAAGAACAGGTCAAGGAAAAGAAGGAAATCATGAGAAATATTGGGGAGATTGATGTAGTGAAGATCACTCAAGAATATAAGGCCAAACCCCCCAACAAGACCAAGACATACTCCAAGACTACATTCACTACTAAAGGAGAATGGAATGTGGAGATAGTCATTCCCCCACATGATGCTTTGAAGACATATATTCCCCTTGAGAGTTACACTATTTAAAGTTATAATCTAGAGGATCCATCAAGGAATAAGCTAAATCATAGCTCACAATTTTTGGTGAACATGGTGGCTCACCAAATGGACAAAGACAAAGCCACCATGGAGGAGTTGAAGGCACAAAATAAGGCTATGATCTAGTACTTGCAAACAATAGTGAGTGAGCCCAAGACAGTAACTCCAACTGCCAGTATTGCTCTAGGGTGTCCTTTATTTTCAATAGAGTCATTTGATTTTGGTCAAATTGATGACTTGAAGTCTAGACGAAGGGCGACAAAAAAATGGCAAGAAGATTTATGCACCAAGGTCGAGGAAATAATCCACTCAACATTGAAATGCTTAAATAATAGTGTATAATAAGAGGGATCATGATGCCCAAATGCTTATCTATGAGGCAGACATTAGGAAGTGGGAAGAATCTTGATGGTAAATGGATGAGGTCTACAAGATGAGCATAGATACTTTGATAGCCGAGAAGATCATTATTCCAAATGATCAACAGAGGCCCAGAGAATATCAATTGGCAATGAAGCATCGACTAACAATGCTCAAAGATGGAATCTTCAATTTGAAAGGAAAAGAGTAGTCCTTCAAGACTACAACAAAATAAATAGATGTTGTACTCAGAAAAATGGTAAGCCTTAAGGGAACAAGTGATTTGGAGGAAGACCCAATATGCACCGCTTTGAAAAACCTCATTAATGCACCACAAGAGTCCTTCGATGTTGATAAAATAAAGAAATTGCTGTCACTTGAGAAATCTTGTGACCATCTTAACGATCTTGTTGGATGAAAGCAGACCATGCTTCAGAAGATTGTCACTTGGCTTGAAGATTATCGAGTAAAATTCAAATATCATGCATGCCCAGACCAAGGAAATCTCACCCCGATGTTAGAAGGATACACAAGGTATAGGAATAAGTTGGCGAAAGATTCCATCATTCAGATTAAATCTGGAGTATAACCGGATATTCTAGTTTTTTTAATTTGGCACCACTCATTTCTTCCCTTCCCTCCTTTCTTATTTCTTCTCGTTTCCCACTGTAAAACCATTATAATTGGCCTGTTGGTAGCACGTCCCTTTCAGTTAGTTTTTGTGTAATCATGAGGATAGGAAAGGGACATTTTTATCTTTTGTGCAAGAGGACAAAGGTTTTATTTTGTCCCTTGTGAGATCTTCCTCCATGTAAATAACTAGAAAATATTATGTCGAGGTGGGAGATCAATATTTCCATCATCACAAGATCACAAGCATATCCAAGGAATAATGCTTGTTACAAGGTTTAATAGACTCTAGGTCCGTGAAGGAATCTTCCAGCTAGAGTATCTTTAGGAATATGCTAAGCTTAGATCAATTGTATAAGTAAAGGGGGTTTGTCCCTTTACAGAGGTTGGTTAAATTTTTGAGTCAAGAGTTATAGCCTCGAAGAATTCTCTCTGTGATCTTTTTAGTGCCAAATTGGTTTCAGTTGTAAAATCATTGGCAAGATTTGAGAGCATTATACATGACTCCCTTATCATAGAATTGTCTTGTAAAGTCTTAGTCTGTCATGTTGTTTATAACACATTGTATTCATTTTCCATTCAATTGATAAATGAAATTTGTTCGTCGTTTCCATTTTATTTCTATTGTTGAAGTACAGTACTTTATTTTACATTCTTAGTAGATTGGTAATCTGATGTATTCATCTTTATGGTAGTCATTTAGAGTGTATATCTACATTGAAAATACTTTTCGCTTTGAGATTTGAGAATAGGGTGTTGATAGTCTTTTTAAAGATAATCCTGGGCTCACAGATTCAATTAGAAGGGGTTCTTAAAGGATATAACTTGCGCATGATTTCATGTCACTTGTTTATTATTTGTAGTACATTTACTGGTAGAGATAACATAATAGTTTAGTTGAATTTCTTTGTTCTCATTCATGAACCCTCCACTTTCATTTCTATTAACTGATAATCTTGTTTTACCCTATCTTACCCTGCATATAACATACCCTTTGCATATTTGAAGTTTTATTTGCCTACAGATGCATAAAAATTATAGACTTAGCATGTGTTTGCATCTTGTGTGTTGAAGATCAATATTGCAATCTCCTGTCCAGTCCTATGTTGTTGAATATCCTTAAGAATGAAAGTTGCAATCACATTCATATCTATCTTTACTAGCTTGTGTCTAAATCAGAATATTTTCTCATTCTGTATGACAACCCTTCATGGGTGGAGTGAGCAGGTTTGGTTGTGTTCTAGTCAAATTTGTGTTTTTTTGTGCCATTAATCCCCATGGAAATTGAATTGATAAATCTCTCCATGTGGCCGAGCTACCCCCTAGGTCATTTCACCTTGGTTCAAGAAGAGCCAAAACTGTCAGAGAGCTAACCATACCCTTTGTAGGTGTCTCCCAGTCATTTCTCTATTCAGTCCTTTTCTGATATTTAACCCTTCCCTAGATGCAATGACATTATAGTGAGTTTTCCATCTTTGTTTGTCATTTCTTTCAAAGTGTGCAAGGCCAAGAAAAAGAGGTGTAAAAATGGGAACCAACATCTTTTTGGCATCATTATCAAGGAATAAATTGAAGCCTGGTCACTTGTGTTGCTGCAGACTCTTGCAAAGGACCATGAGTATTTCACCTTATTAAGTTCTCTGTTGTTACTACATTGATTTGACTATATTTTGTGCATCCATGACCCACCAGTTTCTTGGCACTATGACTCTACTAGGGTTATTCACCCTTGTGTTGTAATAAGTTTTACAACGTTCTTGGAATTATCTTTAGTATTTTAAAGTTTTTCATTCTATCAGTTACTATTAGTAGTTTTGTTTGTTCTGGTCTAGAAGTTTTAGCTTCTAGTGGCAACTCCATTACATTAAAAGTTTAAAGATCAATGTATATTATATGTACTCTTATCTTTCTTGAAGAGTTTTATTTAGATCTACAAATCTCGAGGGTACTAGGTCTTCCTTTTAGAAAGATGCATCTAAAGAGATTATCCTAGAGTTAAAAGGTCTATCAAAAAGGAAATAAGTGTGGAAGCCTACTGTAGGCCAAAGCTCAGCTAATCAAGTAAGACTTGAATAGTTTGTCCCCCATTTTATTTACCCCCTTTTCTCAAATATCCCTTTGGTTGAAGGATATTAGAGTGCTTTAGAGAAATTTGAGCTCCATGTAAGTCAAGCTCCTTTTCTATGAAGAAATCTTTCTCCTCCTGCAAGGCCTTAGGGCATTATTCTATATCTCCTCCTTCAAGTCCTCCTCATAGGATTCATTCACAATTGTCCCCTAGTTCATCTTAATCTTCAGATTTAGATATGCGAGACCGTGATATGAGAAGAAGGAGATTTAATGTAGGTAGTGACAATGAAGAAGAAGATCAAGGTCTAGATAATAGACATAAACCATTTGTTATCCCAAGATTTAGACCTATCAAATTTAATGGTATGCCTAGTTTCCCTAATGAAGTTCCCATAAAATTTAGAAATATATTGCCTAAATTTCAAGGGAATAATGTAGTGTTTGGGGGACAACATTTAAAAGCCTTCTTAAATGTTATTGAAGACTATGAAATTGATCTATAATATGTGTACATAAAGTTTTTTGTGAACACACTTGAGGAATAGGCTCAGGATTGGTTTAAATCGCCCCCTGATGGATCCATAGACGCATGGAAAGCCATGATTGATGCATTTAAGATGTAGTTTGGTGATAGTATTGATCCTAGATTCTTGTTTGCCAAATTTTAAAACCTCAAGAAAAATCCTAATGAGTGTGTTAAGGATTTTAATTCTAGATTCAATAAGGTATTAACAAGGCTTCCAAAGGACATAAGACCCAGTGGTGTTGCTTCTTTGAACAAGTATTGCGATGAATTTGACAAGAAGGTAGCCTATTATCTCAAAGACAAAGCCACCACAAATCTAAGGATGGCTTTTAATTTGGATATCCAAATAAAGAATAACATCAAAGTTATGAGTAAGCCTTTGAACAAGAGGGATGATGTCAAAGTGGTGAACCTATAAAAGCCTCAAGCCTCCCATAAGAATGTAGATCTAGAGGAGACTATGAAAACTCTAGCTACTATTGTGAAAGAAATTTCGTACAAGTTGGTCAGAGTAGAAAAGGGGTTATCTCAGGGTTCTTCTAATCATGATGATAGGAGGGATCACAAGAGAGAAGAAAGAAATCATCCTAGGGACCAAGGTCAAGGTCAGCCAACTTTCCAAGGCAAGAATAATGACAAGGGAAAGGGGATTGCAAAGGATGATAAGCATGAGAGAAACTAGAACTGGAGAAGTGGAAGGGAAGTACCGAATCTTTTAGCTACAAAGGTCAATACAATCAACTATGATATCAACTAGTATGACAAGTGCTTCCTTCCTCATCCTCCATGTCATACAACTAATAGTGATGGTCAAGGTGTGAAAGGTATTAAATTTGCATATGATGAAGATGACATTTATATTGTTGAATTCCAAGAGATGGAAAGTTACACCTTCCAAGAGGAAGCTATGGGTGTTTCAACTGTTCTTGATTATGAACACACTCTAGCCTATGAATGTTTTACATTCCAAATTAGTGAACCAGATGTGATGGTTTCCTATCCATCTACAAAGCTGATGAGCAATACTAATACTACTCAAGCATTCTAGAGGGCATGTGAAAAGGTAAAAGTCCCAACCCCAGACTTCATCTGTGAGATAAATATGATTCATGAATATGAATTGCCTATTCATGATTTTGAGTTTCTAAGATCAATGATGAAAGAGAAATATGGGGATTCACCTCCATCAGTTGAGGATCAGTAATTGATGATCCACATAGTGATTTCCCAAGAGAATAAGGAGTACAATTTAAGAAGTAAAGATCAAAATGCTCCTCTGAAGATAAAGACTCTATTGACCCTAAATCAGAGACAAAAGAAAAAGAGACCTAGGGGAGTAAGGAGGTCCCAAATTATACCAAGATTGGTTCTACACCTTACAATGCTAAGCCAAAAGGTACCCAGGCCAAGAATAGAACTCCTTTGTTGTTTAGTAATCCCAAGAAGGACAAACCCAGGAAGCCTCCCTTAAAGAGTGAAGTTAAAAATGTTGGCTCTCCTACTTCTATTCCCCTAACTCTTGAGGGGTGTATTATAAATGAAAGTGTTACAAGTTTACCTGTTAATATTCCTCTAGCTAAATACAGTATCTATGACATAACCCATGTTTTGAGTCAACTAAAGGTCACTATGCCCTTTATGGAATTGCTCAAAATTTCAAAGCATAAGAGAAGAGTCTTTGAGTATCTGGGATTCACTAAGAAATTTATTGTCAATGAGATTGTTGAAGTTGAGCCTTCTCTCGATTTCCCTATGGAAAGTGAAAACACCTTAGAATCCCCTTAACATCACTTGGAGGTGTATCTAGGAATAACATTGGTAGATATTTAGATGGATGTCGACCCATTCTATACCACCTTGTTGATTAATGGTTTGATTGTCCATAATTGCATGTTTGACTCTGATGCATCTTCTAACATTATTCCACTGGTTGTGCTCAATGACCTCTATATAAGAATAACTATAGCATATGGGCAATGCCTCACCATGGATTAAAAATAAGTACCTATTGTTGGTGTGGTTAAAGGACTAGTGGTGCAGCTCACACAATACCTTGATAAATTCTTCAGTATGGACATTATTGTAGACTATCCGTTGAAGTGGGGTATGTTATTATCTAGAAAATGGGATGTTAGTATTGGGGTTAATGTTTAGATGGATTTATCCTATGCCACTATACCTCTGGATGGGAAGATGGTTTGCCTAAATTGGGAGCTATAAATGCTTCATGTCCTAGAAGATCCCAAATATTAGTTGAATAAAGTGTTATATGTGGATACGAATATAAGAAACTTTATGGGGAGTGTTGAGTATGAGGAAATGCCTCCTAAATTTGGTAATATAGATGAAGACTCCATCTGAATTATGCATTTTGATGGATCGTGTTCAAGCATTGGGAATGGAGCAAGGGTTATCTTCTATGCCCCTAATGGCCAAGCTTACAGATACTCCTTCCAATTGTCCTTCGAGTGCACAAATAATATTATAGAATATGAAGCACTCCTGATTGGCCTCTAGATCACCCGTGAATATGGACTCAAAAATTTATTGGTCAAGGGTGATTCAAAATTAGTGGTGAAGCAGGTCCAAGATATCTTCACCATGAAATAGAAGAGACTAAAGTAGTATCAGAATGTTGTATGGGACTGCTTGGAATGGTTTGATGTTTTCAACATTGAGTATCATGCTTGATATTTTAATCTAGTGGAAGATATGCTTACAAAGAGGGTTAAAAAGTTTAAAGTTGAAAATAGAAATCCCTCATGTGAATATGAGGTTAAGATGCTAGTAAGGCTTTCTGTCCCGAACAATACTGATCATTGGCAAGTTTTTGATGACGATGATGATCAAATAAAATGGTTTTTGTGCTCTATAGATGAGTTCAAAGGAACCATCATAGATCTGGACTCCATGGTATAGGTATGTGATGGCAAATAAACCTTATATGGAAAAGAAATTATCCAGTTGAAGACTAATACTATCCCTAGAGGATTGGTTAGTCTTGAAGCATCCTTTTATGCAGTCGATCGAGTTAAACCTAGAAATCTTTCTATATCAAAGGATGTAACTAAGATTAACATTAGGACTAAGGACAATCTAAAGAAAATATATCTCAGCACTCACTTGAGCAAGAAGGAGAAGGAAGCATTTATCAAGCTTTTAATTAAGTATCAAGACTATTTAGCATGGTCATATTCAGAGCTAAAAGCCTATAGGCAGGACTTGTTCCAGCATGTTATCCTTCTTGAGCTTGATATGAAATCATTCTACCAAAAATAATGGCCTATTAATCCCATCTTGGCCACCAAGATTTAAGAGGAACTGAAGAAATTAAGGGATGACGTGATCTTTCAACCCATCAGGTTTTCATCGTGGGTGGCCAATCTAGTCCCTATAAAGAAGAAAAATGGAGACATCTAACTTTGTGTTGATTTTTGGAATTTGAACAAGGCTTCACTGAAGGATAACTATCTATTTCCTAATATGGACAACATGCTTCAAGATGTTACTGGTTTTGAGCTATTGTCAACTTTGAATGGCTTTTCTAGCTATAACTAGGTAGTAGTGAAGGAGTCTGAATGGTCTAAGATTGCTTTCACTACCCCATGGGACACCTATGTGTATGTCTGAATGCCTTTTGGCTTAATGAATGTAGGTGCCACCTTATAGAGAGCAATGGATGTAGCCTTCACCAAGTTAATCAACTAATTTATTACAGTATATTAGGATGATGTTATAATATACTCCAAGAAAAGGGATGACCACTTAGGGTACTTGGAACAGATGCTTATCAGATGCAGGGAATTTAGAATCTCCCTTAATCCTAGGAAGTGTCACTTTGGAGTATAGAAGGTAAATATACTTAGGCACACTATGTTTAAACAAGGTGTAATGATAGATCCTTAAAGGGTAGAGGCCATTGACAAGGTACCCATCCCATAGACCAAGAAAGGTATTCAATCTTTCTTTGGGTAGATTGATTTTGTTAGAAGGTTTGTTTCCAAATTTTTAGAGAGTACTCTACCCATTACTTCAATGTTAAAAAAGGATAAAACTATAAGGTGGGGGGAAAAGACTACCAAATCATTCCAGGACATCAAGGCAACTTTGAAAACTACCCCGGTGCTTCCCAGTGCTGACTATAGAAAAGATTTCCAAATCTTTTCATTTACCTCCGAGTATACTATTGTTGTAGTGCTGCTACAAAAGAATGATGAAGGTCATGAGTAGCCAATTTCCTTTCTTATTAAGGTATTTCAAGGATCTAAGCTAAAATATAACATAATATAAAAAGAAGCCTTTGCTCTCTTAAAGGTTGTAAAACAGTTCACATCCTACATTCTAAGTTCAAGGATCATGGCCTATGTTACTAACACTATGGTGAAGGACATATCAACTTAGAATGCAACTACTAACAAAATATGATGATGGGTCAATAAAATTTAAGAATATGACCTAGAAATATAAACTAATAAGTTGGTAAGAGGCATGAGTCTCACCAAGCTAATGACTGAAGCCAACTTCCAGGCTATAGAGGTGAATAATGTGGAAGGGGTTGTTGATAGCCCTAAATCTAAGTACAACCAATCTCCCTAGTACAAATATATAGTCTATTACTTGAAGACTCTAAATTCTCCTCCCCACATAGACAAAAATCAAAGGAGGACCTTGAATTTAGTATCCCTAAAGTATCTTCTATTGCAGGATGATCTAGCTTAGAGGAACCTAGATGGTGTCCTCTTGAGGTGCTTAGTCGAACATGAGATTCCCAAATTAGTTATAGAGTCCCATAGTGGTGTGTGTAGTGGTCATTTTTCTCCTAAAGTCATTGCATACAAGATTCTAAGGGTCAGTTATTGGTAGCCCACTCTATTCAAAGATGTTGTTGCTATGGTATGGAGATATGAGGAATACCAATGATTCGTTGGGAGAATGAAAGCATCTAAATCACTTCCCCTATAGCCATTTTCTATTGAGGGACCTTTCAAGAAGTGGGGAATGGAATTCATGAGTGAAATATCATATGCCTCAAGTGTTCTTCATAAGTGGATTTTAATGGCCATTGATTACTTCATGAAATGGGTTGAAGCAATCCCTACCAGAAAATCAACCCACCAGGTAGTTATTGATTTCCTTTTAAATAATGTGATTTTTCAATTTGGAGTGCTAGTTAAAATTATATGTGATAATGCCATGTGATTTATTTAAAAACAATTAGTTGTATTTTGTGAAGAATATGGGATTGATCTAGCATATGCCTCCAATCATAATTTGTAAGGAAATGGGCAAGCTGAGTCCAGTAACAAGAATCTATTGAAGATAATTAAGAATTTGGATGCTAACAAAAGGAAATGGGGTGAGTAGTTGAAGTTTGTTGTCTGGGCTGACAGATTGACTCCTAAAAGGTCTACTAGAAGAAGCCCCTTTGAGCTTGTTTATGGAGCTCAAATTGCTTTACCCCTTAATTTATAGTTACGTACTTACCAATTCATGCAACAGATAGTTGAGGATGAAGAATAAATTGACCACTATAAGGAAAGGATCAACCAGATCGTAGAGCTTGATGAATCTCATAGACAAACTCATGAAAGGTATTTAAAGTTCAAGGAGAGACTCAAATAGATTTTTGACAAGGTCACCCTGAGAGATTTTCAAATTGGTGATATGGTCCTACTCTGGGATAACAAACATGAAGATAAGGGAAAATTTGGTAAATTTGATACCCTATGGATGGGTCCCTACACCATTGATTATCAAATAGGGAACCATACATTTTATCTTAGAGATATTGATGGTGAATTCTTAGAATTGTCAGTTAATGGTGGGCACCTCAAGCAATTTTTGGATTAAGTCCATGTTAGTCTTTGCAAATATGTACATGTTGTATAGTCCCTTTATGTTTGTTTCCCTATTTAAGGTTGTGTTTGTACAGTTCATGTTTTTTCTTTTCCTCCTTTGTTGTCTTTGGATGCCTTGTTATAACTCTGTTCACCTATGGTGTGTTTTCCTTGCCTTTATTACAAACTCTTTGACTCTATGGCCCAATGGATAGGTGTCTAGTCTAGTGGTCTTTGTGTACCCATTGGGGCTACACGTCTCCAAGCAAGAGCCGATGTTGGAGCCCAAATCTACACTAATTAATTTGTGCCCTTTTCAATGTCAAAAGATTTAAGAGGTTGAAAATCTGTTATGTTTTAATATCTCTGTCCAGGGTATTTTGTTGATTTGCCAAGTTTTGTGAGAGCCTATGTTAGTGCCCAAAATTACACTGGAGAAATTGGGCCCTTGTAAATTAAAATGACTAAGTCCATATTGGGTTGAGTACCAATGTTCAAGTCATTAGCCCTAGTTCTGTCTATATGTTTTCCTTTGGGAAGTCGAGTTCATGCTCATAATTTTCCAAGCCCTTTATCTTGTTTTATCTTGGTAAAAATGTTCCTTCCCTTAGACTTTTTTGGCCTTTTGCATGGACACAATGTCCAATGAAAATAGGTCTTCAGGATTTTTGTCTCGAACAACAGGTCTGAAGACTTATTTTTGTCAGACATTTTGTCTGCTTCAAAAGTTTTGAAATAATTCCATACCTTGTATTTTTAGTCTTAAGTGTTTTTAGATCATTTTTTTTAGACCTTTTTGTCCATGGCAAAAAGTCGAAAGGGCACTTACCCTTTGGGCCTTTTTTCCGCACAAAAGGCCCGAAGGATTTGTAGGGTCATTTTGCCATTGTAAAAGCTCCAAAGGATCATTTCCTTTAGGCATTTTGCCTTTGAAAGATTCTCGAAGGACACTTTTGAAGGGTCATTTTGCCACTACAAAATTTCTGAAGGATTATTTCCTTCGGGCACTTTGCCCTTGCAAAATTCTTGAAGGGTGTCTATAAAAGGTTTGAAGGGCATTTTCTAAAGATGGAGGACATTTTCAATGGCTCCAAAGGAATTGTGAGGTCATTTATTATGGACAAAGGTTTCATGACTAGAAGATTCACTATGAGAAGATATATTTTCTACTTTGTGCTTGAAGAAGAAAAGTTTTGGGGCCCTAGATGAAATTGTCGTGTTGTACTTGTTGGTCAAATTTCACTCCCAAGTTTGCATCTTTCAAATTTGGCCAAGTTCAGTATTAATAAATTTTCTTTAGAGGGATTATTTCTCATTGAGCCGTATCAAAAATACCAAGTGTTATTTCATTTAGATACTTTATTTCAGTCTTTTGGCCAGGTGTTATTTCCTTCAGAGGTTTTATTTTTGTGTTTTTTGTTCAAGTGTTGAGAATTGTCTCAGACATTTTGTTTGAAACAATTTTCCTGAAAGATATCTTTTCAAGCCGAAAAGGTCATCTTCAACTTTTTCAAAGGGCACTTCAACTTTTTCAAAGGGCACTTGAACTTATTTGAAGGGCATCTCCATCTTTCTGAAAAGGTCATTTTCAACTTTTTCGAAGGGGTCACTTCAACTTTTTTGAAGGGACGTTCTCAAAAAGCTAAAAGGTACTTTAAAAAAATTCCAAGGGGTATTTTTGTAGGAAGGTGGACCAAACAGAAGTTCTGAAAGTCATCTTCAACTTTTCTAAGGGACATTTCCAAGTGCCAAAGGGTCATTTACACATTGTCAAAGGACCATTTCATTCGGCTGAAGGGAAAAAAGATAAAGGTTTGAAGGGCCAAACAAAAAGTTTGAAGGAATTCTTTCGAAAAGATTGTCCAAAAAAATCTTTTGGAAAACTCATTCAAATCGAAAAGAGGTCAAATCCCAATTCTTTCAAAAAATTTGTTCGATACAAAGGAAACAAAAGGCCCAAAAGATTTTTTGAGAAAATTATCCATAGGAATTGCCAAGGAAAACCCTGAATGAATTCTTTCAGGAAAAGTGCTCAGATAAAAAAGTCCAAAGGAGAAAAGTGCTAAAACAAAGTGACTATGGGAAAAGTGTCCAAGGAATGAATTCTTTCAAAATATTTTTTGAGGGAAATGAAATTCTGAGTGAAACAAATGTCTAAAAGAAATACCCGAAGAGTGATGGCCCACAAATGTTAACTTCAAACTGTGGGAACCAGATGTTGGTATCAAAAGGCTTGGAGAGAACCTAAGGTCAAATATGGAAGTAATAAATGGAAGGATCCTAAGCATCTGGCATAGATAAAATAAATAAATAATAGATAGGTTGATGGTTCAAGTCATTGCTGGTAGCTGACCAAATCATAGAGCTTCCACAAAATCAACAAACATAGGTGTCTAAAGGATGAATGGCAGTTAGGAGCATTTTCTAATTATTGCCATGAGTTCCTTTTCCATTGAGCAGTAATATGTATCAACTCTCTTTTTTATAGTTTTAAACATTCATGGATGGTCTTTGATGAAGGTAGTTTCTTGTGCTAATTATGAAGGTTTTATGCCACTTTTCACCATTCTCATGACTTGTTTTATACAAGTAGACCTATTGACATGGCATGACTCACCTCACTCCTCTTTCACATATAATTGTAACTGATTCTCACATATGGACACATGGCCAAGTGACTCTTGAACTTCCTTGGCTTGACCTATCTCTCAAAAGCTATATATATGCATTCTTTTGGCTTATTTTAGAAGCCTCCACTGGTTATTGGGAAAACTCTGGCCAGATTTATACTTGAAGAACTCTTAAAGAAATATACAAGTGTTGTTGCCACTCATATGCTAAAATATTGAGTAATGACTTGAATCTTGTTGTTCTAGTCTAGTGAAAGATTATCTTTTCTAGCTTGTACTCTTGATGGTCTACCATTTGCAGAAAGGAGATTATTGCAAGTCTTTTCTAGTATTATTTCCTAAGTGTAGAGATATCCTAGAAGTGGTCCATGATTATATCCCTCTTTGGAATCATTCATTCCCTTCCTACGAATCATATACCTTCTCAAATCTAGCATATGAAACATTGATGTGACAACGAATCCTGACTTGTGAGTTTTGTGTGAGAAACACTTTGTCTGTCTTTAAGTAGTAGTTTCAATCAATTGGGAGGACATTATACATTGGTACATCACCATTTGGTTTCTCAATCATTTTTCTTAATCCCTTTTCATATCAATTGATAAGTTAGAGAGTGAACTTTAAAGGTGCATCAAGGGGAGCTAGCCCCTTATCTAGAGATTCATCTCAGTGAAATTGTCACCACAACAAGAGAGATGTTTCCATTGTACCACTTGGATGAGGAGATATGAACATCTCTTTAAGGGCATGAATCCAAGTGTCAACAGTTCTGGCATGCCTAGTGAGATAGTTGGTCGTAATTGTTTCCATGTCAAGGTGAATGCTGGCCTTGACAAGTCCAAGGTTGTAAAAGTGTTCTTAATCCAGCATTTGATAAATCGAAAAGGCGAGAATTTTTGGTCGTAGATCAATTTATTCACATTATACTTCATGGTATTCACTAGATCATCTTCGAGTAGAGCCTTTAATTAAGTCCCTCTACCTAAAACTCCTCTTGAAGAACAACATCCTGAACCATTTTTAGCATTTAGAGATTTGGGACATGATGGTTTTAAAGAGGAAGAAGAAGTTGAGGAAATATAAGATCAAGGAGATCAAAAAGAGGAAGAAGAGATGGATAAAAGACATCCTTTCCTAGCCTTCAACACCCAAAATCCAATTAACCTTGCTTCATATGATCTTATTTGTCCCAATGGTACCAAAACTCTCCCTAATTTCAATGGAGAAGGTATTATTACCCCATCCGAACACATTAGGGACATTTCAAAATTTTGCAAGTTCTACAATATCACCCAAGCTAACATAGCTATTAGATTACTTGCCATGTCTCTAAAGGGTAAGGCACTTGACTGGTATAGAACTTTGGAAGGTGGTTGCATTACTAATTGGGATGGCTTTGGAGATTTGTTGGTGAATAGGTTTGAGAATAAGAGTGACCATACCTCACTAATTCACTAGCTGAATGTGATAAAGAGAGGTCCTAATGAGTCCATGGGATATTTCAATGAAAAGTTTCAAAGGACATGGCATAGGTTGCCACCTATTATGAGGCCTCCTCTAAGCTTTGTATTCCCCACCTATCTCAAGGTTATTGGCACTGATGTGGCAGTAATGTTGTAATCAATGGGAGGATTTACTTTACTCGAGGCATATGAGATAGCTATTGAAGATGAGAATAGTTTGATACAAGCTGGGAAATCACCTCCAAGAGTCTACATGCCTTTGTTGTCTCATAATTAAGTTGGAACTCCAAGCATAACACAAGTTCCCAATACCAATGTCAAACCTAAAACCACTCCCAAGAAGGTGGATGATGCTATAGAGAAGGATGAGATGATTCGATCTTTGCAAGACTAGCTCAAGAAAGCAAAAATGTATGCAAGTGCTCCACCCAGTCATCAATACTATCCTCAATAAGGTTATAGACCTCTACCCCAATACACTAACCAAGGAAGAGGACAAGGTCAAAAAGGTTTCAATAGGTAGCCCAATGCCTATAATCCTAATTCCACTCCATCCACAAAGGTTATTGTTTCAGTCCACACAAATCTAGTTCAAGGAGAGGAACATTTTGATCATTGGGGGCAATCTCAAGGTTAGTTTATGCATAATAGTGGATAAGTTAATCAAGCTTTGGTATCTAAATAGGGATCTCCTCCTTATTTTACATAAGAAGAAGTGAATCTCATACAAAGGGATGTTCACGGAGAAGGTAGCAGTCAAAGTACTGGTTTTATGAACTTCCAACTATAAGATAATTATGTGTTGAATCAAAATACATCAGTTTTAGCCAACACAAGGGCTAAAAATAGGGCTTTAGGAGATACTCAAGCAACACAAATGATTCCAATTAGTGCCTCTCCAATGTCACAAAGTGCTAGTACCAATGTAATAGATCCTACTAGTCACACTACTCCTCAAAGTCAGAATGTAAGCAAGGTTGCCAAACCCCCAATACAATAAGTTCAAGCTTCTTCATTGCCTTCAAGAATGCAATACAAGGCGAATACTTCCTCTCTAAATATTATTGATTCTTTAAATAATATCAAGACAAGCATTTCTCTTTGGGAAGTATTGCATATGTCGGGCCAAAATGAACTTCTACGAGAACAACTCTCAAATATTTATGTAGCCCCTCAAGTTCTAAGATACAATGGTGTAGCCCTTACCAACACACCAAATTATGTCCTAGAACCATCCACTAAATTTGAAAAGCCTCCACATTTTGATGTCACATTCAGTGTGAGAGACAAATTGGTTCACAATTGCATTGTGGATAGTAGAGCTCGTACCACGGTTATGCCTAAGGTGGTTGTTGACAAGTTGGGACTGAAGTATGAGCCTCATATTAAGGGTGTGTTGCAGCTTGATGGAACTCTGGCCAAGATGGTGGGGTTGGTTAAAGGTTTGAAAGTTTTCTTACATGATTATCCAAGTTTCCCCATCCTACAAGACATTGTGGTGGTTGATCTTCTAGCTCATTTTGCTATTTGCTTGTCAAGATACTTCATGACAAAGATAATGAGGGTTGGGTATTATTGGCCTATCCTTTTCAAGGATTACTACTCTTGGGTTAGGAGGTGTCCTCAATGTGCCTTTTTGGTAGGCAAATAGAAACTTGCAGCCCTTCCATTGAATCCTATCCAAGTAGACCAACCTTTCATGCAATGGGGCCTTGATTTCATTGGTGTGATCAACCCTCCATCAAGTGTTGGACACAAATGGATATTGACTGCTACTAACTACTTCACAAGATGGGTAGAGGATGTTGTATTAAAGGAGGCAAATGAAAATGCAATCTTGGAGGTTTATGAGAGTATCACAACAAATTTGGGGCTCCCTATACTATCATTTTTGATAATGCACTTGATTTCATAGGTGATAAAACTTGAGTGGAAAAATAAGAATGGAGTTTACTTGAGTACCTCATCCAATTATTACCCTCAAGGTAATGGATTGGCTGAGTTTACTAACAAGAATCTCATCAAGATCATCAAGAGGACATTGGAGAACAATCAAAGAGCATGGCACACCAAGTTGAAGATAGCCTTATGGGTTGATAGGATTACTCCTAAGAGATCAATTAGTAACTCTCCCTTTGTGCTTGTTTATGAGAGAGAAGCTAGGTTGTCCATCTCTTAAGATCTCCCTACTCTGGGACTTGCACATCAGCTATAACTACTTGAAAATACTCCAATGGAAGTCATATTGACAAAACTAATGCAACTTCAAGAAGCAAGGGACAATGCACATAACACCATGGAACACCACCAAGTACTCATGAATAAGTACTTTGATAAAAGAGAAAGTACAAGAGTGTTCAAGGAAGGTGACTTGGTTCTAAAATGGGACAAGGATAGAGCGAAACTGGGTAGACATACAAATTTTGATGCTTTATGAAGTGGCCCTTACATCATTAGCAAGTGCAAGCAAAGTAACTCCTTTCAGCTGACCAAGATGAATAGAGAATTGCCTATCCCTATGAATGGGATACATATGAAGTTCTACTATTAGTCCTTGCAAGTCTGTTTTGTAAATAGTAGCATAGGTGTGTGTGTTTAGTCTATGTTCCCTAAGTGTTCTATTTGAACACATGCATGTTTCCTTTGGTTTGGTATTATGTTCTCTAAGTGCTTTGTAGCACAGGTGTGTTTCCTTTTGTTTGGTGTGTGTCTAGCTTTGTGCGTGTGGATCAACCAACTTGTCCATTGAGCCAAAGGTCTGTTCAAGTCATTTTGGGTTCCTGTATGCGTAACTCCATGCCCAATGGAAGGATTTAGGCAACTGGTCTTAGGCATAGCAGGCATGTCATACCTAGGAATCACCAAGAATGTTGGTCAAATTTCACTCCCAAGTTTGCATCTTTCAAATTTGGCCAAGTACAGTATTTGAAAATTTTCTTCGAAGGGAGTATTTTTCATTGAGCTACAGCAAAAATACCAAGTGTTATTTCATTTAGAGACTTTTATTCAATCTTTTAGTCGAGTGTTATTTCCTTCAGAGGTTTTGTTTTCAAATTTTTTGTTCAAGTGTCAGGAATTGTCTTAGACATTTTATCCAAAATAATTTCCCCAAAAGATATATTTTCAACCTGAAAAGGTCATCTTCAACTTTTCTGAAGGGCACTTCAACTTTTTCGAAGGGCATCTCCATCTTTTCTAAAAGGTCATTTTCAACTTTTTCGAAGGGGTCACTTCAACTTTTTCGAAGGGATGTTCCCAGAAAGTCAAAAGGTACTTTACAAAAAAATTGAAGGGTATTTTCATAGGAAGGTGGACCAAATAGAAGTTTTAAAAGTCATCTTCAACTTTTCAAAGGGACATTTCCAAGTACCAAAGGGTCATTTACAAGTTGTCGAAGGACCATTTCTTTCGGTCAAAGGGCAAAATGACAAAAGTATGAAGGGCTAAATAGAAATTCCAAAGGAATTCTTTCAAAAATATTGTCCAAGGAATTCTTTCAGAAAACTCATTCACATCAAAAATAGGTTAAATCCCAATTCTTTCAAAAAAATTGTCCGATACAAAGGAAATAAAAGGCCTAAAAGATTGTATGGGAAATTTGTCTGCAAGAATTGCCAAGAAAAATCCCAAATGAATTCTTTTGGGAAAAGTGCTAAGACAAAAAATTCTAAAGGAGAAAATTGTCAAGACAAAGTGACTGCGAGAAAAGTGTCCAAGGAATGAATTCTTTCAAAAAGATTATTCGAGGAAAACAGAAGTCCGAGGGAAATAAATGTTTGAAAGAAATACCCAAAGAGTGATGGCCCACAAATGTTAACTTCAAACTATGGGAAGTAACCATTGGTGTCAAAAGGCTTGGCAGGAACCTAAGGGAAAATATGGAAGTAATAAATGGTAGGATTTTGAGCATTTGGTGTAGATAAAACAAGCAAAGAATGGATAGGTTGACGGTTCAAGTCATTACTTGTAGTTGACCAAATTAAAGAGCTTCCACAAAATCAACAAATGCAGGTGTCTAAAGGATGACTGGTTGTTACAAGGAGCATTTTATAACTATCACCATAAGTTATTTTTCCATCAAGCAGTGTTATGTGTCGACTCTCCTATTTTTAATTTCAAATGTTCATGGATGGTCTTTGATGGAGGCAGTTTCCTGTGCCAATTCTAAAGGTTTTATGCCACTTTTCACCATTTTCATGACTTGTTTTGGACAAGTAGACCTCCTGACATGGCATGACTACCTCACTCCTCTTTCACATACAATTGTAATTGATTTTCACATATAGACACATGTCCAAGTGACTCTTGAACTTCCTTGGCTTGACCTCTCTTTCAAAAGCTATATATATGCATTCTTTTGGATTATTTTAGAAGCCTCCACTGGTTATTGGGAAAACTTTGGCTAGATTTGTACTCAAAGAAATATTGAAGAAATATACAAGTGTTATTTCCACTCATATGCTGCAATATTGAGTAATGACTTGAATCTTGTTGGTCTAGTCTAGTGAAAGATTGTCTTTTCTAGCTTGTACTCTTGATGGTCTACCATTTGCAGAAAGGAGATTGGTTTAGGTATTTGATAGTATTCTTTTCTAAGTGTAGAGATATCCTAGAAGTGGTCCATCCCTCTTTGGGATAATTCATTCCCTTCTTAAGAATCATATACCTTCTCAAATCTAGCATATGAAACATTGATGTAACAACGAATCCTAAGTTGTGAGTTTTGTGTGAGAAACACTTTGTTTGTCTTTAAGTAGTAGTTTCAATAAATTGGGAGGACATTTTACATTGGTGCATCACTGTTTGGTTTCTCAATTATTTTTCTTTATTCCTTTTCATATCCAATTGATAAGTTAGAGAGTGAGCTTTAAAGGTGCATTAAGGGGAGCTAGCCCCTTATCTAGAGATTCATCTCAGCAAAATTGTCACCCACAGCAAGAGAGATGTTTCTATTATGCCACTTGGATGAGGAAAGCCAAACATCTCCTCAAGGGTGAAAATCTAAGTGTCAATAGTACCTTCAATGTGTTTTGGTGATTGAGGTGAGGAATTGCTCGATGAGTTGAATGAAAGACATGTCGTTATCTCAGGGGCTCCTAAGACTTTATCCCAAGAAAATGCACAGATTAAACTTGTCAAATTTACAAGGTAATGACTTGTTCATTTCATTTTACAAGTAATGAGAGCATTTTAGGGGGTCAAAAGGATATTTAACCCTTTTCCATATCAATAAGGGTGGTGTAAGGGTAGAAAATTGGTCAAGAGTCTGAGCTGACATCTAAGTTGGACATGTGGTGGGTCCTCAGGGTTTTATAATTTTTGGGCCCTTTTTGAATATTGCCCCACTCACCTTTTGGTGGGCAAGGTGCAAAAAGTCTCTAGGGCCTGAACACCTAGATTTATAAAGTAAGTATTGTCACATGGTATATTATCAAGGTTTTTTAAGCTCTGGACCCTTTTTCAATATTTTTCCACTTACCTTTTCAATGGGCAAAGTGAAAAAGGTCCTTGAAGGCCCAAAAAGCACCGAATTGAAAAAAAAATTATATGGATCAATGTGTCTCAAGGAGGATCGCCCGGCATGAAGAAAACATTTGCATCTTCTCCCTCCCCATTTGAAATAAGCTCAAATGATTGAAAGGGGTAGTTGGTAATTAGTCGTTATGCTTCAAAACATTAATGGTAACCCTAATTTCAAAATGCAAAATATTATAACTATGGTAGTTGCCTTCATTCATGATTACCTTTTGCATTCAAAGCTTTTACTTGTGTCTTTGAACCATTTGTGTGCCCTAGCTACATGCAGTGTGAAAGAGTGATTACGATGAATTCTTCAAAGATTTTCAGCTTCAATTGCATGTAACCCTCCAGATTATTAGTAAGTGTTCTTCTAGCTCCTTGTGTTGTGTTCTTTGAAGGGGGTTTGAAGGTATATCAAGGGTAATTTGAGTGAAGAGTTTTTTTTGAATTCAAAGTATTGCACTAGAGAGTTAGGGGAAGATGGTAGCATCTTCAACATCCATGAAGAGTAACATTATCTCTATTTTGGATGGAATTAAAGACACAGATGTTTAGGGGTTAGACTTTTTGGCCTTATTTAATGTCTTGCAACAACCCAACCCTCTTCTAGTAGTTTCTAATCTTGGAATGAGTTATATCACCCCTACAATGGCATTCCCCTTAGCTACCCTATACCCAGAATTAGTGATTACATGTGCTCGAGTATATCAACTCGATACTAGAAATATCATTGATGATAACCAATTAGTTGTATGATCTTTCAATATTTTGACCCTCAACACCATGCTTAGGACTCCTCCCTAGCTTGAAATTATCACACTCTCTTGGAGGAATGCCAATAATATGTAGACAACAATGATAAAACAATATGGGACATTATCAACTCCTGCTACCTAGTCAAGAAAAGGCAAAAGGTTTCAAGAATATCTAAGGGTATAAAATTGGTAAAATTCAAGGAATTGCCCTAGTATGTGATTGCCATGGCAACAAGAGTTTATGGGATGCCCACCATAGAGAAATTTGAGCCTTGGATGTTCATAATCTTAATCTACATGTTGGAGCAATAGAATAAGCTAGATTGGGGCACCAATCTAAGTGATAA
Source organism: Torreya grandis (assembly GCA_037957365.1). Classification (NCBI taxonomy): domain Eukaryota; kingdom Viridiplantae; phylum Streptophyta; class Pinopsida; order Cupressales; family Taxaceae; genus Torreya; species Torreya grandis. The sequence continues at coordinate 1,731,675 of JARHVA010000715.1, read as the reverse complement.
CTTGCATAGGTAGATGATGCAACCTCAAGCTACAATCCATTCAAATGAGGCATTTATGGGTACTTTTTACATGTCCTCCTACTTGATGTATATCTTAGTGCATAATTTGACATTCTAGAGGCTCACCAGGAATGCCAATGAGATGAGAATATATGAGATTTATCCAAAAATTAATTTGAATGGCTTTAAGAAGAATCTCTATAAGGTTTACAATTATTTCTTTAATACTATGATGAGTGTCTTTTTTCCTCTAAGGATCCTCAACAAAATGTCCAAGGCAGCCAGAGACACAATTGATAAGTATGACACCTTATATATTCAATTCATAACATTTACTTATGTCAAAATAAGTGGCTACTCAGGGTCTCCACATAAGCTACCAAGATACCTGGATGATAGATTAATAATGATGGAGTTGAGCTAGCAAATGGTTCCCCTGCACACTGTATGAGATGATAGCAATGAAAAAGATAAACATTCCCTACAAGTTTCTAGTTGAGATTGGACACTATTCATGTCCTTCTGTTACCAAAGCAAAAGGATTGGAACAAGAGATGGGCTAGTATGTGATTGACAAGATGCCACCCAGGCTAAAATATGATATCAAATGGTTGGTGAACACAACAACCAATGTGATTCTGCATAAATCACATTATGAAGACATCTAGTCTTATTGTACTTTCAAGGAAGATGTCATAAAGTTAGATTATATGAGGCTAACAGTGTAAGAAGTCATTGCTTACAATATTGATCCCATACCCAAGGACATGGAGGATGATAAAAGGACATTATCTATAGTGTATAATCAGTCCAATATTGAATCCCAAACCATCTCACAGGTGGACTTCACCACTAAGGAAAATGATTCCATTTCATGGAGAGCCATTGCAATCATGAGAATAACCTTTAGGTGGTTTAAGGAACATGGGGTTTATCTAAGTGATTATGATACTCCTACCCTCTGAGAGCTTAGGCAAGTTTAGGAGTTAAAGGGTTTCCTCCAAGAGTACAGTGGTGTTCTCTTACCTCCACCACTAGCAGTGAAGGGCAAAGGGAAGAGAAAGGTTGGTGATGTTGACTTGAACAAGCCAATTTATGTGGAGTCCTTATCTACATCACAGTCCAAGGCAGTATTATCTTTCCAAAAGTTAATGAGTTTGGCTTAAAATTTGGATAAGATTTCTATTGGGGATGTTACATTGGCCAATGTCACCCCAATATCCATTGCATCAGAGGGAGCCCAAACAATACCAACCATCCCAATGGTTAATACAACTATTGATCCACCTACTCCACCAACACAATAGCCAATAGTTGTCCCTTCCCCAAAGATTTATTCAAGGAAAATAGGAGGTGAAGAAGAAGTAGAGTAGCGTAAGTAGAAAAGAGTCAAAAGGGATCTACAGCCTTGAGTGGGGATTTCTAAGAAAAGGAAGGAGGTTGTGTTTAAGGACCTATCTTATAATGAACTCCCCATGAAAAGGAAAGAGGATCAATCCTCATATGCTTAGATATTGATAGATATGAGTGATGAATAAAATTTAGATGAAGATAGGCCCATTGTAGAGGTGATGAAGAAAAAGCGCACATTCACTCCTCAAGTAAAAACTAGATAGAGGACTTCGAGGGTTAGACCCCAGACCCTAGTGAAGGTCCCGATGGTTGGATTATTTGCAGAAGAAGGTCCCTCAGGAATAAAACTTAAGGGTGAGGAGGAAGAAATTATGGCCTTAAATGATCCTCTTGCCTTTGAAGATGTTGTGCAGGTTGGGGCTAAGACAACCACTCAAGTTTAAGCCCTTCAAGAAAAGGAAACAGTCTCATCAGATTCAAAGATGTTTGTTGAAAATGTCATCACCACCAGGCTAGGATAATCGAGGTGAGGTTGAGGAAATGAATAAATATAATGAGAAAGATGAAGTGGAGCTAGAGTAGGATATTCAAGTCACCATCGATCTTAAAGTGGTGGTTGAACAAGGAATACAAGCAGCTCTAGAGGTATCACAATTTTTGCCTTCCCCTCTAAAGGTGTCAAGTTTAGCACCAGAGGAGAAGGCAAGTATGGAGGAAGGTGTGGGTTCAAACCTAAAAATGGGTACCCAACCCATATGGAAATAAATAAGGAATTGGATCAATCAAATAAAAATGCTGAGGAGGGTACTTCAATAAGTGTTGCTTTAATTGAAGTACCTCGAAGTCTCCTTCCTCGCATCAAGGTCCATTATCCAATCCATAATAAAGCTCCAAAGGCCATGATTAGTTAAGAGTTATTTGAAGGCAACAAGGAGGTCACCATAGCCTCATCCATACCTGAAGCTGAAATAAATAAATAAGGTGAAGCAGGTGCAGAACCTTCCAGTCAATTAGTAGGATAAGGGAGCTCCATTGAAAAGTTGTTCAACCAGTTCAGGCTAGATTTTGAAGTTTTGGAGCAGATAGAGCCAAACCTATAAGGGGAACCTAGAGAAAACAAAGGTGGTGAGGAGTTGGAAAGTGATGAATAAATCAAATAGTTTGTGTTGAGTCCACAGTCCATTCCTGTGGCACTTGCTACATTAGGTACTCAATGATACCACCTTACACTATCTTGAGGCTTGCATTAATGTCCACTACATCAATGGTATTTTAGATTAGACCCCTTCTCTAGGTTGAAGAACATGTCAAGGAAAAGGACATCATGAGAAATATTGGGGAGATTGATGTAGTGAAGATCACTCAGGCATATAAGTCGAAACCCCCCAAGAAGGTCAAGACACACTCTAGGACTACATTCACTGCTACAGGAGAAAGGAATGTGGAGATAATCATTCCCCTACAGGATGATTTGAAGATAGATGCTCCCCTTGAGAGTTACATTATTTATAGTTATAATCTAGGGGAACCATCAAGGAATGAGCTAAAGCATAGTGCGCAGGTTTTGGCAAACATGGTGGCTCACCGAATGGACAAAGACAAAGCCATCATGGAGGAGTTGAAGGCACAAAATCAGGCTATGATCCAGTACTTGAAAAAGATACTAAGTGATCCCAAGGTAGTAAATCCAATTTCCATTATTGCTCTGGGTCCTTTGAGCTCAATAGAGTCATTTGATTTCAGTCGAATTAATGACTTGAAGTCCAGAAGAAGGGTAACAAAAAAATGGCAAGAAGATTTACGCACCAAGGCCGAAGAAATAATCCACTTAGCATTAAAATGCTTAAATAATATAGTGCATAATAAGAGGGATTGTGATGCCCACATGCTTATCTATGAGGCAAACATTAAGAAGTGGGAAGAAGCCTAATAATAAATGGATAAGGTTCACAAGATGGGCACAAATACTCTGATAGCTGAGAAATCATTACTCCAAATGATCAATAGAGGCCTAAAGAATATCAATTAGAAATTAGGCATCGACTAGCAATGCTCAAAGATGGCATCTTTGATTTGAAAGGAGAAGAGCAGTCCCTCAAGATTGCAACAAAAGAAATAGATGTTGCACTCAGGAAGATGGTAAGCCTTGATGGAGCAAGTGGTTTGGAGGAAGAGCTAATACGCACCACTTTAAAAAATTTAATTGATGCACCATAAGAGTCCTTCGATGTTGATAAAATAAAGCAATTGGTGTCACTTGAGAAATCTTGTGACCATCTTAAGGAGTTCATTGGATGAAGGTAGACCATGCTTCAGAAGATTGCCACCTGTCTTAAAGAGTACCCAGTAAAATTAAAATATCAAGTAGGCTCAGACCAAGGAAATATCACCCTAATCCTGGAAGGATACACAAGGTATATGAACAAGTTGGTGAAATGTTCCATCATCCAGATCAACTCCAAAGCATAACTGAATATTCTACTTTTTCTGAGTTGGCACCACTCCTTTCTTCCCTTCCCTCCCTTCTTCTTTATTCTTATTTCCCACTAGGAAACCATTGTAATTGGCCCATTAATAGCACATCCCTTTCAGTTAGTTTTGTTGTAATCATAAGGATAAAAAATGGATGTTTTTGTCTGTTATGCAAGAGGACAAAGGTTTTGTTTTGTCCCTTGTGAGATCTTCCTCCATATAGATAACTAGAAAATATTCTCCTGAGGTGGAGGATCAATATTGCCATCATTACAGAATCACGATCATATCCAAGGAATCATTTTTGCTACAAAGTTTAACAGATTCTAGGCTCGTGAAGGAATCTTCCAATTGGAGCATCTTTAGGAATATGGTAGGCTTAGCTCAATTATATAAGTAAAATGGGTTTATCCCTTTACAAAGGTCAATTAAATTTTTGAGTCAAGAGTTATAGCCTCAAAGAATTCTCTCTATGATCTTTCTGGTGCCCAATTTGTTTCAGCTGTAAAATCATTGGCAAGCTTTGAGAGCATTATACATGACTCCCTTATCATAGAATTGTCTTGCATAGTGTTAGTCTGTAATGTTATTTATAACACGTTATATTCATTTTCCATTCAATTTATAAATGAAATTTATTTGTGGTTTCCATTCTCTTTCTATTGTTGAAGTACAGTGCTCTATTTTACATTCTTAGTAGATTTGTAATATGATGTATTCATCTTTATGGTAGTCATTTAGAGTGTATATCTGGATTGTAAAATTCCTTTTGCTTTGATATTTGGGAATAATGTGTTGATAGAATTTTTAAGGATAGTCATGGGCTCATGGATTCAATTAAGAGGGGTTCGTAAAGGATATCACATGCGCATGATTTCATATCACTTGTTTATGATCTATAGTACAATTATTGGTAGAGATGACATAACAATTTATTTGAATTTTTTTGTGCTCTTTCATTAATCCTCCACTTTCATTTTTATTAACTGATAATATTATCCTACCTTGTATATAATACACCTTTTGTATATCTGAAGTGTTATTTTCTTGTAGATGCATAAACATTGTATACTTGGCATGTGTTTGCATCTTATGAGTTGAAGATCAACATTGCAATCTCTTGTTCAGTCTTGTGTTGTTGAACATCCTTAAGAATGAAAGTTGCAATCACATTCATATTTGTCTTTACTATCTTGTGTATAACTTAGAATATTTGCTCATTATGTGTGACAACCTTTCCCAAGTGAAGTGAGTAGGTTTGGTTGTGTTCTAATCAAATTTGTGTTTTTTCGTGCCAATATTCCCCATAGAGATTGAATTTTTAAATCTCTCCATATGAGGGAGCTACCCCCTAGGTCCTCTCACCTTGGTTTAGGTAGAGCCAAAAGTAGCAGGGAATTAACCATACCCTTTGTAGGTGCCTCCTAATCATTTTATCTGTTTGGTCCTTTCTTGATGTTTAACCCTTCCTTAGCTGCAATGACATTCTAGCAAGTTTTCCATCTTTGTTTACCATTTCTTTCAAAGTGTGCAAGGCTAAGTGAAAGAGGTGTACAACTGGGAACCAACACCTATGAACTAGCATGTTATCTCAAGTTTCAACCATGTGTATGATTTTTCTACAAAAATAAATAAGGGGAATAAAAGGATATCCAAGGCGAACCAATAAGAGGAGATTATAGTGAGATGAATTGTTTGCTAACTGATCACATGGTAAAAAAGGAATACTAAAGGGAGTAAGGTTTATATAACTAAGTCACAATAATAATTATCTATGTTATGAGAGATAATATATCAAACAATCATGAAATAGAACAAGATAGACATAGAAAAAAACTTAGAGAAGAAATATGTAATTATGAAAAAGAATCCATAAGAAAACATACAGAAGAAAATGACATCATAACTAACATGTTGTGCAAAACATAAAGCATCATGTAAGATAAATAATAATTTAACACCATGTAAAATTATATAAGATAGATAAATATAAAGTTTGGAGCATAGTTAGGGATGATCTTATCATCCAATGAGGTATGATGAATAGAGTGTTGAGTCTTAGTTAAAATAATGGGTATATCATCACTAGGTGGTAGACTGGAACGTAGTTTCAAAGGTGGAAGTTTATAAATGAGATGAGGTGAGAGATTTGAGGTTTTGATGTTAAGATTCATCTCTTTAGGCTCATCATCATCTAATTTTAGGAGGGTAGGTGGTATATTCCAAATGAGTTCAGGGTGACCATTATAACCTCGATTGGAGTTGACAAGAAAGTTAAACTGTTGAGATTCATGAAATGGAACATTCAACAATGGTTCAAGGGTGATAATATTGAATACACCAAGATATTGGAATTGTTCAAAATTCCAAGGGTTAGTGTCACCTTGAATTATATAGATTGCTCCATTGTGAGTAAATTTGACACATTGGCAAGCAAAAGAGGCAACTGCTCTCATGCGATGAGTCCATGGCCTACCAAGCAAAATGTTATAGAAAAGTTGAAGATCATTACTTTCAATCAAACAGTGATAGGTGGAATAGTGATAGGGAACCACACATAACCTAAGGGAGGCATTTGCCTGTGGTCATAGCCTTGACATGTGCTATGATTAGAATTAAGATTACATTTAAAATATCCAAGGGTTTTAATAAAATTGAGAGAGGCAATGCAAGTACCTAATCCCTCATCAATCAAGGCATGATTGACTTGGATATAACCAGTTTATACACTAATGAAAAGGGGAAGATCATCCACATGAAGCAAAATTTCATTGAGGATCATAAAACCAATGGGGAATTTGAGGGAGAGAGAGGTGTCCATTGTTTCATCAATGTGTATGGACAACTCTTCACACTGTTTTAAGATGCTATCTTTTGATCCAGATAAGGTGTCTTCACGTCCTACTAGGAGAGGATAAGGGATGTTTATTTCAAATAGAAACTACATGAAATGATTAGGATGATGCGAAGAAGTCTTCATATGTTCGAGAAATGGGATTTGAGATGGGAGACTAGTAAGTTCTGTTATAGGATCCCATTCATCATAACCCATAAGGGGATTATTGAAAAGAGGTACATAGTGTTAAAAGAGGTCCTTGAAAGGAGGAATTGAAGTGCATGTGAATTTGTGTTGATAATATGCAAGAGGTTTAATTAGAGGACAAGTTTGTTGATTATCGTGAGAGGATGGGGTAGTTGACACAAGTTTGGTTTGAGATAAATTAAAATAAGTGTTAATAAAAGTTTAATTATCATTAGTGATGGGTAAAGAGCTTAGAGGAGTGGTGTAAATGGAATGAGAAGTGTTATCTAATGGAGGTATTGGAATTGGTTCATCGAAAGATATAAGGTCTGCTTTCCCCAACTCTATTAAGTGAGTTGTGGAAGAGTCTTGGATAGCACAGAAAGTGTGAGATGATTGAGGAGTGTGGATAGGATGAGAATTAATGAAGGAAACTACCCTTCGCATATTATCCATATTGATCACATTCTCTTCAGGATTTGGGTCTATATAATTGTTTACATTATTGATAGAAGGAGTAGGCTTATCATTATTGTCTTGGTGATTCAAAAGAGGATCTTTGTAGATGGCCAAATGAGCATTAGCCTAGTTTAAAGCTTGAGATTTAGTTTGTGTTTCATGAGATTTGAAGGCAATGTCATAGGATTTTTGGCATTTATGAGTGATAGAATCATGGTCAAAATTGGGACCAAGTAAAAACTCCATATCCAAATTACATAATTGCCTACAAGTTTCATGAGAATGACCCCAACTAGAATGAAACCAACAAAATTTATATGGATCATATCAGGATTTCATAGGACGAGTGGGATTAAGTTATTGTGGAAGAGGCCTTGGTAGATGCTTTTCTAACTCCGTTAGGGATAAAGGTTTATGAACATTGATGTTACTGGTTTAAGAGAGATGAGGATTAGGAATGTAGTTGGGAGGGGAAGCTTATTTTGAGGCTTGGTTATGAACACTAACATGAATGGTATCATAAGAATCGGTGACAACATCATTAGTAGTATGATTATTTTTATTTTTTATTAACATGGGAGTACCCATAGAAGGTTGGGATAGCTCAAATTTATGCATGAAGAAATCCTGGCACTTGTATTAGTCAATGGCCTCTTCCAAAGTGCATGGAAAGAGAGTCCAGACCTGATATTGCAACTTAGGATAAAGAGTGTTGGTAAATAAATGAAAGAGTTTATCATCTTCCATATTGTGTTCACACTTGTTATACAAGGTCTTCCACTGTTTGATGAAAGCTTAAGTGGTTTCCATTTCAAGTTGCTTACAATTAATAAAATGGGCCAAGTTATTTTCAGGGAGGTCACTAGTTTGAAACTCTTGAACTAGAGCATTGACTAAGTATTCCAAACTAGTGATGGAATGAGATTTGAGTTGGTTATACCAATCTAAAGCATCTCTAGAGAGATTTTTGGCTAATATCTTGGTAGTGGCAAAATTATTTAACTTGACCCAATCTTTGTATAGATTTTTAAATGCTTTTAAGTGTAGAGTATGATCAGTTGACCCATTGTAACTAATGGTAGGGGTGATACCTCCTATATCAATGTTAGCAATTTGAGGCGTAAGGGGTTTATTTTGAAGGTGCTTGATTGTTTTGTTAACAAGAGGAGGTTGAGGGATGAGATTACCATGGGAATCTCGAAGCAAATGTGGGAGAGCATTTTGCTTATACATTCCCCATAGAACCTATTGAGGATGATTTTATAGATGGATAAGATGATTTTTCATTTGCATCATTTGGTTGGCATTATTAGCTTGGAAATCATTCATTTGATTAAGAATTTGTAATATAAGTTGATGGGTTTGAGTAGTGTTATTTATATTGTGTGAAGTATTGGCATTGGCATTAGTGGCTTGGGTACCACTATGAATGGTAGCATGTGTGTGATTAGTATATTGAGAGGAATTTTAAGTGAGGCACTAGTAGCATGATTTTCTTATGTGGTAAAATATGCAATAGTAGAGGGATGAGAAGTAGCACTATAGGTAGGATTACCATGGGTAGAAAATGATGCACTAGTGGAAGAATTGAGAAGATCAGGTCTTAAAATAGGTCTGCTAGATGCAAAACCTAGCATGTTAGTAGATATATTTGGCATGGATGTGGAGGAAATCAAAGAAGAAGAGGTCATATTATGATAAGGGTTCAAAAAAGAAGGAAGAGGTTGAGAAGTGAAGAAGCTAGTGTCCTCAAATCGATGGGAAAAGGTGGAGGAAGGTAAATGGGGATCCTCAGTTTAACCACTTATCATAAGATGGTAAATAGTATAAGGATCTTTTCCTCAATGTTGAGGAAATTCATTGATGAAAAAGAGAATTTCTAGAGTATATTATAATCTAGGATGATCTTCTAAGGACAAAAGAGGGTCAAACTGAAGATGAAGGGGGAGGTATCTCATATTTTGTAGTGTGAGTGGCCACATGCACAATACTTTCATCTAGGGTAGGAGCCACAAGCTACTTATGGCAAACCCTATTTAGGTCAGTAAATTTCATCAGATCTATTGATTTCAACTCAGTGTTGTCTTCAAATAGGAAGTTCATGATAAGGGAGAAAGATTAAAGAAGATGAATATGATGCAAAGTAAAAGAGATAGAAATGATACATAGTTGACCAGGTAGACTGTGTACTAGAATCTAGTAGGCATAAAAGAGTATAGAGTTGTATAGGTCAACTTTGTATTACAAACATGGTATAAAATAGGTTGATAAGGTTATAGAGTCAAACATGTTGACTTAGTTCTGGAACCTGATTGGCAGAGAAGGATACAAAGTTGTACAAGTTGACTCTATATTGTAGATTAGGAGATAAAGCAAGATAAGAAGGATACACAATCGTATAGGTTGATTATGTACTTCTAATAAGAGAAAACATAGTTTGTAGGAAATTATACTAAATAGAATGACAATGTACTAAAATAGGGATTTTTTTGCAATATAAGTGAAGAAAAAAATGGATGAAAACACACAAATAATTGGATCAATACGAGTGATCCAATTGGGACACACATCACAAAATATTGCACCAATGTTAGCTAATGCAAGTTTTTACAATACAACACTCGATGATCAAATGACAATAAATCAACTAAAAAGTAAATACTAAGTGGTCACCCTAAGTGTTATTAGATTATTAGAAAGTATTGATTAAGTGCGATAGGAAAGTTGGCTAAAAATAGGAAACTAGAAAGCAATCTATGGATGGTTTTAAGACGTTTAGGCTGAAAGAGATCTGTGTTGGCAATGGTATTGGCTTGGTATTAGGCCCTACCCCCTCACTTCACAATCTCATAGTGATAAGGGTTCCGAGTGCTTTTCAAATAAATACCATTAACCATGTATTTATACTTGGTCAAAAAACCAAGTCGGCTTTCCCCTTGGTGATGAAATCTGAGTAGGTAAGCCTTGGGAAGACAAGTGTTAAATGTGTTTTGAATATTATGTGATTTGGTAGTGTGTGCAAAAGATCAAAATAATGTAATTAAACAAAAATTTGAAAAACCACCTATTTAGACTATCTAAGTTACTATAAGCATGCAAACAATAGAAAATGAAAGTGTAAATTAATTACTAGCAAATAATTGTTAATTCTTAGATTTATAATAGTACAGGGTCAGTTTAGATGACACTGTATACAAACAAAATAAAATAGATTCGACTGGGTCACTACTTTACTTCAAAAGCAGTCTTTTAATAACAAAGTCAAATAGGTCGACTCAGTCTTTTAGTTAGAAGATAAGTTATAGAACTAAATCGACCAGGTCGACTTAGCTTTCTGTAGGGTTGCAATTTTGAAGGCTACTAACTTGCATAAAACATAACTAAAAGGAAGTATTAAAATGATAGAGAGAGAAAAAAGAGAAACCTTGGTGGGTTTGAAGATGATTAGGATTGCAAATTTTATGCTAAAGTGCCTTAAAAGCTACTTTCAAAATTTTGAAAACTAAATCGACTAGTTTGACCCAGTTAACCAAAACCCCTGTGTGCTAGAGAAGAATAAGATGACTAAGTTGACCTGTTCAATTTAATTTATTGATCTAAATGCTAGTCAAGAGATTAAGATGATAAAGTCAACCTTTTCAAGCTTGTATGTGTATGTGGAACTAAATAAGAGTATTATGTTGGCATGTTCGATCCGATAACTTGTATCTGATGAAGACCTACACAAAAAGAATAGATTCATTTTGATGCGACTGTGTGTTAAACCTACACACAAAAAGTTAGAACTATATCAAATGGTTTGATACAGTATCATAAATATATAAAAATAATAAGAAGATAGAAATGAAAGCATGAAAGAAAACATGCATGGATTAGATTCACATCAAGTTCAACAGAAGGTATGCAATGGAAAATGCATTAGATCTATAAATCAATCCTAGCTTGAAGAAGATAAATCCTACTTACACATTTGATTGGGGATACATTAGATAATTAGGTTTGAGACCAAGATGGATATGTTAGACCTAACCAAAGGATCTTTTACCATACTAATATCACTATGAAGGATTCTAAATCCTCTAGTCAAGTAAAACTATGCAATAACCCTAATTAGATCTTGTGTTTTTATATTCACTAAACGAATATCAAGTAAAGCAAAGTCTAATCTAGTGCTCAGCAGAGCTTGTGGCACAAAGTTGGGGTAATAAACAATAAAAGTAAACATGCATAGAAGACATATACTCACATCAATGTATACAAAATGCTAATGCATGGAAGAGAAGTACAAATGCATATCTATCTACTCTTGCAAATGAGGAATAAAGTTAGGAATACTTACCTTTGAATACAAACACATTGAGCCTAAATCTCTCCCTTGGCCAAGGTGCTTCTCAAGAGGTTATTGTTGTATGTAAAGATGACAAGGATGATTCAAATCTTGGATATATAGCCTAACAATGCATCTCAAAGACTTTTTCACAAGATAAGATCGTTATCGCCAAAAAAATTATAAAACCTTAAGCTTGTTCCTCAAGTAGAATGGTGGATAAGTATATGTGCAATAGATATTAATTCTCTTCTTTTAAAAATGAAAACATGAATGTATTTATATAGGTGGATCTAACCCTAAACCCTTCTGAAAGTTTAGGCTGACAAGGTCGACCAGTTGACCTAGTATCATAATTGATAAAAATAAACTAGATCATGGACTAGGTCGGCTAGGGGCTAACCTAGACCCTAATAAGTTTTATTAATAAGATTACAAGGTTGATGGGGCTAACTATGTAACGTAAACCATCAAAAAGGGGTTTAGGTTAGGGAAGGGATAATAAAGGTGTTAAATGACTAGAGAAGGGTGTAAAATAGGAGGCAAAGCTTAGGGGAATGGTTTTAGGAGACAAACATGTAGATAGTAAGTGGCAATAAGGGACAACAATCTTGTGAAGCACTAATGATCTGTCCACTCCTTTCTCGATGTACCCCTTAAGGCATGCACTTAGAGAGATTGAGACTCATGGGTTCCTATAAGATAGAGAGCATCAATAATTGATAAAGTTTGAAAATATCATGTGTATATAGTCACCATCTATTTGACTTTATTCATCAAGTAGTTCAAGATCAAGATCATCTCTTCTGTGTTGAGATCGCTCACTACAAGCTCAAACTTCTCTTTGATGTTGCCAAGATAATTAGTTATGATGCCTTTATGACAAGAAAATTCTTGTCAACCTTGATTTGTTGTTTTTTTCTTCTCCTTAAGGCACATGAAAATCATTCAATATTTTTGTATCAGTGCATCTCACTCAGATTTTGAGCTTCGCATCTTTTTCTATCCTTGCATTTTGAAAAATATCTAACTCTTTCATTCTAAAGACCCAAGTCTTCTGATTTTGTTGTCGTGATTTTTGTTTGGGCCTTGACCTTCACAACTTCTGCTTGTTGAGCCTTCTCACAAAAAGTATGACATAATTCTAAAAAAAGTGTTCCCTCTTTTTTGTAACCTTTACTTTGGATCTTCGTGCTCACAAAAGTTCCAAAAATCTAAGCCTTCATATTTTGTGTTGTCATGATTTTTGTCATTCCCTTAGTCTTCATGAAAGTTGATTTCATGAATTTTATTGTCACAATATTTTTTTGAAGACCTAAGTCTTTACAAATTTTGTTGATGCCTTAGCTTTCAGAATTCAGGCCCCTATCTGTCACAATTTCTACTTCACAAATTTTGCTTTGAATCTACATGCTCACAAAAGTTTTGAATTTTATTCTTATGAAAGTTTTGCCTCTTGCCTTAGTCTTTAGAACTTTTATTCGGACCTCTAGGATTTGAAACTTTTGTTCGGGCCCTTGTCTTTCATAATTTCTATTTTGAAACTTTTACTTTGAATCTCCATGCTCACAAAAGTTTTGACTTTTGTTCGTTCAAAAGTTCTGACTCTTGCCTTAGTCTTTGGAAATTTTGTTCATGCCTTGGTCTTCAAAAAATTTGTGTAGAACAAAAGTTCGGACTAGTCTTTGTAACATTTTTTATGAAGACCAAAACACTTAGGAAACTCTTGTGAAATTTCTTCGAGTTTTTTGTAGGCTTCGCGACTTCTATTTGAATATTTATCCTTCAAAACTTTTGTTCAGAACAAAATTTTTGATGAGTCATAACATTTTTTCTAAAGACCTAAAAACTTGAACAATTTTTGTGAAGTCTTCATAACTTTTATTCAAATCAAAAGCTCTAACTAGTCTTTTATTGAAAAGTGTGAAGGCCAACCTCTTTTGAAAATATGCTAAGTCTTTTAATTTTGAATTAGCCCCCTTTTTTTCAAACTTAGATTGAACTTTGAGAAGCTTGTTAGGTGATCCCTTAGCTTTGAATTAAATTCAAATGTTGCTCTTCGATGGTGATCAAAAATGGTCGACACATACCTTGACTGACATATAGATTACTATGATGACATATTCTTCACATGTTCACATGATTATACATGATGTTATCTTTGTACATAGCATGATACAATTAAATCTTGTTTTGATATGAGTTATTTATAAGACACATCCCTCATCTCAAAAGGGGGGCATTAAAAGGGGCTTATCATAAATAAATAAACCTCCATGAACAAAATATAAAATAAAAGTATAGATTTTAGAAATTTAAAATGATTCATATATCAGATAGTTTAATAACATGATAAATATTGATACATTATTATAGATTTTGGGGTAATATAACATACATATGCACTCAATATTTAGAGACTTGAGCACAAATTCATACACGCTTGGTTGCATATACATGGGAATATGTACAAAATATAAAAGAACATGAATTACTAGTTTTCACAAACACATACATTAGAGATATAGGTTCTCAAAATCAGCGTATAGATGGATAACATTCTATATCAATTAGTAAAATTTATGGGGCATGATCTAGTCCATAAACATATACACACTTTTAGATTCATGGGGCATGATACGAGTTCATAACATATACATACTTTTAGATTCATGAGGCATGATACAAGTTCATCTACATTCACAACAATATAACTTATAGTTTTAATGACAAATGGCTTCCATTCCACTTCACACTTATTAACATTGAGGTCATGAAGGGGCAATGAACATTGTTCATTCTCTTTTGATCATGCATTTATTTCAAACAAATGAACTGAGTGAAACTATATAATTAAATATGAGGTCATGATGGAGACTTAAAAAATGTTAATTATCTTTTAATCATGAATTTTATTTTATATGGAGTGAACTTGAGTAAAACTATACAATTGAATCCATAATCTATTTGTAGTGGTTGATTCAATTTTATTTATAGTAAATCCATCATGTGGTTCCCCTTTATTTTCTGAGTATTTATTTGGGTTAGTACATAGTGTACTTCTCTCCCCATTTATGAGGGTTTTGGAATGTTGTTTTACTAATCCAAGGGCTTTCATAGTTACACAAATTTGGGTCACACTCACCTCAACTCTCCATGTGCTTAAGCAAGTAAGCACAAGTTGTCCAATGCTTTAACAAGGAATCACCATCTCTAACAAGTTGCAAGGGAAACATGGTTTTCACCAACACACAAGTGTACTAATTCCTTTAACTTTAATGGTCAAAAATAAATTTTAAATTTTATTCTATAGATATTGACTACTACATGTTTGTTGCAGATTTTATTATCGAGTGATCTGTACAATTTCAGTTTTTTATTAAATACAAATTGTGTTTTACACACTCATGTATATCTTTTCCTTTTACTATAGAAATTCCATTATTATAATAAAAAGGGGGCATTTATAAATACTAAAGTACTTGAAAATAACAATCTTAACATACATTTACCACACATGACTTGCACACATAAATATGGTCATAACCCACCATTCTCTAACACATATAAGCTACCTTATGAGTTTAATCTTTTGACTCTATTATTACACACCTACAATAACCTCATCATCTATTTTAAACTTGCATACTATCCAACACAGACATCTCCAATGTTAGGTTGTGGAGCTAAAAGCTTCACTGATGCAAACATGGAGGAGGTAGCTGAGTGTCACAGTAATCGACATCGGTCAGGCCAATCGACGTCGGCCAAAAGTAGATAGGAAGTTGCCGACATCGATCATGGATCAGCCGACGTCGATCATTTCCAGACAGACAGGGACTGACGTCGGTCTTCTGTGTGATTCCAAAACTGTTAGTTACACGAATAGTTTGTTTAACGAACTGATTGTTTGCATGTAAAAGACTAATTTTAGTCTTGGAGTTGCATTTCTAATTATTGTAATTAGGAAGTCTAATTATTGTTTGCATGAGATCTATTTAATAGACTCATGGGGCTGTATTTTAATTTGTAGAATCAGAAGGGTTCTATTCAAGGGAGAATCATAAGGACTTGGTGAGGCAAGGACAAGGGTTCTTCCTGAGTGTAAGATCTAGATCAACAGGTGTGCAAGACCAGGTTGATCTACAGGTGTGCAAGATCAGGATAGATCTACATGGTAAGTAAGATCATTTGATTTGTAGGTTGTTGCAAGATCAGTGAGATCTACTTGAAGTACATGGTGTACTCAGACTTGGAGTATGTGTGTATACTCAGTGGTACTGGTAGTATTGTTACTGACTGGTTGAAACACCAACTCAGTTATTGAGTTGATTGTGTTTGTAATTGAGAGAGAGAACTCTTGAGGGAAGATTACTGGTACGCCCAAGAGGTGTGGGAAGAGTGTAATCTCTTTATTGTATTTCCTTTTGGATGAGTTGAATACAAGATTGTATTCTCTCTCAAATTTTGTGTTGTTTTTGATTTCTAGTTACATTTTACTTCTGATTAAATTTCGTGTTCAGTTGCTTATACAAGGTAATCAATTGTGTTCCTAATCCTGACAAAGTGGTATCAGAGCGAGGTTACAGGTTCTCAAAGTGAGGTTCACTAACACCTTGGTTTCAGAGTGTGTTAAGTGTTTGTTGATTACAGGTCACTCTCAGAGATTTCTAATTGAGTGAGAGTATAGCAATGGCAGAAAAAATTACACTAAGAATGGAGGAATTCAATGGCAAGAATTTTCAATTATGAAATTATGAAAAGAAAGAGCAGGTAAAGAAAGATTGTTGGTCAGTAGAAGATCAGCATGAAAGAAATAAAGAAGCATATGTTATAGGTATTGTTGCACAGGTTGCTCTTAAATATTCCTTGGATAAAGTAGAATCTTGGTTTATAGATTATGTTGCCTCTTTCCATACAATCCCAAATAGATTATTTTTCCACGTTAATGTCCTTGGAGACTTTGGAAAGATTTATTTAGGGGTTGGTGAGCCTTGTCAAATTATTGGCAAAGGGGAAGTGCGGCTGAAATTGCAGACGGGCAACACATGGGTGTTGAAGAATGTCATGCAGGTCCCAGTCTTGAAGAGGAGTCTAATTTCTTCATGAAAGTTGGGTGATGATAGGTGCATAGTAACTCTCATAGTGGATGCACTTGAATTAACATGTGGTAAGAAAGTAGGTATTCTTTATCTATCTACTTGTATTACTGATTCTCCTTCTGTTGAAAAGATGTGGCTTTGTAGGCTTGGTCACATGAGTAAGAAGGGGATGCATGTTCTTAAGAGGAAGTCTGATGTCTTTGACAAACTTAAGAATTGGAAAGCCTTGGTTTTCATGGAGGATATGATGGATAGTGATCAACTAGGGAGGCTGAATAAAATTGAGCAGGGCAATTTGGACAGGGTTATGATCCAAGGTAAGCTCGCAGGTAAAAAGTCATCACTCACAGGAAAACATAGTTTTCGACGTCAGTCAGGGGAAAATAACGTTGAACAAGTAGGTACCATCGTCGATCATGTGTAGACCAGACTCGGTGGTGTTAGACAGGTGGAGACTGATGTCCGTTAGGGAACTAACGTCAGTGACCAGGAGGACACTGATGTCATTCAGGGAAATGGCATCGGTGATCAGGTCGAATCGACATCAGTCGAGTGTAGACCAGGGTCGACTAGAGAATAGATTTTAGGTAGATAGCAAGCTGTCAAGGAGTCTCAAACATCTATGTGGAGGACTAAAAAGGTAAGTAAGCCTCAAATTCATTATTTGCCTTCTTTATACTACGTGAACATGTTGCTCACTGATGGTCAAGAACCAGGAAGTTTTGAAGAGGCAATGTAGGTAGAATCTAGAAAATAGTGAGAGCATGGCATGAATGAGAAAATTGATTCCTTGGAAGAGAACCAAACGGGAGATTTGGTAGAGTTGTCAGTCAAAAAAAAAGCATTGAAAGATGAATGAATTCCTAGGTTAAAGAAGAGAGAGAATGGACACGTGAGACAGAAGGCCAGGGTATATGGTCTTGAGCAGGCTATAAGACAATGGAGGTTTGACAGGTGTATGACAAAGCATGGCTTTAGTGAATGCCAATGTGACCATTGTGTTTTTTTTACCAGGTTGGATAATATTAGCTACATTATCATGTTACTGTATGTGGTGTATATGCTTGTTGCAGGGTCACACATGCAGAAAGTTGCTGAGCTAAAGGTAAAGTTAGTTCAGAGGTGTGCCTTGAAGAATTTGGAAGCAGCAAAATTCTTTGGCATGAGTATTCCTAGAGATAGGGAAGATCACAGGTTGATGTTGTCTCAAGATGATTGTGTGAATAAGGTAGTGGCAAGGTTCATTATGCAGGATGCAGAACTGGTTAGCACACCTATGGATGGATAGTTTACAGAACAGTGTCTCAATTCACATGATGAAGTTAAGTGCATGGTATGTACTAGACCTGATGTTGCCCAAGCAGTGAGTGTTGTCAGAAAGTTTGTGGCCAATCCAGGAAAGAAGCACTGGAAAGCAGTTCAGTGGATTCTCAGGTATCTGAGAGGGACCAGCAGCAGGTATATATGCGATGCAGGGTCAGGGACTTCTCTACATGGGTATGTAGATTCGGATGTGGCAGGGGACTTGTATGACAGGCGTAACACCACAGAATGTGTGGTGGTTGGTCTTCAAGATTGAACTTGAAGAGGGATACAAGCCAGGAAACAAATTAGACGATGTACAGGTATAAGTACAGATGCAACTATTTATCTCCAAGTGGGAGATTGTTAAGTTATGGAGCTAAAAGCTTCACTGATGCAAACATGGAGGAGGTAGTTGAGTGTCACAGCAACTAATGTCAGTCAGACCAACCGACATCGGCCAGAAGTAGACAAGAAGCTACCGATATCGATCATGGATCGGCTGATGTTGGTCATCTCCAGATAGATAGGGACCAACGTTGGTCGCCTTTGTGGTTCCAAAACTGTTAGTTACATGAACAATTTGTTTAACAAATCAGTTGTTTACATGTAAAAGACTAATTTTAGTCTTGGAGCTGCGTTTCTAATTATTGTAATTAGGAAGTCTAATTATTGTTTGCATGAGATCTATATAATATACTCATGGGGCTATATTGTAATTTGTAGAATCAGAAGGGTTCTATCTAAGGGAGAATCATAAGGACTTGGTGAGGCAAGGACAAGGGTTCTTCCCGAGTGTAAGATCTAGGTCGACAGGTGTGCAAGACCAGGTTGATCTATAGGTGTGCAAGATCAGGGTAGATCTACATGGTAAGTAAGATCATTTGATTTATAGGTTGTTGCTAGATCGGTGAGATCTACTTGGAGTACATGGTGTACTCAGACTTGGAGTATGTGTGTATACTCGGTGGTACTGGCAGTATTGATACTGACTGGTTGAAACACCAACTCAGTTATTGAGTTGATTGTGTTTGTAATTGAGAGAGAGAACTCTTGAGGAAAGATTACTGGTACGCCCAAGAGGTGTGGGAAGAGTGTAATCTCTTTATTGTATTTCCTTCTGGATGAGTTGAATACAATTGTGTATTGTCTCTCATATTCTGTGTTATTTCTAATTTCTAGTTACTTGTTACTTCTGGTTTAATTCCATGTTTAGTTGCTTATACAAGGTAATCAATTGTGCTCTTAATCCTGACAATTGGTGTTAGAGCTTTGTGAGCCTAGGTCCTGACATCCAAACCTTTAGTTCATTCTTTCTATACATGAGCTGGTAATATCAGACTACGTCAGTATCGCTAGTCAATATTGACTTGAGCCTGACGGTACTAACTCTCTCCCTACAATGGTTACTTTTTAAAATCAAATATTTCCTTATGGTTAACCTATTTACCTAGTGTGTTGGTGGCATATAAATTACCCAAGTAGACTCATATATACAAATCAAGGCCTCACTTGATAGGGTAATTGACACTTATCTGATATAGTCATTAAAAGTGGTCATAATTTAAGCTCAAATCATATAAAATTTAAGTCAAAGTAAACATTATCAAGTATCAAATCCAAATCATTAGCTGCATTCACATAGAAAAAGTGCACAATTGCACAATCACACTAAGTGAGATAACTATGTGTCGCTTGATTTCCCTCTTTGAAGTATTAGATACATAAACAATAGTTAATAATCAATAGGAGTGATTTGGGGTAGCTTAACACATTACACAAGTGAACTAGGACTTTGACATAGAGGGGAGGTTAGTCTTGTGTTAGTCCATAAAATAAATGAAATAAACGCACTAAAATCCTAACACCTCTAACCTAGACACTAGGGAGAGCTTAGGTAACAAAAACTAAATGAAAGCATAATAAAAACATAAAAAAATAAGTCTTTTACCTTCCTTGGAGCCTCCAAATGGCTTGTTGAATGGTTTGCTCAACTTGTGCATTAAGAAGTCTTTGACAATGGAGGTTGTTTGGCTCCTTCTCTCCTTGGCACCTTAGCTTGGATGTTGCTTGGCTTAAGATTTGAGCATTATAACACTACATGCAAGGCATTTGGGCATTATAACAGTACATCAAAAGAGCTTGTTGAATATATTTGAGCATAATAACTTTACATCAAAATAGCTTATGAATTCAATAAGCAAGGCCTTGTATTTACAGCCTTATGAATTAACTCTTACCCAAGGTGAGTTAAGGTTTAGGTTAGGCTTGGAATGGGTTCAAGCTAAACTTAGGTGAATTAAAACTAACTCCAGTAGAGTTAATAGTTGTCAATAAACTATGATTTGTAATTACTAGGCATGGCTCTCAAATTAGATATTTTAGGATATTTTCAAAGAGCTTGACAACTCATAAAAACAATGATGAAAGGTTAGAATATTTTAATTTTTGAATTTCTTTTTTATAAATTTATTAATTTCAAATAGATAATTAAACTAGGAATTTAATCTTATTTAATTTGTTAATTGATTTTGATTAGCCTTTTAGCTCTTTCAAAATTTGATTATGTAAGTGCCCCACTTAATAGGTCCATAGGTCAAATTGATAGTTGTGATGTCGTAAGGTGATTAGGGATGCATTATTGAGAGGTTATTATTGTATATGATAGAATACCCCAATTAGGGATGTCTCAACCTGATTATGATCTTTCATAAATGATGTACAAATAAGTTTGGGACGTTCAGTGATTCCTAAGCTTAATTTGCAATAGTTGGTAGAAATTAGTCTGAAGTTCGATCAAGAAACCAATTGTGGCCAGTTTTAGATGTCTACAATTTTCCCCTATTTATGAAGGTGTTGCAAGCTATAGGCATGATAACATCTTCTCAAATAATAAAAGGTCCTATATGCCTACTACTTCAATGGAAATGGATGATCTCTGGATGCCCCTCGAAGGAAAAGTTGACAAAAAGGGTTGGCAATCGATCCCTCTAAAGGATGAAATGATAGGACTAAAAAGATAAAATAGGATGGAAAAGATTGATTTGTCCATAGGTGGTTATAATTAGTGGCATATGGAGCTACCCCACTTGGGTAAACAAAAAGGATGATTTTCCCACAGGTGGTTATAATCATCGGCATAGGTGGGACAAAAAAATAATGATTTGCCTAAAGGCAGTTATAATCATTGAAAAAATGATTAGGGTAATAATAAAATCATTTGCCCAAATGTGGTTATGATAATAAAAGAGAAAACAATGATTTGATCACAGGCAGTTATAATCATTGGTAGGATAAAAACATGCCCCAATTGGGTAGATAGAGATAATCATTTGCCTAAAGGTGGTTATGAGCATTATCACAATGAAAATGTGCCCCAGTTGGGAAGAAGAAAGAAAATTACTTGCCCATAGGTAGTTATAATCATGAACCTCTAAATAGATTGAAACACAATAATTTGCCCATAGGCGGTTATAATCATTCGTAGTACAAGTGGTATGAGACACAATGATTTTCCCAAAAGTAGTTATAATCATTGGCAAAATGATGAGAGTAATATGAAAAATTGGGTAGTGTGGCTTATAAACTAAATCCATAGTCACATAGTAAGAGTAAACCAATATAGCGGATAAAGATGAATTTGGACAACCTGCTTGTATGAAAATGCACGTCCTAACTAGTAAGGATTAAAATTATATTGTAATTTAGTTACTTTGTATGTGATATGATTTGGATAAATTGAGATTTTTTTAGGTGCCAAGGAAATATATCATGGGCACATTACTTGTAAGACTTCTCAAGTGGATTTTTGTTGTAGCACATGATGGTAGGAATTATGATATAAAACACCATGAGAACTTAGCTAAAATATACATAAGGACGAACAAACAATCTAATACACAATAAAAAACAATGCAACAATGATAAAAACCATGATGACAAGGTTGACGTATGAATATGAATAGACTCAAGATTAATGTACAAGGAGTCACCCAATGAATGCATATAGATTGAGTCAAGGCACAATAATAAAATCGAACAAACAAACAAACAAATAACTAAGAAAACAAACATACATAATACTTGAAAATAAAAGCAACAAAAAATATCTTGGCATCAACCAAGTCAATACCTACATGTGATGGCTCAATGGAATGATAAACGGGTGGTGTTCCCAAGGATACATGCGAAGGGAAGGTCACACACCCAATGGTAGTAGAATGGATTAGAACTAACAATGGATTTTCCCCTGTAGGGTGGATCGAGGATGACTGACTAGGTTTAAACAAGACAAATATTTTTGGATTTGAAGGTTATATATCTCTCTAGGAGATGGTAAGCCAATTTTTTGATTTTTAGGATTTTGAAATGCTTGTGAATATTTTTGGAAATTTTGGGGTATTTTAATTCATTAGAGATTGAAAAGATACCACTCACAAAATGGTGAGAGTGTTGGCCTAGGTTGCTTGTAAAATGATAAGAGCGTATGGTAAAGGGGGACTAAGCTAACCACAACATAAATTGAACATGACTGACATAGTCCCATTAGGACCTTAGGCTACTGGTGTTTTGCCTACACAAAAGGTGGTGAGATCCGATCAGGTCATATCAAGTTCAAAAATTAAGGCAAATAGCAAGGTAAATGATAATAGTAATGGCAAGGTGATGCAACAATGCATGATAAAAAGGTCTTCTTCATAATTTGCCCATAAGTGGTTATAATTAGGAAACAATGACATAGATCAATGCTACTAATTTTCCCATAGGTAGTTATAATTAGTAACACAAGGTGAAATACTAATTTTCCCAAAGGTGATTATAATTAGCAACACCAATCAAGCATAAATGAAATATGTAATTGCTAGATCCACTATCATACTAATTTCATATAATTGCATTTGAACACAACTCTGAAACTACTGGAACTGGATCAAAATCCCTTCATGAAAGGTGGCATAAGGACTAATGGAACTAAGGTCAAAAGGGTTATGTATGGTAGGTCAAAACAAGTTTGGTAAAAAAGGATGGTATTGTAGAGCAGTATAGGTCATGACATAAAGAAGATGATGATATGGAAATTGGCTATAATGATAATAGGGGTACCCCCAAGTGATAAGGTAAGATAAATGATAGGGTATGAAACAATGAAAAAAGGAATAAAAAATGACAATGACAAGGTGAGTGGAAAACAAAAATGGTAAGGTAAATAGCTTTTGCAAGGTAAATGTTTATGTTGTTCTTGATGATGTGGAGATGCACATCTTGATCAGCATATGATACAACCAATTTAATCAATCATGGAAATTTATAGCCCACACCTCATTTGAATAACTTCTCTGTTAAGAACCTACTGCAGATTTGGACTCTAATAATGTTTTTATGATATCATGGGTTGTTGTTCCTGTTTCCTTTAAAATTTGAGATAAGATGTCTTGGTAGCTTCTGTAAAGGAAAGTGGGCTAGGGATGGTAAATACAGATAAATATTCACTGATAGGTTTGATTTGGCAGTGTCAAGGTGGATAATAATGGAATGTATAATGGTTAGGTAAAAAATGAAGATTGGAATTTTTAGGGACACACAATGTTGTTGATTTTGAACTTGACATAATTTTGGTTGTGGCAGGGCCGAAGACTTCTGAATATGCTCTTGATAGGACCACTAGATTTTTCTATTTTTTGGGCTTGAGAGTAGCTACCATCTAATTGTGTTGTATATTGGAGGTTATATTTATGTTGTCTTTGATAATGTCCTCATCAAGCAGTGAAGAACTGTTGTACTCAACTATTAGTGCATTGATGAGGTTTTCACCAATAAATTTGTCTTGATTGTCCCATAGTGCCTCTAAAAAGGTTTCACTAAGGAACATTGAATTTTGACTTTGATTGTCTTCTAGTGCCTCCAAAAAGGTTTCACTAAAAGATGTTGAGTTTGGAATTTGATTGCCCCCTAGCACCTCCAAAAAAATTTCACTAGGATATTTTTCTTCTTCTACATTAATGCGGTCTTGGCCACCCTAATATTTTGCAACTAATGTCTCTATGGATGTAGTTTAATCAGGTATGATTCTGTTGGTCCCAATCGTCACTTGTGGTAGGTATAATGTCAATATAATGGCTAGATTGGTTGGTCTTAATGGCATGCAAAATGGTAATGGGATGGGAAGAGGTAGCATAATCCTCATAGAATATACTAGGATAACTTGTGTCAAAATTGAAATAATCATCTACAAAAACTATGGAAGGATCACAAATATATTCAAAGTGATCTGCAAGGCATGCATAAAAAATGTTCTAACAAGCATGAATGTATTCTGATTTTGACTTAATGGACTCTGAATCCGATGTTGAGACTGACATTGATTCTAATTCTGATGCTAACTCTAATGTTGGTTCAAGAATAAAACATAACTTCAATGTTGATTCTTTATTTGGTGTGGATGTTGATACAATGATGTTTTGTTGAATGTTTTGTATTGAACAAGTAATGACCTGTGATGGCATAATGGGCTCCACAGAGACTAGTTTATCAAAGTGAAACTCTTTAATGACGGTAAAAAGGTTAAGAGACAACTCCAAAGAGACTATCTTGTCAAAGGAAGGCTCTTTAAAAATAGGATAATGGTCAAGATAATGATTTTCTCAAAGGTAGTTATAATCATTAAGAAGTGACTCAACAAAGACTGGCTTGTCGGAGTGGGACTCCTTGACAATGGGTAAAGAATCAAAAAGTGATTCATCATAGGTTGACTTGTCACAAATAGGTGCTTCAATAAAAACATCATGGATTGGTTGGTTCTCTTGGCCTTGATTTAAAATTAGTTGTAAAATACTAGTTTTGAACACATCTTGGTCTTCAAATGATTGGCTCTATTGGAAAGGTATTGATTGGCTATGTTGTGGCACAAAAATTGGTATGGGTTTTCTAAAGTGGGGGGTGGTTGGTACTGGATGAGGAATGTTCGATGGTTGGGTAATGATCTCTTTGTGAATAGGCTCATCTAAGATGGGCTTAACAAATATATGTTATCGATTGAGGATGGTAACTATAACCCATCGGGTTGTGATTACACAACCTTATTGTAATAATGAGCTACCATACTTGGAAGGGATTAGAATGGTAATGGTAGAGTATTTTGAATCTTGGTTGTTATTTTGAGCCAAAGGATGAGGTCCTATAATTTTAATGGAAAGGTGTTACAAATCTTGGTTACTATCGTGAGCCAAAGGATGAGGTCCTAGAATGGTAATCATTAGACGTTTGGAGTTTGGTTATTCACACAATCTGAAGGATGGTAATGGTATAGGTGGGAGATCAGGTACCATGAGCATTGAAATGATGAACTTTGTATGTTATTCAACCCAAAGAAGGTATCACTACATACTGATCTTGAGGATGTTGGCTTTGTTCCCCAGATTGAGTATTGTAAGGAGGTTAAGGATCTACCTTAAAAACCACCTCATCACCATAGGGGTCTTGATAAAACTCAATTTACATGACCATGTTATCATAACATGGATTGTAAATGGCTCCACTATAAGTGTAATAAGACATATCTAATTCAATTATGGACGTTTTACAAAAATTCCTACAGTTAAAACCCTAAAAAATAAGGTTCAGGGGACAATCAGTCCAAACATAGCCTAATTTGGTCTAAGGGTGGAGTTGCATCTCCAAAATGGTCTGTGCTAAAATTTGGTATGAAACAGTATAAGGTCAAATGTTTTAAATAAATGGTCAAGTGGATGAATAAAAACCAGAATGCCAAACTCTAGGTTCCAAGTGTTTCAAACAAGTCTAATCTAAATAAAACAAAAGTTGTTAGGTCTTTCAGTGAAGGCACAAAACCTAGGCTTAAAACATGCATGTGCTAGGTCTTTTGGAAAAGGCACAAAAGATATACTTTAAAAAAAACAAGGTATGAGATTTAATCTAACAAATTTCAAACACATTGGCATAAACTAGGCATTCAAATTTAAACATGAACTTGGTCAATTGGCATAAGGCGTAAAAATCTAAGCATATGTAAGATACACTATTTCTCTCAAATCTAGGCACAAACAATAGTTGTCAAATTAAATAAAGAATTAAACTAAGTTACATAACCCAAAAGTGAAAGATCGATATCTAGGCCAAATTTACAAGAGGCATAGGAAAAAATCAATCAATGTTTAGATTTGAACATGTCAAGGCTAATTTTGAACTCGTCAAGGCTAATTTTGAAATCAATGTAGAAAACTAGGCTTCTTTAAACAAATAACAAGATAAACAAGAATGAAAAATATAATGACGTTGTTAGAAAATGATTAGTCCTCATATAAATTTATACACCATAATAATTCATTAGTTAGTTTGTTAGATATATTTGGTCAATAATTAGTAACGTAATATTAATACAACAATATTACAATAAATAGGTTAGTTGTTATATATTAATATTCATATCAGAGATTGAGATATTTAGGTGAGATATTGGTGGAGATATAATCTCCCCAATTATAGGAAAGAGTTTTCCTATTTAATTGTAAACTCCCATATGGCTTTAAATATTCAAAGTGTGTGGAAGAAATAATAATATAGTGTGTTTAAAATATTTCATTGTCTCTACATTTGGATCTATTATTCTAGAATGTTATTGCATTAATCTTACATTGATCTGAACTAACCCTATCATCTGGTATCAAAGTAGGTGCATCTTGTAATGGATCGGTAATTTGTTTAAAGAGGAAACCACAGTATTTATCATTTCTCCATCTGATGCAATTTCTTCTCTTTGAATTTTGTGTGCAATATAAGCATTTTTCTTCAAAGTAAAATAGTTTTTTTATATATTCAAAAAGTGGCATCTTCTAAATCAAAGGATAAGCATAATAGCATAGCCTACCTAAGTGAAGGTGTTCAAAGGATAAGCATTTAATAATTGAGTGAATTGATAAAATCATAAAAATTAAGGTACATTATTAAATCTTTGTCAGGATCTAATGAGAAAAAGATCCTCGTGAACTGTATATTTATGAGCATTCAATTATTTTAGAGTCTTCCAGTTTGTAGTAACTATGTACCTAATTATCACGTTATGGCTATCAAATTCTCATGCGTTCTATAGTTGTGATTGGTTTCAGTATCCCTATAGACCTGTGTGTAGATCTTTTTCAACATGATATTTTTTGCATGCCAGTTTGTGATTCATTCTGATCAACATTTATATGCTGTGTATTTCATATTTTGATGTTTTTTTAAGGCCAAATATAATCTGCTCTCAAATATTCTTTCATCATCATAGTCCATTTGGCATTCGATCAACCACAACTCAACATTCCTACAGTGTTCCCACCAACTTCCATGGTCAGTGTGTGTATCCTAGCATATTGGATCGACTTCATCATCTTTCACGTAAGTCCAAAACTTATCACCTCGCCATTAGTTTTAGCCTTGGACTTGGATTTCAATATTACCATCCTAACAACCTCCATCATGTAATCCTACCATAGAAAAGGCATCAATATTGATATTGAGGAGGTCTCTGATAAATGTGATTTTGTTTACTTGGCTGGGAGAGAAGCATTTACCTAACCAAAGAAATGGTGTGTTTCATGCAAGTTCATTCACATCAAAATATAGTATTTTAGATTATAGTAGTCTTTAAGTTTATTTAGGTATTAGCCTTCACGGCAAGTTTAGGGATAGGTGTGTCTTTTATATGTGTCACGGGTCTTGTCATCAATATGCATTATATTGTCCAAAGGTGTTAAAAGTTTGGAGTGTGATTTTATAAATTTATGGTCTAATGCTCATATGTCTTTATGAATTTAGAAATCAAAAGTTATTTGATCATATGTAGTCAATTATCATTGAGTCCAGTCATTTGTAAATTTTTATTAGAGTCATATTATTTTGTCAATTTTTTTTTCTTTTAAAAGTGTCAAAATCAAAAGTTGAAAGTTATTAGCTGTCTTCCTAAGTATCATTATAGTCTTGTCATTGAGTTATTAAAAGAGTCAGTTTTAAAATGTGTAGTTCGTGGTTAAAGAGTCAGAGTTTTTTTAGTGAGTCATTAGTGTCAAAAAGTCTCAAAAATTTTAAAAAAATTTAAAAATAAAAACAATTTGCCTTACGGATGCATTTTTGGGTGACCCTAACGTCTTGAGTCAAATATCATGGGGGGACTCTATTCCATTCAAAATAATGCATCTGAGCTTCAAATCTTCATCTGTTGAGTGAGCAACTTCACCAACTGGAGGTCAAAGGCAATAGAGGTAGGATGTTTTTTATGCCTCTCATTAGCCACTAATGAAGGGGTACTTCTTGCAATAGTGGCATGCATATATATATTTTATATTTTTATTATTTGTATGTGTGATAAATAAGAGGTGAATTTCCTATTTTCTCACATATGGATTGCATAAAAAAGGTGTTTAGAAGAAACAAGAATGTGGTAACAATTAGGAGAGGAGCTACTGCAGAGATCCCATAACTACCTTACTTATTTATGGAGATGATTCGCAAGTGACACATCCATACGGTCATGTAAAGTGAATTTAGGATGTGTTCCTTCACATGTTAGTGATCATGTGTAGCAAGAACGCGTCAATAGTATGCAAAATTAAGAGTATGTGGTGGCATGTAGTTCTATTCAAGCCAGTTCTTGGAGGCAGTAGTGAAATTTAAATAGATGGTTCCTAATTGGTAAGTTCCTAGATTTGGTTGATGTAGTTCCATTTACATGGTTGGTGGTTGATACATGGAGGAGGTTCCCACCATAAAGGAGGTTCCCATGATTGGTTGATAGTGTTCCCATATCTTGATTGATGGTAGATGTTCTTGTTCGAAGTTCCCACACTAATTCGACTAATTATTGTCAATAGTGAATGGTTGGTAAGAATTTGATGTGTTCTTTCATTAATTTCATCAAGTCTTGTGAAACACAAATTACCATGTAAGTCCTAGGGGGAATGTTAGGAAATAGTTAGTCTTCATAGTAATTTGTACATTGTAATAATTCATTAGTTAGTTTGTTAGCTATATTTGGTCAATAATTATTAATGTAATATTGTTGCAACAATATTATGATAATAGCTTAGTTGTGATATATTAATATTCATATAGGAGATTGAGATATTTACGCAAGATGTTGATGGAGATAAGATCTCCCCAATTATAGGAAAGAGTTTTCCTATTTAATTGTAAACTCTCATATGGATTTAAATATTTAGAGTGTGTAGAAGAAATAATAAGATAATGTGTTTAAAATATTTCTTTGTCTCTACATTCAGCTCCATTATTCTAGAATGTTATTGCATTGATTGTACATTGATATGAACTAACCCTGTCAGACACTAGGTAAAGATATCAAAAGGCACATGTGGCTTTGGTTTCAAAATGAAAATTTAGAGACAAGGCAAACAAGTATTTAAAATAATTCAAGTAGTATAATGACGTTATTTTGCTCTAAAGATATGATCAATGGTTTGTTTCAAGACTTAAAAAGCATAATATTTGAAATGAATTGGGTAGCTTAATGACACCCTTTTCAATCAAGTGACACACACAAATAAAATTGATAAAAATACTAAGACACATGTACGATGTTAAATGGGTGGCATAATGCCTCCTCAAACAAAGGAATGATGTATAAATAATACTCATTTTGACCTGGTATGGTAAAAAAATAGTTTAGCCTCAAAACCATGTAAGAAAGGATAAAATAACACAAACACCTAAGTGTAATGTCTTAAATCCTAAAACTACCAAGGTTGCATAATACTGTCAAATTATATCAATATACTCATTCTTGAGAGGATTTTAATTTTTAATCCAAAAGGTAAAAGTGCATGAAAAGTAGAGTTTTTAGGCCCCCTCTTCTCTTAAGAGTTTGTACAGTGACATGAAACTTCGAGCTACTCGCCCTGCATCAACATTATGTCCGCAGTAAGTGGAGTTATTCTAAACTATCAATTTTTGCTTATTTCTAATGGTCCCAAGTGTGACTAACACAAGAGATGCTCATGTCAATTGGACCCATATCAACCATCTTATTGTGAAAAGGTATTCTCCTTTTCACAACCACTACATCTGTCACTTACTCAGTGTAGTGTGATGTTCAAGTTGATCATACATTTCGAAGGTAGTAGTTGCTAAGGGAGGTATGTTTAACCGCTCAAATTACCATCCCAATTATTCACCATCTCAATTTATATACTCCATCATGGAGTGGAGTTGAAACAATGTTGGGAGATGAAATCCCAACTCAACCCTTCCCTATAGATCCTGTGAGGAGGCGATGAAATTCTGCTCATAAGCCAAAATACATGAATAATAAAGACAAGTGAAAAGACTTTAGGGTCGTTTTGGGGTCACCCAAACCATACATATTTTGAGAGGGACTTTAGAAACTTTATTTTCATGCTTTTGGACTAAAGTGACAAAGGTAAAGAATGAGCATTTTTAGTCACTTGAGTTCCCTAAAAGAGACGAGGGGAGAGCATACATGCATCACTTGTTTTGTTAAAACAAACAACTTTAAATAAATAAGCATAAAATGAATAACTCTTAAGAGTATGTAACTAAATATGAAAGTTCATTTTAACATACCAAAATAAAGTATGTTATGAAATTTGAGCCCCTTGGCATTAGTTGTTTGAAAAATTTACAAAAAGAATTCAAAAACAACTAAGGCATGAAAAGAACTAAGTTCATTTTAAGTACCAAAAACAAAGTGTGTAAGATTTAACCATGTTCAAAATTTACTTTGTCCACCTTAAGACCTATTATTTGTTAGAGGGTTTTCATGCTTATAATCCCAAAAGTGAGTGAGAAAATAATATTTAAGATTTAACTCTTGGGTTTCATGTTTTTTTCTTAGAGATGGATCGATGTCGATCCACACAGGGATTGATGTCGATCTACAAAAATCGATCTCGATTGAGAAGATCGACGACAATCTTCTAATCAACATCAATTCCTACGAAAACACATAAAAACACAATATGATTTTCACAAAAAGACTATTAGTAAAATGAGCTTAAAACTAATAATTCTCACTAGACCCTACAAGGAAATGGTTAGATAAATAATATGTAGGCTCTTAGACATAAAATTAAAAAAATAATAATAATAAAACCCTCGTTAATCATGTTTTTATCATGCTCTACTTTTCAAATAGGGACCATGGTCAATTCAATGAATCAATGTTGATTTGGGAGAATCAAAATCGGTCTTTGTCAAATTTTGAAATAAATTAGTGTCGGTTACCTATAACTTGTGAGTTGCTAAAAATAGAAAAACATGAAAAATGAAGTTAAAACTTGAATTTTGAAGATTTTTAAGCATCTATTAGCAAAAATTAGCATATCATCCTCCTTGGTTATATGGGATAATTGAGGGTCCCATCGGGCATACCAACATGTGAACTAGGAATTTGACATAGGGGGGAGGTTAGTCTTGTGTTAGTCCATAAAATAAATGAAATGAACACACTAAAATACTAAAACCTCTCACCTAGACACTAGGAAGAGCTTAGGTAATAAAACTTAAATGAAATCACAACAAAAACATAAAATAAGTCTTTTACCTTCCTTAGAGCCTTTAAATGGCTTGTTGAATGGATTGCTTAGCTTGTGCATCAAGAAGTCTTTGACAATGGAGGTTATTTGGATCCTCTCCTTAGCACCTTGGGTTGGATGTTTCTTGGCTTAAGATTTGAGCATTATAACATTGCTTACAAGGTATTTAGGCATTATAACACTACATCAAAAGAGCTTTTTGAAGATATTTTAGCATAATAACTTTGCACCAAAATAACTTAAATGAATTTAATAGGCAAGGCCTTGTATTTATAGCCTTATGAATTGCCCCTCACCCAAGGTGAGTTAAGGTTGAGTTTAGGCTTGAAATGTGTTCAAACTAAACCTAGGTGAGGTAAAACTAACTCCAATAGAGTTAATAGTTGTCAAGTAATTATGATTTACAATTACTAGGCATAACTCTCAAATTAGATATTTTAGGATATTTTTAAAGAGCTTGACAAATCATAAAGGCAATGATGAAAGGCTAGGATATTTTGAGTTTTGAAATTTTTTTCTTAGATATCATTAATTTCAAATGGATAATTCAATTAGGTATTTAATCTTATTTAGTTTGTTAATTGATTCTGATAAGACTTTTAGTTCTTTCAAATTTTGATTAAGTATGCAAGTGACCCACTTAATAGGTCTATAGGCCAAATTGGAAATTGTGATGCCGCAAGGTGATTAGGTATGAATCTGTGAGATGTTATTGTTGCATACGATACAATAACTATTGGCCAATTTTGGCCCACATAAGAATCTTTTACTTAGAAATGGTTTGAAACAGATGAGCATAGTTCTAGATGGAATGAGTGGACTAAAACTAGGAAAATAAGATCTCATATTGCTTAAAAATCTATTAAAACACTTTAAACAAGCTTAAAGTGCAATTTGTTGATCCTTAGGAAGTAAGCTTGGAGACGAATCTAGGATTATAAAGTAGAAAAGACCGACATGTTCTCATGGTGTTTTAAGCATTCAAGGGCATGAATCAGGTTGCACAAAGTCTTAGAAGTTGATTGGAGCCTTCTAAAGAGACAACAGTTTCTTACACAAGTCTAGAAGAACCAGACCATCACAAGCACATCGCGTGGGGACAAACAGTCTAATCTGGTTGCATATTTGATAAATACACTTTTGAAATTGGTCAAGGCTAAAAGAAAACATAAACATGATGTTTTTCATACCTTTAGCAACCTTTGCAAATTTTGTGTCTTGATGAGTTGTTTATCTTAAGATATAAGCGTTCAAAGTTAAAAAAGTAGAGTGGGATGTGCACATGGATGTCAAGTTTAAGTTGTGGTAAATGGCCATTTGAATTCAAATGTTCATGAGGGTAGGCATGGGGCTGATAAGTGTCAAGATCTCATGTACCTAGAGGAAGATCTAATAGCACACGATGATTGACGAATATGGTGAGTCCAAGTTGATCGATGGTACGTGATCCATCATACCAAATCAAATCAGTGGTAAGCGAAAGGTCAACAAGTCAATGAATTTTGAAGGCAAATAAAAAGCTGCCAAGTGTCAAGACCATGGCAAACGCTAGATAAATCAATGAAGCACATGTAATCCATGCAAAATTAGATCGATGATACACGTAAGGTCAAAAAGTCAATATTACTAAGGATGAATGTGAGGCCACCACATGGAAAAAGCATATGAACCAACTAGGACTGACTGTAGGGCCCACAAAACTAACGAGAAGTTGATAGATGGCACAATTTTGAGAAACCTGGATCAAGATCAACAACTGATACTAAAATTTGAGGCTAGGAGTTTTCACGTAAAGGTCAAACATGATTTAGGTCAAATCAAGAGCAAATGCTTCAAAGAGATATGTCACCATTAGAGCTCAGTCGAATATCACAAGTAGATGTAGTCATACAATTAAGATTATTCATGTTAAAGCTCTATCGCCATTAAATTTTAGAAGCATGATAGGTTTGTTTAAAATTAATGTAGTTCAAGAATGAGGCTATGTTATTTGTGGATCCTCATCAATATAATGACTATAGGAAAACTAATATATTGGATTGGTTTTCAATCTATAGTAAAGATCCATATCTAGGTTGGGGTGGATGCATAAATAAATGATATATGGTGGAGTGTATCATCCTTTGACACAATCATAGCTCTGACAAATAGGTACCTGTGAACACCCAAAACAAACATGGTGATGGCTCTGTCAAAATTATAGATATGAGGATTCTCTTCTCATGAATAGGTCAAGTGGAAGATGGCATAGAGTCCCAGGATGGAGATTTGATGGTTGGAGAAAGCGGTTGGAGCATTTAATAGATTTTTAGGGTTTGGAAGATTTTCTTCACAACAAGATCATGAATCATCATCTTTGGCAAACTCTTGTCTTTTAGTATGTTTTCTTAGCCAATGAGAAGATTTAGGGCTATTAAGACAAATGAAAGTTAATTTGTCTATGATGGATTAGTCTTGATTGGATCAAAGTATGGTTGAGTATTCATTAAAGGCTAGTGGTAGCTCATTTAATGATCTCGGATGGCATGCTCCCTCTCTCTTTACCCTTTCTCTTTATATTGCATCTTCTTCCATATTGTAAAGGACACTCTCTCTCAGATTCTAGATTCCCATAAGGACTCTTTGATTTTGAAGAGTAGGGGACTCTCTAAAATATTTTAAAATATGCTCATCTTGATTAGGCTAAAACCTATCAAGCATTTGTAAGAACTACCTCTTGATACAATAAAAGATTTTCTTTACCTATCTCCTACCTTGGAACTGTGTTGAGTCAGTTGTGTATGATGTCCTTTTGAAGGAGAATCTTCCTCATCCATTGTCCTCCTTTCTAACCTCCTTTAGGGTGTTTTCAAGCTATTACAGGTATGGATTAGTGTTCTGCCTGAACCTAGTCCATGAAACACTTATGTACTGATCTAGATTGTGAGGTTGTGTGAGCTAGCATTGTCTTCTGTACATCTAGTGTGGGTTCAAGCTTATCAGAGTTTCCCATTTTTATTTGGTGCATCACTTGGTTAACTTTCTTAGGATCCCTTTTCCCCTTTCTAACCCTTTTCCCTATGACAACATTAGTTTAGGTCATCCATCAAGAATAAGTTGACATTATTCAAAGGTTCAACCCTATTATAGGATACCCACAGACTGGGGTTGTTCCCATATTATTACTGGGAGTGGGAGAGCCTGAATAACTCCTCCACAAGGGTGCAATCTCATGCCAAAATAGTTTTTGGCATGCCAGGTGGGACTTACTATATTGTTCACTAGTGAAGAGTTTTGGTGTTTTCTTCATCCAATCAACCTTTGGAGGCATGTGTGCAAACATCAATCATGACTTTGAGTAATCATTAACTGGTTTAAGTAGCTTAAGTGCCTAATAATCATAATATGGTATGTATAATCAACCATTTTTTTATCAGTATTCTTATTATCTACCTTAACATCACACTTATCAGGTAAATAATGTTTATGTGTCCCCCCCAAGTGGCCCTCAAACAACCTATTAGCCCTATCATGGCCTTTATCCTCCTCCCACCCTTGCATATGACCAAGGAATTTAAATCAGTAGTCTAATTCCCCTTGTTAAGACCATGCTTATCCTGTTACATCCTTCTTAGGTTTCAAGTAAGCATTATTAATTTATATTGAGTTGATAAGGGAGATTGGTAGGGGTTTAGAAGTTTCTTATGTCATCTCTATCCATGTTCTATAAGATACAGGGAGTGATCTTCATTTGGTCAAGAACAAATGGTAAGTTTATGAGGGTGAACAATGGTCATCTTGTGAAAATGAGGACATAGTAATGATAAGAAGCATGATCCAGAATGTAGACAATGTGTTTATAACTTATGAATATCAATAGGCTCATTTGGATCAGTATTATGTGTCATCTCCCCTCTAAGAGCCTCAAGCTCAACCTTCAAGAGTTCCTAATCAGCCCCATAGTCAACCTTGTCAAATTCCATCCTTGTCAAAAGTTAGAGAGACAATATTAGACCAAGGGAGAACAATCATGAAAATCAATGAGGGGGTTAAGCTTGGAAAATAATTCCCCATTCATGTCATGGAGGGGATAAAGATCTTCTTGCAATATTTTTAGAATGTGTGGGCATTTATTGAATAAGCTGACTATCCATAGGTTGAGAAGAAAGAATTAAAAGGGTGGGTATTATCCATTGAAAAGGTGTTTGAGTAGTGGGAGAAAGAGTATGTCAAACCTGAGTCAATCAATTTTCCCTCTCCTATCCCTATGCCCATTCCCACTCAAGATCATGAAGCCATTCCATCATGGATCTTCTCCAACACATTTGACCCTAGCTATGTCATGCCCTCACTTATGAGACCGCCCTCTCCTATAACCGTTCAAAAGGAATAAAAGGTGTCGATTCCCTACTAATTTCCATCATGGAAATCCATTCAAAAAGGCATAAAAAAGGAGGAGGTGTTAGTTGAGGCAGTTTCTCAAGATCCACATAAGAGACCTTATAAGGTACCTAGTTGAAAGGACACTCTCTTAAGCTACAAGCAAGGTGAACTTCTTCACCCTCCCACCATCTCCCTCTTGGATAAATAATCTATTTTACAAAGGATAGAGGAGGAGATTGCAGTCATAAGTGAGCCACAAGAGTATAATGCAAGTGTCTATGATGAGGAAATCATGATAATCAACCCACTTCATAGGGAAGAGCATGTTTCAACTTTCAAGTTGCAGGAGCTTGATGAGAAGCAAGAAGACAACCTTCATGGACCTATTATGGAGGTCAAGGTCAGATCAAAAAACTTAGAAGATAAATGGCAACATTTATGCTTAGATTTTTTGAGTGAAATGGAGTAACATAATGTTGTAAACTTTCCTGAAGAAGACAATCCTCAAGCTAAACAATGATAACCTTAACTGAGGATAACCTTGATATGTTGAGGATAACCTTGATATGTTAGAGCTAGAGGAAAGCAAATCAGATCTTGAACAAGATAGGTGTGATGTTTTGGACCTTGGTTGGTCAAATCAACCCTCATTTTTAGATGAAAAATAAGATGAAATATTGAGTGAGGTTGACGAAGGAGGCATCTCAAGTGCTCAAGTGATACAATTTGAGAAGCATACCAATGAAGAGCTTGAGGAGTTATGGAAGTGGTTCAATGCCATAAATAAAAAGTTTGAGGAGGCTAAGAGACATGTCTTTCTTCTAAAAAAATATGAGCATGCCACTCTAAGCATGATCAATCCTAATTCACATAAAGACAAGGTGGAAGAACATGGTCTTTTTGAACCACCAAGTGAACAAAGTGCAGTTGCTCCAAAGAGCCTAAATGAATTCTTCATGAAAGGCTTTCTCAAGAGTGATGAATAACATCAAGAAAGTGCTCATGTAGTCCAACATGAACCAATATTAGAAGACTGGGACCCATACATATACATTGGAGACATGTTTGTCGCGTTTCATCCACTGGAAGGCATATCAAAAGGATTAGCCATCAAGATGCTTGGTTCAC
Organism: Torreya grandis; assembly: GCA_037957365.1. Classification (NCBI taxonomy): domain Eukaryota; kingdom Viridiplantae; phylum Streptophyta; class Pinopsida; order Cupressales; family Taxaceae; genus Torreya; species Torreya grandis. The sequence continues at coordinate 1,694,586 of JARHVA010000715.1, read as the reverse complement.
CAATTTTGGTACCTCTAAAGCAAGGTATTTTCCATCTTGGTTTATTACAAGTGGATGATACTACAATTTTCCCATTTGACCTAGGAGTGAGGTGCTTGTAAATTGTAACCTTGTATATATTAGATTAAATTTCATGATTTTATCTAAGATCCTATGTGCACATTTGTCTAGTAGTTTTGATGTTTTTTTCTTTTCTCCATGTGCTTGTGTGCACTTGCCTTTGTTTGTTTTGTTCTTGTTATATTTGTTGCTTCAAGAGGAGTCATTTAGAGGTTAATAGATATTTTTTAGATTTAGATCAATGTGTTGAACTAGAGAGGAGACTCCATGCCCAATGTATTATCCAAGACAAATGGTCTGGGTTCTCAAGCTTAGCAGGCATACAACCCCAAGATGTTGCCAGAAATGTTGACCAATTTTGGCCCACATAAGAATCATTTGTCTAGAAATGGTTTGAACATATGAGTAGAGTTATAGATGAAATGAATGGACCAAAATTATGAGAATAATATCTCATATTGCTTACAAATATTTTGAGACACTTTAAGCAAGCTTAAAGTGCAATTTCTTGATCCTTGAGAAGTAGGCTTGGAGACAAGTCTAGGATTGTAAAGTAAAAAATACCAACACATTCTCATGGTGTTTCAAGAATTCAAGGGCATGAATAAGGTTACACAAAGTCTTAGAATTTTATTGGAGTCTTATAAAGAGACAACAGTTTCTTGCACATGTCCATAAGAACTAGACTGTTACAAGCACGTTGTGTAGGGATAAACATGCCAGCCTAGTTGCACATTTGATAAATACACTAAGGAATCAGTCAAAGCCAAAATAACACATAGACATGATGTTTTTCATGCCTTTAGCATCCTATGCAAATTTCATGTTTTGATGAGTTGTCTATCTCAATATATAAGCATTCAAAGTTGACCAAGCAGAGTGGGACATGCACGCAGACGTCAAGTTTAAGTTGTGGTAAATAGTCTTTTGAATTCAAATGTTCTTGGGGATAAGCATAGGGCTAAAAAGTGTCAATATATAGGGTACCTAGAGGAATATTTAATGGTGCATGGAAATTGACAAAGATGGTGAGTCCAATTTGATCGACAATGTGTGATCCATCGTACCAAAGCAGATAATGACGAGCGAAAGGTCAACAACTCAGTGAATCTTGAAGGCAAATAAAAAGCTACCAAGTGTAAAGACCACAAAAAATTATAGATAAATCAATGGAGCATGTGCAATCCATGTAAAAGTATATCAATGGTACACGTAAGGTCAAAAAGTCAATATTCTTGAGGATGAATGTGAGGCCACCACATAACGAAAGCGTAGGAACTAGCTAGGACTGACTGTGGGGACCACATAATGAATGAGGAGCTGATAGATGGTATACTTTTGGGAAGCCCATATCAAGATAAATGGTTGTTACTAAAAGTTGAATCTAAGATTTTTCAAAGAGAGGTCGAACCAAGAGCAAATGCTTTGAAGAACTATGTCACCATGAGAGCTCGATCGAATGTTAGAAGCAGATGTAGCCATATAGTCAATATTGTTCATGCTAAAGATATATTGCCATTAAATTTTAGAAGCATGATAGGTTTTTTTAAACCTAATGTAGTTCAGGAATGAGACTATGCGATTTGTAGATCTTCATCAATATAATGACTATACAAAACCAATATGCTAGATTGGTTTTCAATCTATTGTAAATATATATATCCAAGTTGGGGTAGATGTAGACATAAATGAGATATGGTGGAGTGTCTCATCCTTGGACACAATCATAGATCTAAAAAATAGGTACCTATGGCTTCCCAAAGCAAACATGGTGATGGCTCTATCATAATTATAGATATGAGGATTCTCTTGTAATGAACAGGTCAAGTGGAAGATGGCATAGAGTCCCATGATGGAGATATGGTGGTTGGAGAAAGAAACTAGAGCATTTAATATATTTTTAGAATTTGGAATATTTTCTTCACAACAAGATCATGACTCATCATCTTCAGTAAACTTTTGTCTTTTAATATGTTTTTTTAGCCAATGAGAAGATTTGGGCCTATTGGGACAAATGAAAGTTAATTTGTCTATGCTGGATCAGTCTTGATTGGATCAAAGTGTGGTTGAGAATTCACTAAAGGATAGTGATGGCTCATTTAATGATCTCTGATGGTATGTTCCCTCTCTCTTCACCCTTTCTCTTTATCTTCCATCTTCTTCCACATTTTAAAGGACACTCTCTCTTGGATTTTGGATTCCCATAAGGACTCTTTGATTTTAAAAAGCAGGGGACTCTCTGAGATATTGAAAAATATGCTCATCTTGATTAGGCTAAACATGTCAAGAATTTGTAAGAACTACCTCTTGATGCAATAAAATACTTTCTTTACCTATCTCTTATCTTGGATCTATGTTGAGTGAGTTATGCATGATGGCATTGTGAAGGATAATATTTCTCGTGCTTGAACCTAGTCCATGAAACACTTATGCACTGAGCTAGAGTGTGAGGTTCTGTGAGCTAGCATTATCTTCTACAGATCTAGTGTGAGTTCAAGCTTATGGGAGTTTCCTCGAGTTAAGTTTTTTAGTATCCCTTTCCCTCTTTCTAACCCTTTTCCTTGTGAGAATATTAGTTCAAGTGATCCATTAAGAGGTAACTAGCCTTCTCTAGAAGTTCAACCCTATTATAAGATACCCACAACCTGGGGTTGTTCCCATATTATGACTGGGAGTGGGGGAGCTTGAATAACTCCTCCACAAGGGTGCAATGTCATGCCACAACAATACTTTGATTAGGGATATCTCAACATGATTTTGAGCCTTGATGAGTGATCCACACGCAAATTTGGGATGTTCAGTGATTCTTAGGCTTAATTTGCAATGGTTGATAGGAATTGATTTGAAGTTCAATCAGGAAGCCAATTGTGCCTAGTTTTAGGTGTCTACAACACTTTCCTAATTTTTTAGGTTTATAGCCTTCATAAGCACACCTAAAGTTTCAAGGTGAAGGAGGTTGATTCTTGAAGTTGCACACATCATTAGGGTTCAACATCACACATAAAGCTTTAAAATATATGTGAAGGTGACTGGTATGGGCACTGATGTATATTTTGGCACAAGGCACTACCGACCAACACAAGTTGGTATCAACAATCGATACTGACTTGAATCTATTGAAATCAATCCTATACAAATAGAAACATAGTTCATGAACCAGATGAATCACATGCCTATTTCAGTATGTTTCTCATTGTTAGAACATAATCATAGTCATATAATTAATCAAAAAATATAAGTACTTATCCCTTTGTTGTACTTACTATATTTCACATGTCACTTGCCAAATCATTACAATGAGTTTCAATATTTTATATTCAAATGTATGCTTGAGTGACATATTTATTAATCTTGATTCTACTAGTTTCTATCCTATTAGGGTTTATAAAACCAAATTAGGGTAAAATAAATATTGATCCTCCATTTTAAATATTCATTATGTATCCCATTTATATCTTATGCCTTACTACTTGCTAGCCTATTAAATACCTTTTTAAACTTCCTTTGTGGTAACTAAATTTTATTGTGTTTTGTTCACTGAGGCATTGTCCTTATCTTATCTACATTCATAAAATTATGTCACTTATTCTAGCCATTACGCCAGTGAGATACTATTCTATGTTTACTTTTTACTTGTTTATAGCTCTTTCCAAAAAAAACTTTTAAGGTCACATTTTACAAGCCATATCAACTCTTCTTGCCTTGTTTTCATATATTTCTTTTTTTTTCACCAATTACACATATGCCTTTTTTTTGGCCTTCTTTCATAACTCCTTAAAAAACATTTCATTCATATTTGGTTTTGGGATTATAAAAAACCCATAGAAGATAATAAGATCAAAAAATAATAATAATAATAATATCTACGAAATATCAAAATCACTTGTGAATTGAAAAAGTACAATATTAACTAGCAGTTTCCCCCATGGTGCAAGAAAAGCCGAAGGTTAGTTAAAATTACTTCAAATAGAATTTATTGCAACAATAAACTATTTTAATTTGTGTTTTTTTATTAAGTATTTTTTTTTAATTGTAGGACAACCGAACTAGCACACTATAAACATTATATGTATTGTAGTGTAAGTGGCACTATTAATACTTGTATGTAGCTCTCAAAATGAGTTTTTTAACAAGATAAATGGCATGCCAAACAAATCTTTAGATCAAAACAAATGGATAGAGTAACATGGTAGCAATACATTTTAAACATGTCGAGGATATAAAGGGAGAAGATCCGTATGAGCAAAGAAAAAATCAAATTTGTAATGAAATTACTTAGATGTTCACACAAAATAAGTTTATATTGCACATAATAAGCAAATATGAGAGATCACACAGCAATAATTGACAGCCGAGCAAAATACTACATAATATAGCAAAGCAACTTCGATGGGGTAACCTCCACAACAATGCACTAAGAGTAGAATACTTAATATGATGATCAAATACTAACCACTACCTCCTATATATAGTCTACTTAGCCATGGTTATTCCATAGGCGACCTAACTAAAAACATAGAGAAATATAACAATAATATAAAAGAGTTATGTAAGCCACACATATCCCAAGACATGCCAAACGTTAAGGGCATAACATGCCCCTTCCCTTCAAAACAACATTGTCCTCAACATTAAGTCAACTATGGATGTTGCTACACAAAGGATTCATCCTCCCAAGTAGCATCTTTACAGGGCATATTCTTCCATTTGATCAAGTACTCCTTAATCACTCAAGATCGTAACTACTTAGTGTGCTTTTGAAGGATCACCTCAAGATCAAGAATAACTCTTCCTTCCTCATCCAAATCTGGTAACTTGATTTGGGTAGAAAATTTATGTCCAATGACTTTCTTCAAGTATGATACATGAAATACTGGATATATGCAAGTGGAGGAAGGAAACTCTAACTTGTAGGCCACACTACCAATTTTTTGCAACATCTAATAAGGCCCATAATACTTAGGGGACAAATTGTTATTCTTTTTCTATTGCTTCGAGGACATATATTTATATGGCTATAAATGAACAAAGACCCAATCACCAATGTCAAAGTGCCTCTCACTCCTGTGTTGATCTGCTTGTTATTTCATGTGATTTTGGGCCATGGCTAAATTTTCACGTAAACTAGCAAGGACCTCTTGTTGATGGTGAATATTTTATTCAATTGCACGGACCTTAGGATGGACCTTCTGTTAGGAACCCGTGGAAGCACACAATTGATTACCATATACAAGCAACTTAAGATGTGGAATTAACTAGAAGTAACAAGTAACTAGAAACCAGAAACAACACAGAATATGAGAGACAATACACAACTTGTATTAATACTCATACAGAAAAGAATACAATAAAGAAGATGCCACTTCTTCTTCACCACCTCTCAGAGGCTTCCCACACCTCAAGTGAACAGTAATTCTCTCCTCAAAGCTCTCTCTCTTACGGTCCCAACACACAACTCAAACACAGAGTTGGTGTTCACCTCTAACCAGTCAGTATCCACTACTGCCACTCCACAAGTGCTCCATGCACTCCAAGTAGATCTCCCAAGAACTGCAACAACCTGCAACCCAAATGATCTTACTTATGGAAGGAACTACCTTGCCTTCCTCTTTGCTCTATAACCAAGTACATACCGTACTCCAAGTAGATCCTGCTTCCTGTTGTGTTGCTGTCCTCCCTGATATTGCACACTTGCAAATCAATTTAGTTTTGCACACCTGCAAACCTAGATCATGCACACACGTACACCTACAGATCAATGATCTTACTTACCCATGTAGATCTCCAAAAGTAGCCATGCACACCCTGCTGACCAAGATCCTACATACATGAAGAACCCTTCTGATTCTCCAAAACCAGCACCCACACTTGGCACTGTGGCACTAGGAGGAACACACCATGCTCTCTTCACACACAGAAAGAGATAATATTTGCTCTCTTACTCTCTAGCACACATTACAATACAGCCTATGAGTCTCTTAAATAGATCTCATGCAAACAATAATTGGACACCTAATTACAATAATTAGATCCACAGCTTTGAGTCTAAAATTATTTCTCATCATGCAAACAACCAGTTTGTTAACTAACTGTCCATAATACTCGCAGTTTTGAACCACACAGGCGACCGACGTCGGTCCCTATCTGCTTGGAGGTGACCGACGCCGGCCGATCCTTGACCAACGTCGATTGGCCTGATTGACGCCAGTGTCTGTGACACTTCAGCAACATCCTCCAACCTCCTCCATGTCTGCATTAGTGAAGCTTTTAACTCCATAACCTAACAATCTCCCACTTGGAGATAAATAGTTGCACTGTACCTGTACCTATACCTCGTCTAATATGTTGCCTGACTTGTATCCCTCTTCAAGCTCAACCCTGAAGACCACCCACCACACAACCTATGGTGCACCTCCTGTCATCCAGTACCCTGCCACATCTGAACCTACAAACCCATGTAGTGAAGTCCTGACCCTGCATAGCATGAATCCCTGTTGCTGGTCCCTCTCAAATACCTGAGAACCCACTTCCCCGAATTGGCTCCTAACTCTCTGACAGCACCCACTGTTTGGGCAAACTTAGGTCTATACCAGACTTCATGTGATTTCAGACACTGAACTATCCAGCCCTTAGTGTGCTCTGATTCTGCATCTTGAACCTTGCCAACCCCTGTTTCACATCAGCTCCCACTGGAGACAAAATCAACCTGTGATCTCCATGTCTCTCATGCCAAATATTTTCGCTGCTCCAAATCCTTCATGGCAAACCACTGAACTAATCTTACCCTTAGCTCAGCAAAACCCTGTATGTCCAAACCTGCTAGCAAACCATCCACATATAGTAACAGGATAATGTCATGACCATCATCCCCCTGGTAAGACAAACATAATGGTTACACTGACATTGACTAAAGCCCTGCTTTGTCATCCACCTGTCAAAACCTGTACCACTATCTTGCAACTCCCTCAAGACCATATGACCTGGCCTTCCGTCTCACATATCCATTCTCTCTATTATTTAACTAAGGTATCCATTCATTTCAGTGCTTTCATCACGGCTGGCAACCCTACCAAATCTCCCATTTGGTTCTGCATCATATTCCTGCCATGCTCCCACTGTTTCCTGGATCCTTCCTGCTCTGCAGTGAGCAACAAGTATAAAGAAGAGGAACAACAAATTTGAGGCTTACTTACCACCTTTAGTACTCCATATGGGCATTTGAGACTCCTTGACAACTTGTTGTCTGCCCAAAATCCATTACAGTGACCGACCTTGGTCACTACACAGTCTGCATCCGACTGACGTCAATTTCCATGCACCTGTCTTGACTACCGACTCTATCGACGTCGATGTCCTTGTTGCTGACGTCGGTCCTCCTGACCGATGTCGGTCTTACCTATTGCCGATGTCGGTCCTCTTGATCGACATCAGTCTTACCCTGCTTGACATCACCGGCTTCGGTCTGCACATGACTGACATCGGCACCTGTCTGTTCAACGCTGGTTCCTCATGACCGACGCCGGTACCTATGTACACCTGTGAGTGATGAATTTTTACTCGCGAGATCCTTTGAATCAAAAACCATGTCCAAACTGCCCTACTCAGATATATCCAGCCCTATCCACTGAACTCTGTCTGTCATCTCCTCCAAGAACACCAAGGCTTTCCAGTTCTTAAGTCTATCAAACAATCTGTCTTCCGCTTAAGAACATGCATCTCCTTCTTGCTCATGTGACCAAGCCTACAAAGACACGTCTTCGCAATAGAAGAAGAATCAGTAATATAAGTAGATAGATAAAGGATACCTACTTTTTTACCACTCGCTAATTCAAGTGCATCCGCTGTGAGAGTTTTTGTGCATCTCTCATCACCCAACTTTCCTGAAGCAATTAGTTGCATCTCCAAGACTGGGTCCTGCATGACCTTCTTCAACACCCATATGTTGGCCACCTGTAATTTCAGCAACACTTCCCCTTTGCCAATAATCTGACAAGGCTCACCAACCCCTCTACTTGGGGCTGCATGGAAAGAGGCAATAGAATCTATTAACCAAGATTCAACTTTATCTAGAGCATCTTGTGCAACAACACCTGCAACATCTACTTCTTCATGTTGATCTGCTACAAACCAACAATATTTATTTACCTGCTCTTTTTTTTCATAACACCGTAAGTGACCATTCGTGCTATTCAGTTTCTCCATTCGTAGCTTACTTTCTTCTGCCGTTGCTATACTCCCACTCAATCAGAAACCCCTGAGAGTGACCTATAACCAAACACAAAATCTGCTCCCTGCAACCTTAGCTCTGATACCAACTGTTAGGAACCCGTGGAAGCACACAATTGATTACCATATACAAGCAACTTAAGATGCGGAATTAACCAGAAGTAACAAGTAATTAGAAACTAGAAACAACATAGAATATGAGAGACAATACACAACTTGTATTAATACTCATACAAAAAAGAATACAATAAAAAAGATGCCACTTTTTCTTCACCACCTCTCAGAGGCTTTCCACACCTCAAGTGAACAGTAATTCTCTCCTCAAAGTTCTCTCTCTTACGGTCCCAACACACAACTCAAACAAAGAGTTGGTGTTCACCTCCAACCAGTCAGTATCCACTACTACCAGTACACCAGTGCTCCACGCACTCCAAGTAGATCTCCCAAAAACTGCAACAACCTGCAATCCAAATGATCTTACTTATGGAAGGAACTACCTTGCCTTCCTCTTTGCTCTATAACTGAGTACATACCGTACTCCAAGTAGATCCTGCCTGATACTGCTTCCTGTTGTGTTGCTGTCCTCCCTGATCTTGCACACCTGCAAATCAATTTGGTTCTACACACCTGCAAACTTGGATCATGCACACACATACACCTGCAGATCAATGATCTTACTTACCCATGTAGATCTCCAAAAGTAGCCATGCACACCCTGCTGACCAAGATCCTACATACATGAAGAACCCTTCTGATTCTCCAAAACCAGCACCCACACTTGGCACTGTGGCACTAGGAGGAACACACCATGCTCTCTTCACACACAGAAGGAGCTAATATTTTCTCTCTTACTCTCTAGCACACATTACAATACAGCCTATGAGTCTCTTAAATAGATCTCATGCAAACAATAATTGGACACCTAATTACAATAATTAGATCCGTAGCTTTGAGTCTAAAATTGGCTCTCATCATGCAAACAACCAGTTCGTTAACTAACTGTCTGTAATACTCACAGTTCTGAACCACACAGGCGACCGACATCGGTCCCTGTCTGCCTAGAGGTGACTGATGCCAGTCGATCCCTGACCGATGTCAGTTGTTCTTCCTGTCTAATCCTACCGATGTCAGTTGGCCTGATCGATGCCAGTGTCTGTGACACTTCAGCAACCTCCTCCAACCTCCTCCATGTTTGCATCAGTGAAGCTTTTAGCTCCACAACCTAACACCTTCAAGGTTGAAATGATGGATGGATGGTGGTATCCATATAGTGCTAAAAAAACAAACATTTTGGAAGAACTATAAACAAAGATATTATACCACCATTCAACAAGTGGCAACCAATGAACCCATTTATCCTATTTATCAAAAATAAAACAATGAAGATATCCTTCTAGATATTTGTTGACTACCTCAATTTGTCCATCTGATTGAGGATGATATGATGAACTATGAGCCAAATGGGTGCCCAAGCATGCAAATAACTCAGTCTAAAAATTACTAGGGAATATGGGATCTCTATCACTGATAATGATCTTAGGGGTACCATGCAATTTTTGAACTATATTGAAAAAAATAGAAGTTATTGTACTAGCAACAAATAGTTGTGATAAAAAATAGAAATGAACATACTGAATGAGACGATCTACCACAACCATGATAATATTTTGACCCTCAGATCTCGGTAACCTTGTAATGAAATCCATAGACACCTCTTCCCAATGTTGGCTAGGGATGGATAAAAACTGCAAAAGACCTGAGATTTTGATGGTTTCTCCTTTATTTTGTTGACAGATCATATGTTCAACGACATATTTCTGGACATCCCCCTTGAGTCCTTCCCAAAAAAATCTTGCTTGATTTTATGATAGGTATTCAAAAACCCTGAATGACCTCCAATTGGAGTTGCATGAAGTTCCTGAAGGATTTTTTGTTTAAGAAGAGAATTCTTACATAGGTATAATCTGTCTTTATACCATAATGCATCACCCTTCCATGTGAGTTTTTCAAATCCACCCAAACCTTGCTGAAGATTCTGAATCAAATCATAGGTAGCACTATCTTTGTCACATTGTGATTGTGCTTCATCTAGCCAATTTACCTACAGAATGGTCATAGCATATAGCAATGCTTCAACTGATTCATCCTTCCTAGATAGTGCATCTGGCACTACATTGTCCTTACCTTTCTAGTAAACTATTTCAAAATCATAGCCTAACATCTTAGTTACCCATTTTTATTGTAGATGATAACCTTTGTTCCAAAAAATACTTTAGACTATCATGATCAATCTTTACCTAAAAGTGATGATCCATCAAATAAAGCCTCCATTGTTTGATTGCATGTAAAATAGCCATCATTTCTTTCTCATAAATGGATTTATGCTGATTTTTACCCTTCAATTGATGACTTTCAAATGTAAGTGGTTTTCCTTTTTGCATGAGTATAACACCCATACCATACCCAGATGCATCACATTTAACCACACAAGTCTTGAAAACATCAGGGGTAACCAACACTAGAGTGGTGCACATGGCCAATTTTAATTGTTTAAATGTCCTGGTAGCTGTATCAGTCCACTGAAAGGAATCTTCCTTCAACAAAGATGTGAGTGGGGATACAATGCTACCATAATTTTTGACAAACCTGTGATAGTAACCAGTTATCCCTAGAAACCCCCTTAATTGCTTGTCTTAGAAATCTACCAGTCCACCATTGCTTGGATTTTTTAAGGATCCACTTTTACTCCTATATGTGAACCCATATGACCTAAATACTCAACCTCACAAGCTCCAAAAGTATATTTGGAAGGTTTGGCGTACAACTGATGTTATTCCACTATTGAGAGTACTTGTTTCACATGGTGCAAATGGTCTTCCCAATTTTTACTATAAATAAGGATATCATCAAAAAAATTGTTAGCCCAAAAGGCATAACCAAAAACTTATAATGGCCCTCATGAAAAATGAAAACAGTTTTGGTATGTCTTCATCACAGATCCAGATTTGATGATACCCAAAATGTAGAATTAACTTGGTAAAATAAATAGCACCATTTAATTCATCTAGCAAATCATCAATTACAAGAAGAAATTTTTTATCTTTGATAGTGTACTTGTTGAGTTCCTTGTAGTTAGGGCACATCTACCAAGTGTCATCTTTCTTTCGTACCATGACAACTGGTGAAGAATATTCACTTTGGCTATGGCAAATGATTCCTCCATCCAACATCTCCTGTACCATCTTTTCAATTTCACTTCTTTGGGCATAGGGATACCTGTATGGCCTGATGTTGGGTGGTGTATTATAAATAATAAGTTTGATAGCATGATCATGCATGTGGCTAGGTAGAAGTCCTTTTGGCATGTCACCAAAAACAACTGAATGATCACCAATCACTTGTTGCAGATCAAGAGGTGTAAATGGCTAAGTTGGATGAACTTCTATAAAAAACAAGCGGGCTACAAATCCTTTAGCACCCTTTCAGAGAATCTTTGTCATTTGATGGGAGTTAACAAGTTGTGGATATTTATCCCTTAATCCCCTTAGCTCAAATGTCCTTCCCTCAAAATGAAAATGCATGAATAATTCCTAAAAATTCATCTCAATAGTGCCCAAAGTGGTGAGTCATTGTACTCCCAAAACAATGTCAGCTCCCCCCATGGGAATAACAAACATAAGAGAATCCAACAAGTAGTCTCCCATGGCCAACTTAATACTATGACATTTTCCTGAGCAGCTAATAGTACCACCATCTACAATCATGACTTGAAATTTTGGAGCAGGATAAATAAAATAGTTAAAGTGAGCACCCAACTTATTGTTGATGAAGTTGTGTGTGCTCCTAGAATCAATTAGAATAGTGACCTTTTGTTTATTTAGGAAACCCACCACATTAAGAGTTTGGGGAGTACTAATACCTGAAAGGGCATGACAAGAAATAGTAGGCTGAGAGTCTTCAAATTCCTTATCAGGGCCTTCTTCATCCTCGCCAAGTGCCTCGTCCTCATCATCATCATCATCATCCTCATTGGAACCTTCAATGTAAAACAACTTCTTTTCAACACAACGATGGTCTTTTGTCCATTTGCTATCACAACCATAACATAACTCTTTGGCTTACTTCTCTTCAATTTTTCGAGATGTCAGTCTGGTGGGTTGAGGATATGATGGTGTTGGAAAGGTGCAATCACACCTAGTAGTGAAAGTTTTCCATTTGACCATCTTTGTTTCCTCTACCATGTGTACTTGTGGGGTAGCTTCTGATACAAATGTTGGGTTAAACATCTGAACCTCCACTTGGATGCTATCTTTGAGACCACCCAAAAATAGATCATTTAAATTTTTCTCAGTGATATCTTCCACCCGTAAGGATAGATTCTAAAACTGATGAATATAATCCTTCACAGTTCTCATTTATCGTAGTTTGGCTAATTCGCTGAAGTAGTTCTTAGAGACATTATTCTAATAATGAAACAACAACTCATCAGTGAAAATAGACCATGTAACAGGAGCACCATTCTTTTTCTTTTGAGCACGCAACCAATGATACCAAATGAATTGCTAAGGTTCCAGATATAGAGATGCCACTATCACCTTTTGAGAACTAGGAGTTTAATACAAATCAAATAAATTTCCAATTTGGGTAATCCAAGTGAGAGGATCCTTACCATCAAACTTATGCATGTCCACTTTGGGTAACATCAGTTTCACACCAAAATTGGAGTTGTTAGTGTTGAGAGGAGGAGGCCCTGAATGATGAAGTGGAGGGTTGTTTGACTGTAACTGAGATGAAAGAGTAGCGAATGAAGTAGTGATATGATTCAATTGATTGTGAACCCCATTAATCTCTCTATGCATCCCTAAAATATCAGTTTGAATTGCAACAAAGTCATCATGCTGCACCAAGCCCTTTTTGTCAATCTGAAGTTGAGAAATCAACAGATCTGAAGTTCTAGATTTCATGTCCTTGGCAGGAGTCTTAGGAGTTTCTTGCCCCCCTTTTTGTCCCCATGTAGGACCAGCCATATACAAACCTTAGGAGGGGTTTTGCCCTAAAAAAAGTGTACCAAGAGATGGTACCATTGCGATCACCTCACCAAGATGAAATCAACGACTGCCTTTGTGTACTAGGGTAAAAAATTTTGACCAAAAAAGTGTACTGTCAGAATATACCATTGCAATCATCTCGTCGAGATGAGTCCAACGATTACAATTGTGCAAAGCAATTTTTTTTTTAGACTTTTATTTGTTTATTTATTTATTTTTTTCAAAAAAATGTTTCGAATAATATTGCGTGGACAGAAAAAATTAATTCTTCCCAGATTGCAAGTTATGTTTTTTCTCTCCTTCCCCTCATAGAAGTCGTGCCTCGATAGATCCGAAAAAACAACACCCTAGGAAACTTGCCCAAATCGAAGCTCTGATACCATTTGTAATGAAATTACTTAAATGTTTACACAAAATGATTTTATATCACACATAAAAAACAAATATGAGAGATCACATAACAATAATTGACAACTAAGTAAAATACTGGATAATATAAGAAAGCCACTTCGAGGGGGCAACCTCCACAACAATGCACTAAGAGCAGAATACTTAACATGATGATCAAAGACTAACCACTACCTCCTATATATAGTCTACTTAGTCATGGTTATTCCATAGGCCGACCTAACTAAGAACATAGAGAAATGTAACAAGAATATAAAAAAGGTATGTAAGCCACAAGTTGGCCACACATATCCCAAGACATGCCAAAGTTTAAGGGCGTAGCAAGATCCATATAAAATTTACCCTAGTATGATAATATCATTAATTGTTATAAACAACTGTCAAGTGCTGATACAATTCTTATAGGTAACAACATTGAGCCACTAAGCTACATAGAAAATAAGGAATCGGTCTGGATATAGCATTTATGAATATACATAAATTTTATGCATCAAAAGGCATAGAACATAACAATAACAGAACTATGGGCTATCTATGAATCCTAAATTTTTGAAATGAAACCATATGCATATTTACAAAGACAAGCACCACTAAAATCTGGGCTTCTGTTATTTAGTGCAAAATGCATATGAGCACCTTGCCATGACAAAAATCCCATGAACCATCCTTGATCCTTCTCCTATGTACTCTTGAACCAATTCAAAACCAAAAACTCTGATAAAAGTACAATCTTTATGATGAGCAACTGCCCTTGTCAGTAATGTCTTTCCTCTACCAAGGGGTTCATACAACAACACACCCTTGAATAGTAACAAGGGAAAAGAACATCAAAACAATTTTGAGACCAAAGACTGGAATGGTAACTATGAAATATGCCCCAAGAAATCCAAAACAAAATTACAAAACTTACAAGCTCCATCTTATTGATGCAAAACTAATGCCTTTAACACGAAGATATAATAATGAGGACTACAAGGCATAACTTTGGTTGTGCGATTCCAAGACTTTCAAATAGTTATGGGTGCTTAATGGAACGTTCAATAACCTAAATGTCAAATAGCTATAGCATAGAAAATAACATCTTCTAAACATGATTGAAATAAATACCATGGTTAGTCCTTGAACACTAACATGCCATCCTATTACTGTGGGGAAATAAAAATGTACAAAAGACTATCATCATATTCCCTGGCAAAAATGATGATAACTGAACATCCCTGAGAATTGAAACAGAAAGGTGTAGATTGACCACATATGAAACTTCCAATGAATTAAGTAGGAGAAAACAACCAGAGCTCTCCTGAGAGGGTCATACCTCAATGAGTCAAAGCTTAAACTGAAAAAATGAATTACTATCACACTACTTGCTATCCCTTTTAGCTAGAGAAAAACATTACAATCCCCAGTGCAAAGCCTTAGCAAATCCCTAAATTGAAGCTCTAAAAATAGAAGAAAAGCCTCCCCCCAACCTTTCTTTGGCGAATCTCTAACAAGTAAAAAGTTTAGAGGAAATTTCCAGCAGATCAATTTATTGGTGAATGCCTTCAACACGCTGGCCCTCGTGGTATCCCAGGCAATTCCGAGAGCATTCAACAACCACCTTAAAGAAACATAAACACCATTACTCGATACGATGTCCGAGAATTTTGACCAAAACTGTGTCCAAGACAAATTACCCATAGGGTAAGATATAGAGCTATCAAAATTCCTTCCATCACCGGGATTCAAACAGAGTCTTCGTTGCCAAGATTTGACAAAAGAAGTGTTGCGATAAAATAGAGGACCTTCAGATTCTAGCCCCTTTCTGAGACAAAACAGAGTAAACCCATCACATGACACTTCATTAAGTTTCTTTTCTTCTAGAGCAAGCAAAACAACAGCTCGTGCTCCCAGTAGTCGGAGCTTGAGAGAATTACATTGTTAAATGCATGTGAATGAGCTCTTGAGAAGCCAAAAACATCTATTAACATGCCGACCAGATTGTTGGATACGACGTCAGGGAATGGGCTTGTGTGGAAATTTTATTTATGGAGAACTCTCAGAAATTGTATGCTCAAATACAAAAATGATATGAGTACTTTTTAACAAGCTTACTTGTAGGATTCTTGAAGCCAGTTTCATATAAACAAGACCATTTAACGTTGTAGAATAGTATACTGCTAGTTTGTAATAAGTTGGGCTCATTACCAGGGCAATTACAGAAAGACTTTAAGATCCTTGGTTGCCATCGGCTGATACCTGGCTAGCAGCTTCTTTCCTTCACTGCACACTGTGTGTCGTGTGACTCCGCCTCCAAATCCCTCTTTGCACCTCGTACATGGTGGACCGCACAAGCACCATGCTCTCCAATGCCTTTAGATTCAGTCCTTTGTGTGCCTCTTCCTATCTGCAAATCCCCCTGGGTCATGAACCTCTTTGTTTCAAATGAGCCATCCGTCCTCATTTCACACAAATAGATATGCATGCAGTGATGCGTGTTGTGCGAGCAGGGCAACAGATGTTTATGCTGGGCATTACCCAGTTTCTACAGAAACTGCACAGCATCTCCCAAACCGTGTTTTGAATATTCACAACAACATACACGTCAACAATGGATTGAGGGAAACAACATATGCTCTATTGTTGTCTCTTGTGAGTTGAACCCTGAGGCTTTGCCCCTTCGTAATAAGCCTCCGACATAATTAAAAAAGACAATACTGCCTTTATCGTCTTAACGATGTACTCTTTTTAAAGAGTAGGTAGTGTCTTCGGCTCCCTCTTTTATATACAACGTATATATAAAAGAGGAAGCTGAAGACATTACCTATTCTTTTAAAAGAATACATCGTTGCTGTATATAAAATATCTACTCTTTTTAAAGAGTAGATAATGTGTTCGACTCCCTCTTTTATATATAAGCTCCCTCTTTTATATATAGGGTGTATATAAAAGAGGGAGCCGAAGACATTACCTACTCTTTAAAAAGAGTACATCGTTAAGACGATAAAAGCGGTACAGTCAAATGCATGAAGCCATCTCCAAGTGTCAACAAAGAATGAAACAACAACAACAACAACATAAATTTTAACGTCCACGAGACTAAAAATAGCCTATGGGACAACAGACGTTGATTACTATGGTAGAAGCAGATTGACAACAGCAATCTGAGTCTCACCGAATAACGTAGAGAGGGTCGGTTGAAAAAGGCGCTAGCATACGATACCCCTGTATATTCTTTAACTATTTCGGACCTGCACTTGCATTGCCGAGAATAAACAAATCCACTCTCTCAGGGGATTGGCGTGGGATGGCATGGCCTTGGGTACACGCACGTATATTCAAAATAAGCTTATCAACATGTATGTCAAGTGCGGGAGTTTGGTGGATGCTCGTAAAGTTTTAGTCGACATGAGAGAACCAGACGACTTCTCATGGAATACGATCATTGCAGCTTACCAAAGACAGGGGTTTACTGACGAGGCATTCACGCTGTTTCACCAAATGCAAACAACAGGTTTCCAACCCAATCAGTTCACATTTGCCAGCATACTCCCAGCCTGTGCCAAAATAAGAGATTTGGAGCAGGGCATTAACATCCATCGAAGCATAATGGAAAGGGGATTTTTTTCAGATGTTGTAGTTGGAAGCGCTCTGGTAGACATGTATGCAAAATGTGGAAGGATACACAAGGCACGTCAACTGTTTCACAAAATGCCTCAAAGAAACGTGATCTCCTGGAATGCTATGATTGCAGGGTATGCACAAAATCGTCTTCTTGACGAGGCTTTAAGGCTTTTCAAAGAAATGCCTCGACCAGATGTCGTCTCATGGAATGCTATGATTGCCGGATATGCACAAAATGGTATTCTTGACAAGGCTTTAAAGCTTTTCATAGAAATGCCAAAAAAAAATGTGGTCTCATGGAATGCGATGATTACAGCATATGCACAAAATGGGCTTGCTCAAAAGGCCTTGGAGGCATTTAAGCAAATGCAACTGGCAGGTTTAAAGCCAAACTATACAACCTTTGCCAGCCTCCTCCCAGCCTGTGCCAAAATGGGAGCTTTGGAACAGGGTATGGACATCCATCAAAGCATAATCGAAAGCGGGGTTTTGTCAGATGTTGTAGTAGCAAGTGCCCTAGTGGATATGTACGCAAAATGTGGAAGCATACAGAAGGCAAGTGAACTGTTTGACAAAATATCTCACCGAGATGTGGTTTCATGGACTGCAATGATTGCAGGATATGCACAAAATGGGTTTGTTGAGAAGGCCTTGGAAAATTTTAAGCAAATGCAATTGGAAGGTGTAAAGCCAGACTCCACAACCTTTGCCAGCATCCTCCCAGCCTGTGCCAAAACGGGAGCTTTAGAACAGGGTATGGACATCCATCAAAGCATAATCAAAAGCGGATTTCTGCCAGATGTCATAGTTGCAAATGCCCTGATACATATGTATGCAAAATGTGGAAGCATACACAAGGCACATGATTTATTTGGCAAAATGCCTCGAAGAGATGTGGTCTCATGGAATGTGATGCTTGTAGGATATTCACAAAGTGGTGTTCTTGACCAGGCATTAAGGCTCTTCAAAAAAATGTCTCGACCAGATGTTGTCTCATGGAATGCCATTATTTCAGGATATGCACAAAATGGGTTTGTTGAAAAGGCATTGGAGGTATTCAAGCAAATGCAATTGACAGGTTCAAAGCCAAATTCCACCACCTTTGCCAGCATCCTCCCAGCCTGTGCCAAACTGGGAGCTTTGGAAGAGGGTATGGACATCCATCAAAGCATAATCGAGAGCGGGTTTTTCTCAGATGTTGTAGTTGCAAGTGCCCTGGTAGACATGTATGCAAAATGTGGAAGCATACAGAAGGCATTTGAACTGTTTGACAAAATGCCTCACAGAAATGTGATCTCATGGAATGCTATGATTGCAGGATATGCACAAAATGGCTTTTGCAAAGATGCTCTCAAACTCTTTGAACTAATGCGGTCCTCTGGAACATACCCTGATCATGTAAGCTTCACCTGTGTTTTATTTGCATGCAGCCATGCAGGTTTAGTGGACGAGGGCTCTAAATACTTCAATGGCATGAGTGACACTTATTGCATTAAGCCTACAATCGATCATTACGTGTGCATTGTTGACCTTCTTGGCCGTGCTGGCTATCTTGAGAAAACTCTAAATTTTATCATCAAAATGCCAATTCAACCTGTGGTGGTTGTGTGGATGTGTTTGCTTGGTGCATGCAGATCACATAAGAATATAGGATTAGGACTATTTACAGCAACTCTCCTTTTTGAGCTGAATCCTAAAAATGTTGCGACTTATGTTCTTCTGTCAAACATCTATGCAGAATCTGGCAGGTGGGATGAGCTTCAAAAGGTAAGAAGACAAATGAAAGAGAGAGGAATTAAAAAGAAACCTGGATGTAGTTGGATTGAAGGCCATAAAATGGTACATACTTTTTGTGTAGGAGACAGGT
Organism: Torreya grandis; assembly: GCA_037957365.1. Taxonomy (NCBI): domain Eukaryota; kingdom Viridiplantae; phylum Streptophyta; class Pinopsida; order Cupressales; family Taxaceae; genus Torreya; species Torreya grandis. The sequence continues at coordinate 1,675,374 of JARHVA010000715.1, read as the reverse complement.
GACACCCACAAACACAGGTGATCCATGCAAAGTTGGACAAAGTATATTGGGAGGTTAAGGCAGCAGGGTATTTTCCAGATTCAAGACATGTACTGAATGACGTGGAGGAGGAAAAATAATTATTCCTCTGCCACCATAGTGAAAATTTGGCAATTGCATTTGGATTGTTAAACAACTCCCCTGGAAGAACTGTTCGAGTCGTCAATAACCTTCAAGGATGTGTTGACTGCCACACTGCAACCAAGTTTATCTCTAAGGCTGTTGTTGGAGATGCAAATCATTCCGTCATTTTCAAACAAGGACAATGGCCTTGTGGAGGTTATTGGCAATGTTAAATGAAAGAATCTGTAAATATAGGCTTGCATTATAACAAGGTGCACCGTGTCAGACCTGCAGTGATGAAGAGATCAGGTTTTGTTGTCAGTTTCTAAAAAGAGTTTTTTCCAAGCATTTGTAGATCTAGACCATGTTATTGACTTCATAAAATCAGATCTATATTATGCATTGTGCATCACTGCCTCTATATACTGTTGGGGTATTCATTACCCTGTTTTATGATACCATGAGATGTCATGACATTGAAATGTTTTTCAGGAAACCTGCACATCTCTGGAATGAAAAACTGGAGGAAGAGGTGGAGAACGATTAAAAGAAAAAGGAGAGGAATGCTTGAAGGAAATGGAAAGATGCTTGGCCAGAAGGAAATGTGAGAGAAGGGCTTACAAGCAATCCAAAGCTGGGAGATGATGGGAGATTATCCCTTAATAGCTATTTACTCTAACTTTTGTCATTCTGTATGGTCCTTCTGACTGGATTAGTTGTATTATCTTGTGCCTATGTCAGAGCTGCCACATGAGATTAAATTACACATAACAGATAATGTATGCAAATTTAAGGAAATGTGAGGGAAGGGCTTACAAGCAATCCAAAGCTGGGAGACAATGGTGTTGTCCCTAAAAAACGACTCCTCATTTTACAGACAACATATGACTATTTTGGTCCTGCATGGCCAAAATTGCCCCTCCCCTTTCCAAAAATTTGTTCTGAACATTCAATTTCGTCATTTTTTCAACTTTTTGGTAAAAGGATTAGCAGGGTCAACGCACGGTTTCAAAGGTTGCCTCAGTTAAGAAAAGAGACGCGCACAAAAGAAAGAGTCAGGGGGACGCTGCCAAGTGTCGTCGGCCGAGCCCCTTTATGCTTTGTTTCGGTGAAGTGGCGGAAGGTGCCACGTGTCCCTTTTAAAAACTCGTCGAAAGCCGCCACGTGTCTGCATCCGCGCGATTGCTAAAAATGTTCGGACCGCGCCACATGTCGGCGTTGTAACTCAGCGGAACGCGACACGTGTCGGCGTTCGCTTCTCAAAGTTCCTTACAAGCTGCAGGGTTCCTTTCGACAAAGCTTCCTCCAGAGTTCCGCGGAGGGCGACAAGTGGCAAACGCGAAAAGCTTCACTATGATTTTCTAAGAGTAGCGAACCGTGCCACGTGCCCCTAGCAGTGATCGATGGAGGCCGACAAGTGTCATCGTCTGCGAGAGCCCGACTGAGCCCCAAGCGTTTCTATGGTTTTGCAAAAGCCCGATAGCGGAAAGCGCCAGGTGTCGACGGCGGAAGGTTTCAACACGATGCAGCGGAAGACTCCACGTGTCCTTGGCAAGGAGCGACGGATACTGCCACGTGTCAAAGAGGGATGCCTTTACGGAGGGCAGGGAATGTTGGTTCAAAGGTTAAATAAAAGACAGAATTCCTTCGGATTTGTTCAAAGGCCCAAAAGGAACAATTCTTTCGGACGTTTTGTCTGATGGAAATGGCTAAGTTTGAAGAAACAAGAAATAACGAATGAACCGATTGAACCAATGAACTGTTGAACCAAAAGGTTCAACGAGTTCAAGGTTCAAAGGTTTAACCAGAGCCTTGGAAAGATAAAGGAACCAGTGTTTGAGCGAAACGCAGAATGAACCAATAAATCTGATTGAACTTTGAACCGAAAGAGTTCAAAGTTCAATGGTTCAACATGGTTCACAAGTTCAAAGGCAGCCTCAGTCAAAGAAAAAGTAGCACACAAGTGGTTCAACGGGTTCAAGGTTCAACCTAAGGGGCGAAGCGATCGACTGAACCAAGAGAGCCCAAAGACTCAAAGAGAGACAGAATCGATACGAAGGAACCGATGAAATGTCTTCGAAAGAGTTCAACGGGTTCTAGGTTCACCCTGGAATCAATGCGATCGAGTGAGACTTCTGAGCGCACCGAAGACTCAAAGAGAGAAGATCGATACGAAGGACCTGAAATGTCTTCGAAAGAGTTATTTCCATAAAGTGGAACAGTGGGTCAAATATGACAGTCGCGACGGCTGAGCAGGTGAACGAATCCAGTGATTCAAGCTAAGGAGAAGGCACTATCAGATGAAGGGACACGCCATAGTTATGGCAGCGCACTGTTCTCAGCATGGTCTCTCTAGACAAAACTGGAGATGCATTGAATACATTGACTGCAGCATGGGCCATCCCATGGAAAAAGGCACCAATCCTTGCGTAATGGCTATAAGTTTTTTATTTCTCTCATTTGTAAGGGAGACTTTTCATTTTTACAAGAGCGAAACTCTACCCATTTTGAAAGAAGAAGACTGAGACTTTGAACTCAGGTTGTAATTTCATTTTCATTTTTATCTGAATGAGAAAGCAGGTCATTTACAGACTTTGTGATGTTCTGGCTTGTATCATTTTAGAAGATCATTCTTACGTCTATCTTCTGAGGTGTTCTTATTCATTTAATTTGGTAAGCAGAATTAGTGAAGGTAATAGGGAAGTGCCCTGAAACCAACTGTGGGAAGACTTTGTGCTTTCACAATTGCTTTCAGTCTGTGTTTTTCTTTTCTTTTGTGTTGAGGATTCTGGGGTGACTTTGTGCCCCTATTATCCTTTGTGATATACCCTTTGGGCAGTTGAGGTGGAAACTTTGCATTCTACTTCATCTTGCTATTACTACGCCCCTTTTGATTACTGGTTACTTTACTATTTGAAAGAAACTCTTGCTGTTTCTTGCAAGAACACTTCTTGAAAAAGAGAAGTGCCTTCATTGTTTACACCAAGATTTTCTCCTTTGTCTGTGTGCATCATCTCTGAAAGAAGAGAGATGGATGATGTATTCTGCGCCTGTGTCTTACTTTCTGCTTATTTATATTGTATATAGCTCCTACGTATCTATAGGTAACCTCCCCTTGATGAGAGGAGAGATTTGTCCCATGTTGATGTAGTAAACTTGCACAACTTGCCGACCAATCTTCCTGCTGTGGTTGATCAGACCTATTTTGTTGATCAGTACGCTGATTGACAAAATATTCACCCAACAAATGGGATAGTATCTCTTAATAGTTATTTACTCCAACTTTTGTCATTTTGTGTGGTCCTTCCGATTGTATTATCTTGTGCCCATGTCAGGGCTGCCACATGAGATTAAATTACACATACCAGATAATGTATGCGAATTTAAGGAAATGTGAGAGAAGGGCTTACAAACAATCCAAATCTGGGAGATGATGGGATAGTATCTCTTAATAGTGCTTTACTCCAACTTTTGTCATTTTGTATGGTTCTTCTAATTGTATTATCTTGTGCCCATGTCAGGGCTGCCATATGAGATTAAATTACACATACCAGATAATGTATGCAAATTTATGTATGTTCATGTGGATTTTGTCTCATCTATGGTAGAACTTCTAATGTTGATTCACATCCTGTTGCTGTCTAAGATTTTGAACTCAATGTTTCTTTTTTTTAATTAATTTGATTTGATTTTTTTTAAGTTAGAAATAAATTATAAGAATATATATATGCTGAAGTAAAATTACAATTTTTATTATATCGTAATTGGCATATACATGTGTTTGAAAAAATTGCATGAGGATTATGGATTTGATGTTAGAAAGGAGAATAGAATTTGTTTTTGTAGAAATGAAATCAAAATTTATATTATATTATAATTGCAGATATATGATATTACAAACTTGTGTATAGTGAGTTTTATAGTTTGAAATAGGCTCCTCCCATGTGATCCTAATTGCGCTATGGACGACAAAGGGAAGCACATGATTTGTACTTAGGGTTAATTGAAGAGTGAATGGAAAGTCTTTGTAGTCACTATAGATTTGAAAAGGAAGGAACTTGGGATGATGAGGGCCATGAGAACATTCGAGGATTGTAATAGAAGACACCCTTAAGATTAAGGGGAACATTGCAATTATATATCATAACATTATCAATTTAATTTTTTTCATGTGCTACAAATGCAACAAATTCCAGTAAAGGCAAAATTCCACACGACGATATAAATTTGAGACATTTTTAATTAGTTGCATACCTAGCAAATGCAAGTGAAGACTAAATTTCATGTGGCACAACTCAAGTTTGCTTACAAATCTCAACCACAACTAAATTAAGCTTCTTGAATTTTGTATAGAGTGTAGTTTCAAGGAAAAAAAATTATAATAAGGGATTCAATTCATGATGTTCAAAGACTTTTATGAGCTATGTGGCAAATGTTTTTGGTTTAGCCAATTTGAAAATGTATGTGTAGACACCTAATTTTGGTGCAAGGCTTATTATTGCAATATTTTTAGTACAATTTTGTGCATATTGATTATTGGTTGGAATTAGAGTCTTATTGGCTCTTGTTTTTTAATTTTTCGTCTCTCTTGTTCTTCTTCTTACGAACCCGTGGTCTTTTTGAATTTAAATTATTGTTTTTGTTTTGTTTGTTTTGTGCTTACAAGCCTATTTCTTTGTCCTTACGTTGTCTTTTGTTGTTTTGTCCTTTAGGATGGATTCGTCGGTCACAGTTTGACTGTTGAATCTATCCCTTGTATTTTATGGGCCCGTCTACCCTTCCTTACGTCCTTTCGATGTTTGGATCCATGTATGTTGGTTCTTTGCTTTTTCTTTGGTCAGTTTGCATGCTAATAGATCTTTAATTCAAACCTAAGAAGTCTATGTATACAGATTGTCTAAAGGCATTTTAATAACAACTATCAAGAAATTCTATGTGTGCAGGGGCTAGGATAACTTGTAGCAATCCTCCTCTCAATAAAGTGGGATACAAACAAGGTCATAATAATAGACCCTGTAGAAATTAGGGCTTGATTGGAGATCAAAATTATGATTGGATAGGGATACCAATAAGGATAGGTTTATTCTTCAATTAGGTCCTAGATTGGACTAGATTAGGTAGGTTCATGACCGCCCCCACCCTAGATAGAAAGGGACTTGAGACCCCCCCTCTATATAGATATAGGCATTAACCTCATATCCATTAACTCTATTGGCATTAACTAGACCCCAAATCCCTATTCTATTACCCACTTTCCATGGAGGCCCTATATAGATAGGCCATCGAAGTATGACTATAGATAGTCACCCATTATTTAGATATAGGGGTGGGGGAATGCCCCATATATAGTAATGTTGAACCAACTTTGTTTGTTTGCAATCATCTCCATCTACCCCTCCCTAGAGAGCCTCCATTTATATTGTATATACATATAACAAGTATCACTTATGCCTATCTGTACATAGCATATAGAATAGCTACGAGATTGTCTGTCTTAGTGAGAAAAGTTTGTACTACATATCATACCTAAAGTTGCCTAGGGCATCTTCTCATCACCTTCAATTCCCTTCGAGTAGATTTCGACTCGGTTCAACAGGGCCCCTATCTATATATGGTAGGGGTTGATTCCTACCCTATTTATATATGGAGATTGACCTGAGTACCCTCTATTTTATATGGTACCCTATCTATACATAGATACAAAAGACTATAGACGACTGACTATAGATCCAAAGTGTTGTAATTTATGGGTTGAGGGAGAGGGTGGCTATATAGGGTGCCAACTATAGATAGTAGATATGATAGTCATATGCATCTCAGTCCTCTGAGGGAAAGGAAGTCAGTCGGGTTCTTCTTGCGAACTCGTGGTCTTCTTTTATTTTATTTTATTATTTTTGTTTTGTTTGTTTTGTGTTTACAAGCCTATTTATTTGTCCTTCCTTTGTCTTTTGTTATTTCACCCTTTAGGATGGATTCGTGGGCCACAATTTGACTATTGAATCTATCCCTTGTATTTTGTGGGCCCTTTTACTCTTCCTCACTTCCTTTCGATGTTTGGATCCATGTATGTTAGTTCTTTGCTTTTTATTTGGTCAGTTTGCATGCTAATAGACATTTAATTCAAACTTGAGAAGTCTATGCATAAAAACTATCTGAAGGCATTTTAATAAAAATTATCAAGAAATTATATTTGTATGCATGAGCTAGCATAACATGTAACAATCCTCCTCTCAATAAACTAGGATGCAAACAATATCATAACAATAGAGTTTATAAAAATTAGGACCTGATTGGAGATCAAAATTATGACCAGATAGAGATAGCAAAACAAATAGGTTTATTATTCGATTAGGTCCTAGACTAGACCGGATCAGGTAGGTTCGTGACCTTCCCCACCCTATATAGAAAGGGAATCTATTGGAAATATTGTCATTGATGTCAAAGGTCTAGCATTATTGGTGATAAAGGCCCCATTGCATTTAATGTTGTTTGTAATAAATATATCTTGGCTAATATGAGTTAATATTTATTTAATATTAACAAATATATTTTTGGTTGCATATGAGACAAAAGAAGGGCCCATGGAGAAGTCGAAGAGCCACGTGATAAAGACAAAAGAAGGATGGGACACATTTTCCCATGAAGAGTCATTTTGGGGAATACCAAGAGTCACCAAGTGAAGACAAAAGAGTAAGGGCGCAATTTCTCATGAAGGGACACTTTAAGGAATACGAAAAGTCACCAAGATGAGGACAAAAGATGGAAGGACATTTTTGGTCATAAAGGGTCACCACATGACTTTTCAAATGCTTGAATATGAAGGTCATACAAGATTGACACCATTTTCCATGAGGATTGAAGGGTCACAAAGGATGAAGGCCAAAGGTCATTTGGAAAGCTATAAATAAAGGCTTGAGAAGTCATTTGTAATATGAGAGATAGATGTTGATTTGATATTGTAATATCTAGCTTAGAAGAGCAATTGTGAGAGATGAATATGATTTGTATTTGTTATATCTAGCTTAGAAGAGCAAAGGTGAGAGAGAGGGAGATGTTGTATTGATCTATCATTTGTTGAGATAGCAACATTGAGAGATATGTGTGTGGTATACACAAAGGGGGTTGGTGGTCCTGTGGGTTGGTACTCACGAATTGTTGTTGGGTTGGTGTTCGGCAAAGGGGTTGGTGCTCCTGTGGGTTGGTGCTCAAGAATAGTAGTTGGGTTGGTGCTCGGTAAAAGGGTTTGAAGCTCCTGTGGGTTGGTGCTCACGAATTGTAGCTGAGGTTGGTACTCGACAAAGGGATATGGTGCTTTTGTGGATTTGTTCTCACGAATATACTTGAGATTATTCTCCGTGGTTTTTCTCACATTGGGTTTTCACGTTATATCTGGTGTCTCTCTTTATCTTGTGTGATGTTTATTGTTTGAGTTTTATTGCATATCTTGAATGTTTGATTAAGTGGAATTTGATAAAGGAAATTTTTTATAAGATATATAATATACTGATTCACCTCCCCTCTCAGTATATTTCGTGCTTAACAATTGGTATCAGAGCAGGTTTCTTTTTGAAAAGTTTTACAGCTTGAAGGTAGATCGGGAAAGCACGATGGCTGGGTCACAGGAAGGATTTTCTACAAATAAGGCACCTTTGTTTGATGGGACAAATTATGCTTTTTGGAGCATGAGAATGAAGGTTTATTTGATGGCCCTTGGATTCGACATATGAAAATCAGTGGTGGAGGAATATGAAGAGCCACATACATCTAAAATTACTACAGCAAAAAAGAAGGCAAGTGAAAGTAATGCTAAAGCTTTAAATGCTATTGTATGTGGTTTATGTGAATCTGAATTTGTTAAAGTTATGCAATGTAAATCTGCTCATGAAACTTGGGTAAACTTGAAAATATTTACAAAGGTGATGGAAAGGTTCAACAAGCTAAGCTGCAGACTTTTAGAAGGCAGTTTGAAAATTTGAAGATGGAAGAAGAAGATATAACAAGTTATCTCTTGCGAGTTGATCAGATAGTAAATCAGATTCAAGGTCTTGGAGAAACATTGGAAGAGTCAACGGTGGTGCAAAAGGTTTTGAGATCTCTACCAATGAGATATGATGCAAAGGTTTCGGCAATTGAGGAGATGAAGAATTTAGCCAAGCTGAAAATGGATGAGCTTCATGGCATTCTCACGGCATATGAGATGCAAACAGAACAAGATAAACCCTCAAAGAGAGAAGCAGATTTCAAGACATCAAAGAAGGAGAAAGCTAAGATTCAAGAATCAAGTGATACTTCCAGTGATGATGAAGATGACAATGGACCACTTTCATTCACAAGCTGAAAAGAGGAACAAATAAAGTTAAAGATGAAGAAGAAAAGCCTACATACAAGAAGAATTTCAAAGGCAAATCTAAGAAGGGATTCGAGAAGAACCTGTATTCTAAATATCCTAGCTCAAGGGAAGATAGTGGAGTCAGCGATTCAGAAGAAGAAGAGATTCTATTCATGGCTACACATGAAGATGATCAAGAAGAAGAAGAGGACGCTGAAGTGAATATGGAAGGAGAGCTCATTTGTGCCTTAGAAGAGTTAGAAGCTGTTCAGAAGAAGAATCAAAGATTAAAGTGCCAGATCAAGAAAAATGAACAAAAGTCAAAGAAAATGATTGAAGATCTACAAGCACACTTTGAAGAAGCCAAGAAGAATGAAGAAGATCTCAAAGCACAGTTAGAAATAGCAAGAAAAAAATGTCAAAGGTATGTTATTGAAATTGCCTCTTTAAAAGAAAATATTCAGAAAGCAGTCAATGATAAAGTAGTTAGTGATTCAAAATTTGAGGATAGCACTAACATGCTGAATAAGATACTGGAAAGTCAAAAAGCATATTCAGATAAGACAGCGATCAAATTTGAAAAGAAAAAGAGCTATGCTGAAGCTCTTACAAAAGAGGAAACAAAAAGGGGAGAAGAGAAAAATACAGAGGACATTCCAAATAGAGAAGACTGGAGAGAACAAAGTTACAAAAGGCAATCAGGTCAGAGATATACAGACAGGTTTTATTTTTATGGCTCTTTTTTATTGTAATGGATATGGTCACAAGAAATTAGAATGTAGAAAAAGAGCTAACAATTTCAGAAATAAGGAGAAGAAAAGTCAAGTAGAGTTAAGCAGAAGCCACAACTCTTTTGCTCCTCTATCAAGCTTTGATGAAGAGACCATAGTGTGATGCAAGTGTAACAACTTTGAACACATAGCTCGGTATTGCAGAAGCGTGTTCGAGTCAGTTCAGAAAGATCAGAGTTTTAAAGCTCCATTCATCAAGAAGAAGGATCAGAGTGTCAAAGCTCCATTCATCAAGAAGAAGGTTCAGACATGTTCATGTCAGAAGAAACAACCTGAAGATTTTATGATGGTGCAGACAGCTCTGCATGTGAGAGGTAAAGATCAGCCATGGTTAATTGATAGTGGATGTTCGAGGCATATGACAGGTGATAAAAGTAAGTTCATTACTCTAAAGAAGATCAATGGTGGTACAATGAGATTCAGAGATAAAACCACTGCCAAGATAGCAGGAAAAGGTACTTTGAGTTTGGATTATGGTAGAACTAAGACTAAGAATGTTTTATATGTAAAAGGTCTTAAGCATAATCTGTTAAGTGTTAGTCAAATATGTGATCAAGGATACACATTAAGGTTTCATGCTAAAAGTTGTGAGATTAGAAGAAAAGATTCAAATGAGTTGATTGTAGATGCTCAAAGGACAAAGAACAATATATATGTTTTGTCAGATATCTTCTTAAAGGCACGATCAAAGGATACATTCAAAGACCGGCGAGAGGAGTTGAGAGTAATTTCTATTACTTCCCGCCATTGATGTTTAGCATCAAGTGAGGGAGAGCTAAGTGTTAGCTCCAAGTAGGCCCTTTGCCATTGATGTCAAAGGGGGAGAATAATAGGTACAGGTACAGGTGCAGAAAATAGGTACAGGGAACAGGTACATGTTGCTACAGTAAGGGGGAGTTACTGTATGTTTTCAAATGACGGTATGTGCAGGTGACAGGATGTGGCAATTTCAAGATTGAGGTTGCCATCAATGACAAAGGAGGAGATTGTTGGAAATATTGTCATTGATGTCAAAGGTCTAGCATTATTAGTGATAAAGGCTCCATTGCATTTAATGTTGTTTGTAATAAATATATCTTGGCTAATATGAGTTAATATTTATTTAATATTAACGAATATATTTTTGGTTGCATATGAGACAAAAGAAAGGCCCATGGAGAAGTCGAAGAGCCACGGGATAAAGATAAAAGAAGGATGGGACACATTTTCCCATGAAGAGTCATCTTGGGGAATACCAAGAGTCACCAAGTGAAGACAAAAGAGTAAGGGCGCAATTTCTCATGAAGGGACAATTTAAGGAATATGAAAAGTCACCAAGATGAGGACAAAAGATGAAAGAACGTTTTTGGTCATGAAGGGTCACCACATGACTTTTCAAAGGCTTGAATATGAAGGGTCATACAAGATTGATGCCATTTTTCGTGAGGATTGAAGGGTCACAAAGGGGGAAGGCCAAAGGTCATTTGGAAAGCTATAAATAAAGGCTTGAGAAGCCATTTGTAATATGAGAGATAGAGGTTGATTTGATATTGTAATATCTAGCTTAGAAGAGCAATTGTGAGAGATGAATATGATTTGTATTTGTTATATGTAGCTTAGAAGAGCAAAGGTGAGAGAGAGGAAGGAGATGTTGTATTGATCTATCATTTGTTGAGATAGCAACATTGAGCGATAGGTGTGTGGTATACACAAAGGGGGTTGGTGCTCCTGTGGGTTGGTGCCCACGAATTGTTTCTGGGTTGGTGCTCGGCAAAGGGGTTGGTGCTCATGAATAGTAGCTGGATTGGTACTCGGCAAAGAGGTTGGTGCTCCTGTGGGTTGGTGCTCACGAATAGTAGTTGGGTTGGTGCTCGGCAAAGGGGTTTGAAGCCCCTGTGGGTTGGTGCTCACGAATTGTAGTTGAGGTTGGTACTCGACAAAAGGGTATGGTGCTCCTGTGGGTTTGTTCTCATGAATATACTTGAGATTGTTCCCCATAGTTTTTTCCACATTGGGTTTCCACGTTATATCTGGTGTCTCTCTCTATCTTGTGTGATGTTTATTGTTGGAGTTTTATTGCATATCTTGAATGTTTGATTAAGTGGAATTTGATAAAGGAAAAGTTTTATAAGATATATAATATACTGATTCACCCCCCCTCTTAGTATATTCCGTGCTTAACAGAATCAAGACCCCCCTCCACCCCTCTATATAGATATAGGCATTAACCTTGTATCCATTAACTCTGTTAGCATTAAGTAGACCCAAAACTCCTATTATATTACCCCCTTTCGAAGGAGGCGCTATATAAATATGCCGTTGAAGTATGACTATAGATAGTCACCCACTATCTAGATATAGGGGCGGGGGAGTGCCCCATATATAGATAGGGCAGAAAACTCCATTTGTTCGCAATCATCTCCATTCCCCCTCCCTAGAGAGCCTCCATTTCTATTGCATATACATATGACAATATCGGATTTGCCTATCCGTATAGGGCATATAGAATAGAAATTGGACTATCTTTCTTAATGAAAAAGGTTTGTACTACACATTATACCTAAAGTTGCCTAGGGCATCTTCTCAGCACCTTCAATTCCCTTCGATTAGATTTCAACTCGGTTCAACATGACCCCTATCTATATATGGTTGGGATTGATTCCTACCCTATATATACATGGAGATTGACCATAGTACCCTTTGTTCTATACCGTCCCCTATCTATAGATAGATAGTAGGTTGATTCCTACTATAGCGAAAGAATATAGATGATTGACTATAGATCCAAAGTGTTGTAATATATGGGTTCAGGGAGAAGATGACTATATAGGGTGCCAACTATAGATAGTAGATATGATATCCATGTGTATCTCAGTCCTCCGAGGGAAAGGAAGTCAGTCCGGTTCTTCTTCTTAAGAACTCGTGGCCGTGGTCTTATTTTATTATGTTTTTGTTTTTGTTTTGTTTGTTTTGTGTTTACAAGCCTTTTTATTTGTCCTTCCTTTGTCTTTTGTTGTTTCGTCCTTTAGGACAGATTTGTGGGCCACAATTTGACTACTGAATATATCCCTTGTATTTTGTGGGGCCGTCTTCATGTCTTTTGATGTTTGGATTTGTGTATGTTGGTTCTTTGCTTTTTCTTTAGTTGATCTGCATGCCAATAGATATTTAATTCAAACTTGAGAAGTTTATGTATACAAATTGTCTAAAGGGATTTTAATAACAAATATCAAGAAATTTTATTTATATGCACAGGCTAGGATAACTTGTAACAATCCTCCTTCTCTCAATAAAGTAGGATACAAATAAGGTCATAGCAATAAAGCTTGTAGAAATTAGGGCCTGATTGGAGATCAAAATTATGAATAGATAGGGATAGGTTTAATATCTGATTAGGTCATATACTAGACTGGATTAGGTAGATTCATGATTGCCCCCACCCTATATAGAAAGGGACTCAAGACTCTCCGTCTATGTAGATATAGGCATTAACCTCACATCCATTAATCCAATTGGCATTAACTAAACTCCAAATCCCCATTATATTACCCCCTTTCCAAGGAGGCCCTATATAGATAGGCCATCAATGTATGACTATAGATAGTCGCTCACTATCTAGATATAGGGGTTGGCGAGTCTCCCATATATAGATAGGGATAAACCAACTCCATTTTTTCACAATCATATCCATCTCCCCTCCCTAGAGAGCCTCCATTTATATTGCATATACATATGACAAGACATTTTGTTTTGCATATCCGTACAAGGCATATTGAATATAGAATAGACCACCTGTCTTAGTGAGAAATATTTGTATTACATATTATACCTAAAGTTTCTTAGGGAATCTTCTCAACACCTTTGATTCCATTTGAGTATATTTTGACTTGATTCAACAAGGCCCTTATTTATATATGGTGGGGGTTGATTCTTAACCTATCTATATATAGAGATTGAACAGAGTACCCTCTATTCTATACAGTTCCCATCTATAGATAGATAGTAGGTTGGTTCCTACTATATCGAAAGACTATAGATCCAAAGTATTATAATATATGGTCTGAGGGAGAGGGTAGTTATATAGGGTGCCAACTATAGATAGTAGATATGGCAATCATATGCATCTTGGTCCTGGGAAAGAAATTTAGTCCGATTAGTAGGTTGGTTAGAAGGTGTCTTTGATTATAGAAGAGAGGACTATAAGTGAATATAAATGACTCGACTATAGATAGTAGGTGACTTAGTATCAAGTGCTCTCAATCAATCAATATGAAGTGGGATATATAGAAGGGGATCGAGGGCCCCATTCCACATATATAGAGGGGTTATTCATGTGATCGTTCATGAAAGTTACAAAGTGAATCATACACAAATTGAATTCATGTTACATATACAATGCAATGATGGATCAAACTATCTGTTATTACATATGTGATATGAGTTGGGTATACTTGGAAGAGCGGGTAAGAACCTATAATAACTATATACCTAGCAAAGGGTAATCCACACTCAAATGTCAAGAGGATAGGGTTCCCATACCTACACCTCAGATATGGGATATGGCTCTCACTAGGGCTCAATATAGATAAATGATTATAATAATGCTTGTAAAGGGGTGTACCAAGGATTTAATATGGATACCACATGCAAAGAACTGATGAACAAGGGTAACCTAGATCCAAAATAGCGACAAGTACCAAACTAAGAAGTTAAGTGGTGCAATGATCAACCAATGGGTGGTTTATGCAACCTAAGGTGATAAATGGCAAGCATAAGAAACCCTATAGCTATACCAATGCACTCGGTATAAGGAGCATAATCAAGGAAAAACAACACATCCACTACAACAATAAGCAAAACATATTTATCTACTAATTAAATAAATCGAAGAGAGTAGGGATAGAGATACTCAACTTTGGGTGGACTCGTCAATGCATCAATCTACCACTTTGGCTCAAGTGGAACTTTACAAGATACCTTTTAGGTTGAAGACCTAAAATAGAAAGATGAAGGCCTAGATATCCTTAGTTGGTAACTTCAAAGACTGGGAGACCTCCTTGTAACGACTCCTCCTATTGATCTTCAAAGACCGTACATAAGACTAGACCTCCAAGATAAGACTCTAACCTCTAGCTCTTCTTTTTACTACTTAAGAGCATAAATGTGAGGGAAAACAGAGAAGATGAGTGTGTTATATGGTTTGGGAATGAAATATGACCCCTATATATGGCTACAATACCCATAACTAACCTTGAACTCTAAACTGATGGTATCGGCCATACTGATATAGTTGGAAAGATGTCTGCTAACATAATATTATATCGGTTAGGATGGAACAATATAAATGATAAAGACACAACTCATAATTGTATCGACTTGACCAATACAATATAGGGAGGGATAAGTATGAAACCAAATGTATCGACTTGGCCAATATAATAGGAATATTGGGTGGTTAACAAGACTGAATGGAAATTAGATAAAGAGGGAAAATAAAAAGTGACTTAGAGGGAGGTCATACTGATAGTAATGAAGGTATGACATAATAATATGCAAACATCTCTTGCAAAGTACCATGAGTTGATCCCACCCCATTTTCAGTGCACATTTTTAGGTGTGCACTTGAGGATATTAATTCAATTGCAATCCCTTGAATAAAAAAAATTCAATGAAGTGATAATGTTAAAACTATGAGGTGTATACATTTGCCCCACCCGAATCTCATCATGTGTCATTTTAGTGTAACATGGGATGGTGCTTTGGGATAAATACATAGTAATACACAAAAGTATAACTGTAAACAAATGTTGAATGAAACAAAATTAAATGAAAATAAATAAATAAAAAAACGCACCTTCAATTACCTTGCTGACTGGAGAGATGATGTTGCCAGTGTTGTAGTTAAAGGAAGGTGCCAATCTATATGCCAAATATGCAAACTTGAAAAATAAGAGAAAAATCCAAATTTTTACAAAAAGTTTTTGTTAGTATCTAAAAAATCCTTTACTTCACCAGAATCCTAATGCTTCTTTTGGTTTGTGAAATGTACCTATAGAAACAAAGATATGGGAAAGTTAAGAAATGTGGAGGTAAATTATTGAACATTTCAAAATTTAAATTTTTTACAATAAATAGGTAAAAGGTGTTTCATTTGTCTATTTTCTATTTTGGGAAAACTAGAGCTCTAATGATCAATTTTTAATACAACGAGAGATGATGGCTAGAGGAAAACGAAGGGATGTGCAAGAGGTTTCCTATGAGCAATCATAGGAGCCATGCATGTAAGTGATGTATTAATTACTTTATTTGTCAATTTTGATTAAATAGGCTAGATTTAGGAAATCTAAGAATTGAGAAAAATCCATGTAGCGAAAATATTCCCAAAAAACATCAAAATGTATATAAAATTATGATAATGGTGGGTAGGAAACTAAATGCCGAATCTAGGGTTGGAAGCATTTATTAGGGCTAAAAGAAGAAATCATTGCTGTCAGGAAAATGTATTGACTAGGTCGATACAATTAGGTGGGGAAAAACTCATCGACATGGATGATAGTGCCCTAAAGGGCCGATACAATTATGTAGGAAATGTATTGAAGGAGGTTGATATTGTATTGCATGGTCAATACAGTAGATTAGGATAAATAGGTGGCAAATACAATACTATCATGGTTGGTATTGTAACAAAAAAATGCATGGCTAGTACCATTAGGGATGACCAATACATTAAAATTTAGAAAAGCATGGATGGTATAGTATGTATGTGGTTGGTATTATAGGAATAAATTACACAATCAATACAATATAGGTATGGTCAATGTAGTATGGAAATGGGAAAACATGGATGATAGAGTAGGTATTTGACCACTTCCATAGGAGGGAACTAGATGGCCAATACATTCAAATGCAAGCATGAACAGTATAGTATAAATGGAATGGGATAATGCAGTATAAAAATAGTGAAAATTGACAACACAGTAGAGATAACCATTTTTATTTTGATGTAAAAATTTAGTTAGATTTTAATTTGATTTCACATTTTTCGATCAAAATTCTAACTAGTTATTTTTGTTTGATATTGGTAGAGATAAAGGCACCTCTAGAGGATGATAGATGTGAGCTGGCTATCAGATCTACTGGCTAGGATGACAGATGTGGGCATTATGCACTTGATTATCTTGGGATTTGGTGAGATTGTAGAGATGTGTGAGACCCCTATGAGCACAAAGCTTATAGCTTTGTTCCTCATGCATTGATAGATGATAAAAAACACCTTTAGATGGATGGTGTATGGGAACACATTGGCTATTTTCATCACCCTAGAGGGTGTGCATCTAATTATAGGTTTACCAATTGAGGGCACACCTAAGATATGTGATGTGCCATTATCTATAAGAGAGCATAAGGAGTTAGCTTGATGGGTTATAGGGTCTGATGAGTACGATTAGTGTAATTTGATCATGAAACTCTTTCAGTTTGTGTCTGGAATTCTAGATATCTAAAAGGCCATCATCGAGATTATGACCATGCAAGTGTTATTCCATAATTCTGATGGGCCATGCTATTTTATTTTGTTTATTTGTGTTGATTTGCATTGGTGTTATTGCACAAGACATATGACAATAGGATAACGTTTCTCCACCAATATTTCTAGCAATGGGGATGGTGCAAGATGGCACTAGGTAGCTACGACATGGGTTCCCTTGATCATGGATATTTTTTCCCATAGAGTGATTGTATCCTGAGTACATTATTTGGAGATAGAGCTAGCAGGAGCATGGGGAGTGATCCTAGGATTATGATCCTAGACTCACACACTAAAGATTGAATTACATAGAGCTATCTCTGTATATATTGTTGATGTATATTTTATGTAGAAAGTTTTGGAACACACACACACACATCATTTCTTGTTTTTTACATAGATTTTTACTTATGGTTTTTCATTCTAGCACGTACTATGGTTATAATATCATATTATGGAATATATTACTATGTGATGTATGTTTTATTCTTTTCTAACTAATGTGAGCAAATGCATGGTAAAAAATAACAAAAACTAATGTGTCAAAAATCATTTTAAGTAGATGGAAAAATTAACAAAAAAAAAGTGAATAAATAAAATAAATAAATGAATGTGAATCATACTTAATGTAATTAAGATGCAAATATTAAGGCAAACTAAAATATATATAAAACATTGTAAGGAAGTAATCTTTAATCACATCGATATGAAAGACAAAACTAAACATAAAATGCGAAAACAATTGTAAAAAGAGATATCCATTGTAATAAAATGTAGAAACTAATCAAACATGGATATGAAATAAATGTGTGTAAAGTGTCATCCAGTGTAAGATAAATGTAAACTCAAACTCAGATCGAATAAAGGGTAAAATATAATTCATTGAAAATACATCCAATGTGAGATAAATGAATAACATAATCAAACAAGGATGTGCAAAAGGGAAGCAAAGACTCTAATGAGCGAATACTCAAAATCAAAGCTTATGCTATAACGATGTGCAAGAAAACAAAATCATCTAAAGACATGACTATGATGATGGGGACGGTGTGGAAATGAATGGTGATGGGTGTTTATGAGGAAGGCTTGATTGTATTCCCTCAGGTCTTACAATACAACTCATAAACTTAAAATAAGAGGCTCTATAAATGAATGCTATGAGTCAAATCAGAAATAAGCAGATAGAAAATGGGAATGTAAATATGAGGGACATGATCAACTAGAAAAAATATCCATATAGGGGATATTGGGAGTGACAAAATGGAGATATAATGAAGCAAGGTGCCACAAGGGTGATGTAGAAATCCTTAGCATAGACAAGACAATTTAATCAAGTGGGCAAGGCTAAACTATTGACATTGAGGACCTAGAGAACCCCACCTATAAAGCATAATCTTGGGCTAACAAGAAAAGTATAAAGATCATCACATGAAGGCTAGTATGCATGCAAAATAAAAAAGATCCTAACTTCAAAAAATGTGTTCCTCTCTACTTAGGACCCTCTATAGAGTCGTTGACCTACTATGAATATTGGGTGCTTGTGTGAGGGAGTAAGTGGCACCAAAATGGAAGAATATAATTAATGATGTAATGAGACCTCAAACCCTAGTCTAATGGCCTATAGTACCCCAATGTAAATCAAATCTATCATGAGGACAATTATGGAGTTTGATCTTTGACTAGAATAGGAGATGTGCCAAAAATATCATGTATTTTGGTGTGATTTGTCTTTTAAAATATTTTTTGCCTTTTAACATTTTGTTTTCTTATATATGGATTTTAAATCTTTTGTATTTTTCTATTTTACTCCTACATATAGATCTGGAAAAACCAAAAATGGGTGGAAAAGATTACTAACAAAAGATAGTCTACACTTAGCCGCTAGAGAGGAGGACCTAAATACAAAGGTGCCTAAAGACTCTTAGAACTTATACCATAAGAAAGAGTGAAATATCAAAACTGACCCAAGTGTGCCTCAAGTGAAATGATATGGAAAGACGAGGATCATAGAGGATTTGTCCATGTGAAAGGGTGATATAATGAAGATATGCTAGTAGCTAACCACAAGGAGTGAGAGTTTTGATTTAGAAGTGACTAGGAAAAAAGAGCGGATGTAAAAGTACATGGAAATTAGGGAAACACTATGAAATATGGTGATCATGTCACTAGAGAATCCATACTAACCTATAATGGGTCCAACACAAGCACAAATAAGAGGAATCATCTCAAGAGAGGGGGAAGAAAAAAAGCTACCAAAGAAGCACAAAGAAACTAAAGCCAATTGAAAGATACTATAACATGTAAATATATCAAATTAAAACCCAACAAAGATCCACAATGGAAACTAAGGTCGACTATAAGTCATCCTAAAAGAGGGGGAAGATAAAAAACATCAAAGAGTATCAAAGATAACAATGGACGACTGAAAGGTGTGATAAAAAGTTGTAAAGAATGTGCTAAAAATAATGGGTTGAAATTAAATATCATGGTACATACAATATATAGAGAATGAACATTACACATGCTAAAGATAATAATATGAGATAAAACCATGTAACAAAATTTGAAGTAAAAGATATGAAGTAATGAAATACTTTCTCACAAATGACATGAAATATCTCTACACATCACCAATAACATTTGTCAAATCTCACTATAAGTGATATTTAAATCCAACCATAGTCTCTTCTACCTTTTCCAAGAGTCATGCAAGGAATTCCTTGCATACAAACTCTAAGAAAAATGTAGGTGCACTCTAAGGAGGAGGATGTGGAGTGACTGGATGAGAGTAATATATACGAGGAAAATGAGATGCCATTTGGGAAGGAATGGAACACACATCCTCCAATATAAGAGGTGGTTATTTCTATAGGGGACCTTGCTCCTCCATCCTAATGGAACATGAGATTTTTTTTTTGAGGAAATTGAGGCATGGTCTCTCCAAACATATAAAATGTTATTGAATCGCTCTACACTTATCTATAGTGTGTCGAACACTTATGCCAAATATAATACACCTCTTTATTTTTGGGTATATAATTAGGTGTGATCTTCGGGGCTAACATGTTCAACTAAAGAGGAAAATTAACTACCTTGAGATGAATTGAATCCAGATAATTTTAAATATCTCCACAATTAGTTAATGAATGTGTACTAGTTATGTGGAAACAACAAGAGTTCCTATGAGTAAAAGATCAAGGTGATCAAATATATATGGTAGAAGTTATGCCTTTTGTCTTTTGATGTGCAATAAATACTTGGTAATCTTGACACTCCTGAGCTTGATCGAAGACTTTGTGAAACTCATAAAATGGATCATCCTCCAGGGTTGGTGGGTGTGATTCTAGAACCAACCTATGGGAGGGACATAGTGTAGTATAGTAGGAAGGGAATCATCCAAGTCATCAACATCATCGAATGGATCAAAATGTGGAGTAGAATAAAATGGTTCTATACTAGATTGATCATCCACAAGTTCAAAAGTAGTAACAATTGGTCGTATGAGTGTAGCCAACATCTCTGGATGAAGCGAACTCGAATGATCAAAATATCTAGTGAAATGATAAGGTATGGATATGGATCAATCATCAAACATGCTCCATAATGTTAGTATATTTGATTACTCATATGTTATTATATGGTTTTAAGATGCACTTGTATTATTTGTATGTGGTTGGGCACCAATTGGTGCTTACTTACCCAGAACCTATTATTATAGAATATTTTTAATTAAATAAATAATTAATTTACTTTTGATAATAATAATTTTATCTTATTATTTTTAAACACCAAACCTAACCCTAACCTTCTCTCTTATCTATATAATAACATATAGGGCTAGTGGGTGAGATATATTACGGATGAGAGTTACTGTTATACTAAAATAATTAAGCCACTGATCTTAATCAAAAGAGGTAACTATGTTACTTTGATGGATATGTGTTATTTTGATTTCATGCTTTCATATATTTAGTATGCGGGTATCTTGGGTTTTTGTCTTATGGTAGCTAATAGGATTCTGGAGCCTATCCAAAAATTTAATACATAGAGGCTCATAAATAATGGGAACTACACGTTTAGTATAAATCAACCCCATCTTACACCTAACAACATTTACCAAAGAAGGAACGGTGTCAAGATATTTTAAAGGAACATGAGCACTAGGTCAAAAAATATCACTAAGTTAATGTTGACGCAGTGGATTGCACCCAGGGGTAGGATGCCTAGCTCCCGCCCTTCCACACGCAACAATGGAAACTCCCCTCTCGCCTGTGGGACCGGCGAAGCTAGAGGGGAGAGTCTCTAGATAAGGGCTAGCTCCCTCTGATGTATCCTTTAGGCCCTGGTTTCTCCTACTGCTAACAAATAAATGGAAAAAAGGGGGGGATGAAAAGAGAGAGAGAGAGAGATGCTGAAAACAGAACCTAAGCCTAAAAAATGAAAAAAATGATACACCAAAAAAGCTGACCCACCCAGCCCGAATATACACTTTTCACCAAAAAGAAGTGCCCATACACTTCATCTGAAGTGGGCAGCTCTGCTGCAATAGTCAGCTAGGGGTCCGTAGAAATACAGGGAGGAAGAAACTACCAGAGGCATCCTCAGACACACTTATGGCAGCCTATTCACAGGCACCTACATTCCCCTAGGAACACTTTTGGCAGACTTGCAAAAAAGAGACTTCACAATGCACTAGACATGCTGTAATCGATCTGTGAGAAGCATGAAAGACAATGACTTAACACAAAAGAAGAACACATACATATACTTTAAAGTGCAAGTCCAGATAGAGGTGAAAATGCTAAGTCCTGATTCAAGGTAAAAGCTGGCAGAGCTCTGCCTTACAAGCTTGAGAGATTTTTCGGCAGAGTTTTGCCTTAAGGCTAAGAGAGTCCTTCCTTCTCAAATGATAAATTTACAATATATAGAAAGAGGAAGAGAACTTGGCGCTTTCTTTTGAAAAGACTTTGGCGCTCTTGACAAGCTGGCCCATGTGTGCCGAGAGCATCGGGAAGAGCAATTCACTATTGCTGATGTCATTCTTCTAGAAGAGGCCTGCTGGAACCATGTTGTGTAATTGCCAATCTTGACTTTGGCATTTGAGAGCACGGGCTGTGCCTCTTTTCTTGCAAACAGACTGCAAGTTGTCTCCTCATAAATTCCAAATGGAGAAAGCATGCCGCGCCGCTCACTGTTTGCGTCGTTTGATGACCATCTGGCAATAACTTGCCTCCCCTTTGCCACTTGAACTGCTTTGTATTTTCTTGCACCTTGTCTTCTTCCTCGTTCCTCTCTTTCTAGCTTTTTCACTTTCTGGCTTCTTCTGACAGGTCGCTGCGTTCCTTGGGCTCTTTGGTTGCTTGCCTTGGCCACTTTTCACTGATTTTCAAATAAGTGACACATGGTGCATTCCGCTGTGAAACGGGCAGGACACGTGGCAACATCCGCTTGACTCATGGAAGCTTTAGGCACCCTTTTAAGGTCCTATGGAAGAGGACATGTGTCAGCTTCCACTTTCTTTAGCAATTCGTCCAGGGCCCACCATAGTTCTCGCAGGACAAAAGAGAGACTGCGGGTGCTGACACTTGTCAGCGTTCACTGAGCCTTGCAGGGGACATGTGGCACGTTTCGCTGCTCCTAAAAAAGCATGTCAAAGCCTTCCACCGTTTCCACTTGGTGTCTTCCGTGCTCTAGATTTCTTGGTGTAAAATTGACATTTGCAGGCCCATCACAGTTTGAAAACCAACAGCTAGTCTATCTTCTTAAAGTTGATGGCTTCCGGGACGTCACCATCCTTGGCAAATTCCTTCAGGCCTTTTCCTTCAGCTTTCTTCACAGACTTTTTTGCTTCGGGATTTTTTACCGCGGACAAAAGTCCGCAAGAATTGCCTTGTGACTTTGCCTTCAGAAATTTCCTTTCGGGATCTTTCGCTGAAGCTTCCCCGAATTTCTTTGGACTTTTTGTCCGAAGGAAATCCTTCGGACAAAAGTTCAAAAGAATTCATGACTTTGCCTTAACAAAATTCTGTAACATCTTATCCGCTTCTTTGTGGCCTCTTTGAAGTGCTCCCTGCCCTCCGCAAGGGCTCTTGAACTTGAACTACCCTTCGCAAGGGCACTTGTCCTTCGGGAGGCTTGAACCTTTGATTGAACCGCTCCTTTGAACCAACCGTTGAACCAATTCATTAAACCGGTTTAATGGTTCAAATGATTGTTAAACCAAGGCTTTAAACCGAGCGTTGAACCCAACTCATTGAACTATCCGATGAACCCTTTGATTGAACCAAAAGCCGATGAACCAAGGCATTGAACCGGCTGAGTGAACTGAGCAATGAACTTGCCGATTGAACCAAGGCTTTGAATTGAAGTGATGAACTTGCCGATTGAACCAAGGTGTTGAACCAAAGCATTGAACCGGTTCAATGGTTCAAAGATGCCAACCTTCCTTGTGAAATTTATTCAGACAAGAGCCCAAAGAAGCCTTGTAAAACCTAGCACTCTCTGAACTAATTCCTCATGCGCCAAAAGACTAACTTGCGGAGTCCGTATAAATTATGCAGAGTCTGTAGAAATTGCAAGATTTATGCAAAATCAAAAGTACTAGCTCAGAACAACATAAAAAATAAGGGGGACCGATTTTTTTGGCCTGTTGGGCAAAAAATGGTCAACAGTTAATTCTAGAGGAAAATGAAGATTTAACATAAGAGTGATGAATAGAGGAATGGTAACATAGGATTTTTTCATCCTTGGCTTGGGTGTAGCCAATCAAGTAAGGTTCATATAATGCAAAAAAATAATCATAATTAGGAGTGGTGAGATATACATGAATGGATTCAACCATTTTTTCACTAGAAGATATATCTGAAGAAGGCTTCTTAGGGATAGCCACAAAAGTGAGAAAATTGTCAATTGGATTCTTACAAGAACGAGGTCAATTGGGCCCCCAATTTTGAAGACTATTTAGACTAAGTAATTTTGGTAACAAGTAGCTCTAAGAGACATGATGTATAAGACCATGGTGCATAATAACATGGTGCATAATAACATGGTGCAAGAGTTTATGACGTGTAAGAAATAATTCCTATTGAGTAAAGAATCATGATACAAGGAAAATCAGAGAATGAAGGACACAAATATTAGCAAAAGAATTAGGGAAAGTGCATAAAGTGGAGATGGTTATAGAACGATTCATAGGAATGTTGGAAAAGACTAAGTCAAGAATGAATCTAGCACCAACTCATGGGAAGATAGGTACTCAACAATAAGGATCTAGCATCGAGAGAGAATATAGGGGTAGTTAGGCCTAGGTCTGTAGGAATTTATTATAAACGAATTGCCATGACTCAATTCTATTGATGATCATTGGCAAGTAATCTTATTTTCATTTACTTCTATAACTAATTGGTTGGGGTAAACCAAGTATAAATACCCCCTTGATCTACCTTTTATTGTTGTTGATGAGTTGGTTATCATTGTAATTATGGAATCACTGTACTTTTTGATATAACTTATCGATATAATGGCAAGAAGCCTATGTGGACGTAATGCTTGTGTTCATTTATCTATGGTTATAATGGAGTTGATATTATCTATTATCATTTTATTCCAACTTATTTTTATTTTGATAAGTTAAGTGATGAACAAGTAAGCTAAGTTACATATAGGACTAAGGATGAGTTTGGTACTAAGTACTTGTTCGGTTGACTTAGTCTAGGAAAGTAGATGAATACACCCTCACACGAAAAAACCAATGGGGACCGATCTTAAGCTGAATGTTTTAGGTGAGTGTGCGAGAACTTGTTCTTACATGAAATGTCAACACACTAGCACATTAAACTTATGTATTTAGGTGCATAACTAGGGGAAACATATGTCAGTTTAAAGGAAAAGAGCCTAATATTTTGGTTCCATTATCGGGACCCATAATGCTTATTTGCATTATGGTGGGAAGATGCTCGAATGACTATCTATATAGAATATTGAATTATGGGTTACTAGAGTAGAATACAACTTTGCATTGTCATTTATTGAACTAGGAATTTATGCATGCACATGGGTAAAACAACATATATAAGACTCACTTGATGAAGCATTATTTGTAGAAGTGCCTATTCACCTTCATGCTTGGATTTTGGTGTATGCACAAGACTGGTCAAAGAACTACAGACATAAAGTCACTTGTTTAGTATAGAGTTAGTTGGCCTTAGCATGATTAGGAACACCTTGGATGCGTGCAGTGGATGTTTGATGGTGTGGAACCTTGAATAATTACATTTTGGAATACACATTCTCAATGTTCTCCTATCCAAAGGAATCCCAATTTTACTTCCTCTAAGAACTGTGTGGAAGATATCTCAGGCATTTTTCATTAGAGATTAAGAATATTATAATGGATTCTGAACTTGAAAGCTTCTCCATAGATAGCTAAAGTCTCTCTCACGTGAGCAACATAGTTGGTGGGGAAATGGAGGGGAACCCTTTGATATAATATTATTGGTTTAACATGGTATCCAATTAGCAAGATTTACGAAATTAAAATTATGATGAGGCTAGGTGAAGGGATATGAGTGAAAGCAATCCAAGGAGGGGCCAAGAGGACTTAGGAAGTATTATAAGGGTCCAAAGGGAAGAAAAAGGGCATAAAAAGTACTCCCCAACCATATGACCACACCCAATGCTAACACAAATATGTGTGGGAGAAATAATTTAAGCATTGGTGACTGAAGAACCCAATCTGGTTAGGCCCAGTTCCCCACCCACATTGCATGCTCATGATATTGTCTTAGATGATTTTTTTTATGCAATTGGGATATGGATATTTTAGAATTAGAAACTAAACTTGTTAGAGATATTTTTAAAGATGAAGATCAATATAGTAGTTTATTGTTGACTTCTTTTCTATTTCAAGATAATTTTATGGCCCAATTTGGAATACCTGGTGGACCAAGCATAACCAGTGGGCAGAGTATCGACCCATCCTTAGTTAATCAACCTACCTCTATTCCAAATATATCAAGTGCTTCTGTTACTACAGGAGGCAATACCGATGGTGGTTCGATGGAGGATTTGGAGGAGGTGCAAGAGGTATTAGTGGACCTCCCCCACAAGGTCTAGGAGGGATTGGAAGTGCATCATCTCAATATCTATTTCCCTCACCTCATCTACCTACTATTTATTATAATATGATACTCTATTTACCCGAGTATCGTAGTGTGGAAAATGCAACCGAACATGTTCACAAGTGTGAACTTATCTGGCGAGTGCATGGCGTTACATCTATTGAATGAAAGAGAACTCTATTTGCCTCAACTCTTTTAGATTGCGTGCAAAAGTGGTACCATAGTTTGAACTGTAACAAGCTATGGTGAATTATGAACAACTAAAGATTGTTTTTCTCCAGGAATTTGATATCCTAGAGTTTGAACAACAAAGCATTGCTACCTTAAAGGACATCAAGAAAGAGCTAACTGATAGCATACACGAGTATGATACACATTTTAAGATGCTTATCTATAAGTTTTATTTTGAGATAAATTCCACTTAGTATGCCCAGTGGTTCATAGGAGGCTTGTTGCTTCCTTTCTGACACACCTTATCATAAAAGACCTTCACTAACCCATGCGAGGCCTTGGAAGCTGCCCTTCACATTGAAGCCATTGGAAGCATAGACATAAGGATTAGTTCCTTCATGGAAGCTAATATTGCTTCTATGTAATCTCAATTGGAAAATCTCACCACACATAGTATTCATGACACTCATAGTGGTTTTTGGTATTTTGACTATGAATTTGAAGGCCACAATAATAATAACTACCCTAGAAAGAGTATTTGTGTCATGGTGAAGCAATCTTATGATATTTTCCAAGAAGATCATGATGTGAGGGATTTCCCTCTGCTTCAGCATGATACACAATCAAAGGTATCTAAATATTATAAAATATGTGATGCATATACTCAAGATACCAATGATTTCTACCTTATTATTGAAATTCATGATGTGTGCATGCGTGGTACTCATCAAACTTATGTTGACAATAACAAGGACAATGGTGGGGGTCAATATTTCATAGGTCATGGTCATGGATGTGGAGGTGGTCATTTTACACCTAGAGCCTATTACGAGTGTGGTTCCCTAAAGCACTACCAATATGATTGCCCAGTGTATCCCACATGTTCTTTTTGTAAAAATGAACATCATCTAGAAGAGTGCCTAGACATGTATACTGCCATCACAAAGGAGCAAAATGAAAAGGGTGATAGAATCATATGAATTGAAAAGACTCAAAGGAGACCATGCCCTGATACTCTGAGTAGTTCTAAGGTCAACATTACTACATGAAGTGGTGCTCAGTCTCAGTTTGTGTTAAACCAACCCACTAAAAAGGTTCAATAGGAGGAACCTCATGTGACTCATTATCCAAATGATCATCAACAAAAGGAAGTGTTACATGACATAATTACTTTAGTGAGGGAGATGTTACTACATGTGTTGACATGTAGAAAGCCATAGATATTCATAACTTGGTGCATGGCGAGTTTCATGAGTTATGCAAGTAACTCCTTGACAAAGATATTGTGCCCCTATTGCAAACTTGGCTATGTCATCATACACCTAGGCCTATATAGGATCATTAGTTAAACCATACATGGCAATAAGAGACTCCTATACAGTGTAGTACGGAGGGGGATAAAGATATCTTGGTGAATGCCACTATTGATGGATGGGTCATTTAATATATCTTAATTGATAGTGGCACTGAAGTAAATGTACTCACTAAGGATGCTTAGAGAAAGATGGAAAGCCCTAATTTGTAGCCTTCTCCTCATGTGCTATTTATGGATAATAAGACTCATGCACTACCTATTGGAGTCCTTAAAGATACTACCATGGATATTTTAGGTGTTACTTTCAAAGCCAACTTTGAAGTGATTGTGTTGGCTGAAGCTTATGACTTTTCAACTCTTTTGGGTCACCCTTGGTGTTATGTGAATAATGTTGACTTAACCTTCAAAAAGTGCTACATCAGCTTTGAGAATGATGAGCAACACATCGTAATCCACTTAGACCATGCTCAAGGACCTACTTATGTTGAGCTAGTTAACACTAATGAGGACATTAATCATATCTATAATGTCACCACTCAAGGTAATAAATGCCTTGATCCTAGACTAGATGGCATATTGTGTTGGGCGGATGCATAGTCTATCTCTAACACTAGCAGTAATGTTTGTGACTATTGGGCTCATGGTGAGTATGATCTTATTGGAAGGATTTTTGGTGCTCTTAGTAGTCGAGATGATTTTCCATGGAAGCACCATATGTCATAAGTTTATTCACCTTCTGTAGGGATGTATTATGGCTATGCCACCCATGTGATTAGATGAAGCTCCTAGATTTATTGGTCAGATAGAAGTCCGAGAGTATGTGCAATAATTGGAGGATTTATATGTATTTGAAGATGAATGGATACACATAATTATCTATATTTTTGATGGAATAACTATTCGATGGTGGATAACTCACCATCATAACTTGATTACTTGGGACCTATTTTGTTCCTCTATACACCATCATTTTCATCATGATAACTATGTTCATGGCACCTTAACTTATGATGGAATTAGTGCTCTTGAAGCTCATCTTGAATCCTCTGAAAACATGTGGAAGGCAGATGAGATATTTTTTCTTGAGCATCTATTGGTTCATGTATTCTATGGTACTCTATGCACATCAACTAGAACATGGTATGTACATGAAGAACAACACATGGAGATAGATTATTGGAATTTCCTTGAATGTAATATGATTAAAATGTTATCTTACTCATCTCCATGGATTAATTTATGCCTCACCTTACAATCCATGCATCAGGATATTGTAGGTGACCCAACACCAATTGAAGACCGCATTAGACACATGGTGCATGGGAGGAGAGCTTAAACATTTTACAAAAACCTGATATGGAAGAAACATCACCACTATTAGAACCTAAACTAGACCATGCACTAAGAGAATAGATTTGAAAAATAAAACAAAAGGTTATGTACCAAGTTGACAAAAGTGCTAGTTATGATCCACCTGATATGTTCATTGATCAATTGGCTTTGCATATTGAGTATGGAATTCATAATGTCTAAGACACAATCCAGAATTAGTAGCATCCATATTTAGATCCACTTCAAATGATCCAACATAATATTAGCACAGAGGGCATGCTGAAGATGGCTATTGTGGGGAACTATTAGTTTGATAATGAGATCTCTAGGGTTTTGGAAAATTTAAAGGAGTATCAAGACATTTTTCCATGGAATTACATCGAGATGAAAGGATTGCACTCTTCATTAAGTAAGATTTACATCAAGTTGGTATAGGGTGATTGACCTATTAGAAAGAGGCCCTATCTTATGAATCCCAACTTGTACACTTGAGTTAAAGAGGAGATTAATAACATGTTGCACACTGGAGTTATCACTCCTATGGATGAGTCTAAATGGGTCAGCCCCATGGTCATTAATATCAATAAGGATTGTCACATTTGTGTTTGTGTGGATGATCAGGTGCTCAACACTGCTTGTGTAATCGACACCTTTCTAATGCCCTTCATTTAAGATATCTGAGAAGGAGTTGGGTGTGATATTTATACTTTCACTAGTGGTTTCTCTAGATATCATCAAGTTTATATTGTGGAAGAGGATAAACTACAGAACACCTTTGCAATTGAGTGGGTTTATTCACTTACAATGTGATAACTTTTGGGTTGAATAATGCTCCTACTATGTTTTCATAAATTGCAGTTAAGTATTTCAAAGATTATATTTATAAATTCCTTCAAGTCTACCTAGATGATTGGACTATCTACAATTTAATGTGGGACCATTATGATAACCTTCACCTTATGATTGAGCATTGCTAAAACCTTTAGATTTCCTTGAATCTAAATAAATGTGTTTTTGCTACCCCATTTGGTATTTTTCTAGGTCATGTTATTTTTCAGGATGGACTCTTAGTTGATTTGGCCAAGATTGTAGTTATTCTTCACCTTCCAATGCTGACCATCTTATGAGAGGTTCACACCTTCCTAGGACACATGGGATACTATAAGAAGTTCATTCGAGGCTATGATAAGATTGCTACACCATTGGAAGAATTGTTGAAATAGAATGGTCAGTTTGTCTAGATCGGTGCTCACCAACAGGTGTTTGTCACACTCAATGATAATCTCATTACTGCCCCCATTCTCTAGTTTTTGGACTAGACAAAGCCCTTTCATGTCCATGTCAATGATTTAGGCATGGAAATAGGCACTATCCTTGCTCAACTTGGTGAGGGCAACTTTGATCACCCTATCTATTTTGTAATCCAAAAGCTCACACTAGCTGAATAGAATTATTTGACTATAGAATGTGAAGTCTTGTCCATGGTCTATGTACTTCAAAAGTTCTATAAGTTTTTACTAGCCACCCCATTCAATTTATTTACAGACCATGAAACATTAAATACCTAGTGAATAAGCCAATATTACATGGATGCATTTGTCAATGGATTGTAGCTTTTTAGGAGTTCCAGTTCTTGTTGTTGGTGGAAATTGGTAAGGCTAATTTTGGCCTTGATCATTTATCATACATTGAATCTGGTGAATTAGGTTGTGCCATTGAGGATGACTTACCTAACATGAAAATTTTATAAGTCACATGTGTGCATGAGGAGTTGGAGGATATCACAACTTTTTTGAATATGGGTTCAACTCTAGCCCACCTTAACACTCAAGAAAAGAAACAACTAGTTGTTCGTGCAAATCCATTCCAACTCATAGGGGGTGAACTTTATAAGCTAGGGAGGGATGAAGTTTTATGTTGTTTAATCATGCATCATGAGCATGATGATGTTATTTGGGAAGTTTATGAAGGTGTCACTAGAGGGCATTATGTCGGTGATGCTACAACATGAAAGGTTCTTTTAGTTAGCTTATGGTGGCCTACTCTGTTTAAGGAAGTTAAAGCTTACACATGCCAATGTGATATATGCCAGTACATGGGTAAGCTGAATAGAAGGGAAGCTATGCCCCTTCATCTAATCCTGGTACATGAACCCTTTAATAAGTGGGCTATTGATTTAGTTGGCCCCATTAATCCAGTAAGGTGGATTACTAGAGCATGCTATGTCATTACCACTAATGATTACCTCATTCATTGTGTAGAAGTAGAAGTAAACCAAGATTATACCACTACCACTATTGCTCGGTTTATTTAAGAGAATATTATTACATAGTATGGATGTCTATTGAGTTTGACTAGTGATTGAGGAACTTATTTCCTTAACGAGACCATCTGCATCCTTTTGGCTAGGTCCATGATTGTGTACCACAAAACTACACCTTACCATCCTTAGGCCAATGGTACAGCTAAAGTGTTCAATAAGATCTTGGGTAATAAATTGACTAAGATTATTAATATTAGACAAACTAACTAGGATGATTATGTTTATATGGTATAATGGACGTATCAGACCATATACAAATGATTGAACAAGAGTACACCCTTTAATCTTGTGTTTGGTACTGAAGCCATTCTTCCAGTTGAGTTCCTTGTACCCTATCTATGTATTGCATGTGTTGGTCATTTAGATGATGAGGAATCCTTGAAAGCATGTCTGATGTGTTGCTTTAATTGGATGAAACTTTTTTTCTAACACATTGGAGTCAAAGAGTGGAGAAGTAGAAATAGAAGGCCTAACATGATCATCATCTTAAGAATAAAACTTTTTCTTTACGTATGCTGGTTTTGGTTTATGACTCTAAGTTTGTGTGCCATTCAGGAAAGCTTTGCATTCACTGGGATGGTCTATTTATTATTCATAGTATTCATCCCACTAGTGCATGTAAATTAAAGTAGTTAGATGTCTAGTTCCTTCTAGGCCATTTCAATAGTAGTCAGCTTCACCCCTAATTTTTTGAGTAGTGTTTTCCCTCTTTTGTAATAGGGTGTATGCCATTAGTTTAATTTAGGATTTTTT
This sequence comes from Torreya grandis, assembly GCA_037957365.1. Classification (NCBI taxonomy): domain Eukaryota; kingdom Viridiplantae; phylum Streptophyta; class Pinopsida; order Cupressales; family Taxaceae; genus Torreya; species Torreya grandis. Next base: position 1,643,635 of record JARHVA010000715.1, on the reverse strand, counting down.
TTTTTTTTTTTTTAACAAGGCATAGCATTGGTTACGTGTCCTTGTTTAGTTTTTAGTCAACACTTAGTTCTTTGCTTTTATATTTATTTATAATGTCATGGAGGATCACAAACATATTTCAGTGTAGGGTAAAAAGGGTGAAAGAAGTAAACCTTTAGGGCACAAGGGAAATAGTGAATGGGAATGCATGTATGAAAAAAGGGAGTGATAGTGGAAGTGTATGAAGACAAGTGGGTATGAAATATGCAGTGCGTAATTGCTACAAAGAGTCAAGGTAAATAAACAAGGTTCCCACCTTGGAAATGGAAAATTTTGAAATTATTTACAATTGTCATGCACTTTGGGAAAATCATAGGATGGGATAAATGTGTTAAATGTGAGAAAAGTAATTGCAATGGAAAGTGTGCCAAATGTGAATCATATTAATACTATTAGAGGCATTAATTGCATGAAGTGATGGATGAGGTAATGGGGAATTAAATGAGTATTATCCCCTTGAGGCTATAAAGGCTAAACACATATCATTTTACATTTTACTATTGTCAATTCATAAATTTACAGAGCTAGAAGAGCATTTTCAAGCTGCTAGAAGAGCATTTTAAAGTTACCAGAATAGCGTATATTGACTCTCTATGACCAATTTGAGTATTATGGAGTGAAATGATTATGGTGAATAGGAAAAGTGTTGAAATAGTGTTGAGGAAGTGCACATTGAAGGAATTAAAAATTGCAAGGGTTGACTTCCACATTGGAAGACATTGAGGTAGAAGAGTTGAGCAAGTTAGAGAAGTAATCACATATTCATTCAGGAGTGTCGAAATACCATGCCTCAACCTTTGAGATCCTTAGTGGGTGATGCAGTCAAATAAAAAGGCCCAACAGAGTGATCCCTTACTTGAAATCCATGAGGAAGAGGAGTTTGAAAGTGTGGGTGTACAACCAATTTTGGTAAGGGAAGAGGTCCCTAGTGAATCTGACATGTATGAGGAAAGTTTATTATAAAATGTAGAGGAAACATACAAGACAAAATCTATGATGGTACGCCAAGTAAAGAAGAAATATACAACACCACCTCCACCCCCAGTGTTAATTGAGGAAATGAAATATCTAAAAATAGTGTTATGCACGAAGAAGTGGGAGGCGAATGTGCCAACCTGTAATGTTTTTGACTATAATCATCACCAATTGGGAAATTTAGTGGAGATGTAGTGCGACTACTTTTTTTTTTCTCTAGAATACTCAAAATTATCTTGTTTATGACCTAAGTATTTTTAATAAGATTAATGATGCAGGACACTTTCAGTTATTTAATCTACCATATTTTGGTAAACCTATGGAAGCCATAAAATTTCTTATTTCACATATGCATGAGGATTATTTCTATTATTCTGGGCACTGGATAAGGATCATGTCCTAAAGGGTGATCAAAGTTACAAGTTTACAATGCTTAGATATTGACCTTGCTAGAGACTTGGAGGACCAGGAGGAGATTGAGAAGACTGCCATGGCACTTGAATACAAGAAGCAAGTCCATACAATGCATATAAGAAGTCTCCAAGATCCCACCATTAGAGTGGTCATGCACTTGATAATGACCAAGGTTGGAGGTGTGGACAGGTGGAAGAAGGTGGACATGGCACATTTGTATATCACCCATCATGTTACCCTTGAAGTTAAGTATAATTAGTCATAGTATTTTATTGAGAATATTATTGTAGATACATAAAAGGCCCATTGCCTACCAAACCAAAAAATTTCATGGGGTCTTATTCTTTTTTTATTAGTTTTTGATGAAATTAATGTACTACAATACACAAATTGTAATTTGAAATGGGCTTACCCCCCTGAGCATAAGTCTCTTTCATAAAGGTTTATAGCATTCACTTGCCTTGGTGCTATAATCCCTTCCCATAAGGTTAAGATGAAGGGATGGTATGGAAACATGAAGGAAGCCTTTGGAAATGAGTGGTTCATCCCCAAAGACTAAACCTGCACAACTTAGAGACCAAACTTAGTTTGCAATTAAAAAACACTTCTCTCTAGAGCACATCTAAATGGTCCCATTAGGATATTTAGAATGGCTTAAATTTCCATATGCCTTCACCACTAGATATTTAATTAATGGCATCAAATGGATCTATGATGTGTGCCCTATACAAATTGATACTGATAAGATTGGCATTGAGACACATACTATGTAAAATGTATGTTTACCCAGCGAAAAAGGCATATAGAGAGAAGTTGGAGTCAAATAATACTAAAATTAAGGTTCAAAAAATTTTGGTTGGTGATTTTATTCATTCTTTATTCTATATGTTAACTCCATGAAAGAAAACATTGGGGAGTGCGTATAATAAAAATGAAACTATTCCACCCCCGATGGAGATAAGAAGGCATGGGAAGTAAAAGAGGCAAGGGCATGATGCCAACACTAGAGATCAACCTAAAAAAACTATTCAATAAAGCCCAAGAATAATGTGTCAGTAGGTCAACCAGAAGGCCCAGGTCCTGTGATGCAATCTATTCTACCAGAATAAGAAACCTTAGCAACTAAGGATGGTGACCTAGAACATAAGATAATAACCATAGAATAAACCCCTGAAAGAGAAAAAATTGAAGAAGAACAAGAGGAAAACATCACCTCAGCACATGAGAAGACATATTTTCCAACACAACATGAAGAAACCACCCTTGAGGAAACACAAGTGGATATTGAAAGTCCCACTGGTGAAGAGAAGGATAGTTTAGATACCACCTTGGGAATGAATGCTCTTGATGTCATTATTAGTCACCAAAATGAAGACCTGAATGTCAAAATACCTGAGCAAGATACCTCTAAGGAGAAATACCTAGTTGATAAATCCCTTTAGTAAAGGCTGATGACTACCAATACAACCATGACCCTTCACTCTTAGTACCAACAGGGAGTGTTAGATAAGCATTTATTTATGTGGGATGATTTTACAAAGGAGGATTCAATTGAAAAGGCTTGGTGAGAATTGTCATTTTATAATGATATTTATAATGAAGAATGCAATTTTGAGCTACCCTCAAAAAACCTAATTTTGACATCGAGAGAGATAGAACTTATTGACACACTTTGGGTAGATCCCCAGATGTGCACCTTGACAAGAAGCAAGCATGACACTCTTAAAATTTGTTCCTAAGGTGACTAGGTAGAGTTCCTTGGATGAATATTATGTAAGGTGACCCCAAAATAATCATCAAGAGATGGTTACTCTTTATCAAAACAAGTGCACCCTAAGGATAAAAATTGAATAGGATTTGGATGAGATCAAGTTCCAATTAGAGATAGCAATGGTGGCTCAAGTAAACACCTTGACCCTCTATAAGTATATTTTGAATCAATATTTGACTCTTGAATATGGAGTATCTCTTATTGGAGAAGTGATTGATAAGTTATAAACCCTATTAGAACTTTTATTGAATAAATGCAAATACCAAACCAACCCCCATCACAATAAAATATGGGTAATAGAACAATTTACTGAAGCCATCAGAATCTGTAAAATATTTTTGAATAAGTTTGATGATATGATTCCCATCCTCGATGGGGTTTTTACTAAACTAAAGCATTTGAAGATGTAGAGGTTATGGAGAATAAAATAAGCACTTACCACCAAGAGATAATTATATTTTTGTGGAGCTTTAAGGATAAATTAAAATAGAGGTCACCTCACTCAAAGACATTCATAAATATGATTTTACATCCCTTGATTGTTTGGTCATTCAAGTAGGTGACTGTCTCTAATAGCCCAAGGAGACAAAGAAGCTTAAGGATGTAATTTAATAAATCATGTCCAAGCTCCAAAATGCATTAAACAATTGGGAGGGTGTTAAAAACTAGATTGAATAGTTGGGACCTAAATTTTTTGAGGGACCTAAAAAATATGCATAGTCCATGATGGACTATTCGCTTAGTGTGGGGTGATGTTGGGCCCCCAATTTTCAATACTATTTCAACTAATTACTTTTTGGTAACAAGCAGTGTAGATAGACATAACATGGAATATCGTGGCATGGAAGACCATGGCATGGGAGTTCATGGTGTGGAAGAAGTAAGTCTCATGGAGTAAAGAAGCATGATACATAGAGAACCTGAGAGTGGAAGACTCGAATATTAGTGGAAGACTTAGGGAAAGTGTATAAAGTGAAGATGGTTATGGATTAGTTTATAAGAACATTGGAAATGACTAAGTCAAGCATGAATCTAACACCAACTCACAAAAAGATAAGCACTTAGTGACGAGGATCCAACATCAAGAGAAAATTTAGGGGTAGTTAGGCCCATGTCTATAGGAATTTATTGTAAATGGATTGCCATAACTCAATTCTATTGATAATCATTAGTGAGTCATCTTATTTATATTTACTTTTATAATTGATTGGTCGATGTAATTCAAGTATAAATATCCCCTTGATCTACTTTGTATTTTTGTTGATGAGTTGGTTATTATTGTAATTATAGAATCACTATACTTTTTGATATAACTTATGAATATAATGGAAATAATCTTGTGTTGATGTAATTACTGTGTTCATTTATCTATGGTTATAATGGATTTGATATTATCTATTATCATTTTATGCCAACTTATTTTTATTTTGATAATTTAAGTGACGAACAAGTAAGTTGAGTTAGATACAAGACTAAGGATGAGTTTAGTAGTAAATACTTGTTCGAGCATCCTAGTCTAGGAAAGTATATTAATACACCCTTGTACGATAAAACCAGTTGGAATTGATCTTACATTGCATGCTTTAGGTGAGTGTGCAATAAATTGTTCTTACGTGAAATTCCAATGCGCTAATATGTTGGAACTCTTATTTATTTAGGCACACAACTAGGGAAAACATATTCTAGTTTAAAGGAAAAGAACCCACAAGGTCACAAAGTAGGTAAAAATTAAACTATAAAACTAGGAGAAAGGTATATTGTTTTATTTTCAAGATTATCTTATTGGGATCATCATCATAATAATCAAGGAGGTTTGGTGGATTTTTTTCCATAAGTGACCACTATAACCTCTATTTTAATTGATGGGATAGTTAAACACTAATACTCATATAATGGTATGCTTGGTAAAGGTTCAAGGGAAATGATTTTATAGACATCGTGATCTTGGAATTTTTTAAAATTTCAAGGGTTGGTATCACCTTATACCTTATAAATATCACCCATGTAAAAAAAATTCACACATTAGCATGAATAATAAGCCACAAACCTCATATGATGAGTGCAAAGGTAATTGATCAAAATGTAATAAGGTAAAGGGAGTTGAATAGTAGTATCTTAACCCTTACTATAATAGGTGATACCATGATAGGAATCCAAACACATCCTAATGGAGACATTTTTCTATGGTCATATCCTTGGAATGTGCTATGTTTCAACTTAAGGTTGCATTTAGAATATCCCAAGGTTTTAATGAACTCCAAGGAGGAAACACAAGTGTTAGAGCCTTCATCAATCAAGGTTCACTTGAATCAAATGTCACCTACTTGGATGCTAATAAACAAAAGAGGGTCAACCACACAAAGCAATATTTTTTAAAATAATGTAGATGTTGTATGAAATCTAAGAGAAAGAGACATATCTGTTGTGTGATTGACATGGATAAAAATATCATTGAATTTTTGCATGATACTTTCCATAGGTATACTTGAGTTCAAAAATAATTATTTAATTATTAATAAATCAAATTATCTAAATTCATTCGGTTTAACATGATGTGGGTCCATATGATTAAACCTAATCATGACCAAGTTAAAGTCCAAATAGATCTTATGTCAATACTATCACTAGTGGAGTTCAAATGATAAGCCAAGGACCAAGTTGTATTTTAATAATGTGAGAATGAGAGTTATGAAATAAATCAAACCCAAGAATTAAAAACTCAATCTATGTCAATAACAATAAGGGAACCTGAACCTTACCTCTTGCCTAGTTTTACTCAAAAACAAAGAATGCCAATTATGGTCAATGACCATACAATGAATTTGATAACTAATTCATGGTTTGGGAGTAAGAATACTCTCATGACCAAATCAATTCTAGTAGTCACATTAGTGTAATAAAGCATCCACAAGAATAATTATCATGGTCCAATACTCAGCTAAGAACTCATTGACTTTCACCATGGTGAAGAATTAAGATTGCTTCTATGAACAAATCTATGCTTAAGCAACAATAACCCTTTGTATGGAAACCTTGTCTACTGTCTAGACTTTAATGGTTATGAATTAAGATAAACTACAAAAAATTAAGAGTGAAATCATGCCAATACCACACACACACACACACATATGTATGTATGTATGTATGTATGTATATGCATATATATATTACACACACACACACACACATATTGTGACTTATCAAATCATTCCATAAATTATTATTGAAATGAGTGTGAAAAATTGATTATGAGTCAATGATGGACATATAGTTAGAACATGAACTTGGCTAAGCAACCTTACAAGCTAGTCTTAATAAATAACTTATTCATTTAGATTTACACTTACCCATTAGGAGGGATGGAATTGGGGATGTGACAACCTCTCCAATGAGGCAATATGTGTGCACCCAAAATTTTCACAACGCAAAATCTTATAAATCTAATGATGATGCACAAAGATATGAATAAGCAAGTCTTTTATCTAGACTTAATGGTTACAAATTAAGATAAGTTGCAAACACTTAAGATTGAAATCATGCCAATACCATAAATATGTATACACACATACACATATACATACACACATATATGTTTATACACACACACACATTGTGACTTATCAATTCATTCCATGATTTTATTATTAAAATGAGTGTACAAAATTGATTATGAGTCAATGTTGGCATTATAGTTAGAACATGAACTTGGTTAAACAACCTTACAAGCTAGTATTAACAAATAACTTATTCAACTAGATTGACACTTACCTATATCAAGAGGGCTTAAACTGGGGATGTGGCAGCCTTCCCAAGGAGGCAATATGTGTGCACCCAAAATTTGCACAACACAAAATTTTATAAATCCAATGATGATACACAAATATTTGAATAAATGTGTAACATGATTAGACCCTTCGCTTTCCCATATTTCCACTTTTCTCCTTTAAAAATAACTTAAAATGTAAATTTTGTCAAAATAAAGGCTTATAAATTCTAAAACCTAGAGTTCCACAATGCATGACAAAACCATTGCAAAATTTTGCATGGCCACCTCAATGGTTGCGTAAACTTTCATAGTGATTTTATGATTATTTCTCTACTTAAAGCAACAATTTTGTCACCATTTATATAACTCCAAAATCAACTCATAAAATGCATATTTTGAAATATTTTTCTTAACTGAATATTCTGATTTTGATCCATTGCCTGAGTTAACTTTTACTCATCATAATTAACTCTCAATCATCTCAATTAACTAATAATCACCCCAGTTAAACTCCACATTGATCTTATTCTATAAATATTCATGTTTACATTGAAATTCATATCATAAAATTAGTGAATCAATAGTTTTCACTACCACTTTTGAAAGATAGCTAAAAAAATGTTGATTTTCACTTCACTCTTTTGATTTTATTTTATTTATCATACCCCTATTATTGATAGAAACATCATTGGGTCAAATTGAGAAACTACATGGAGAATGCAACCTAAGGATTGAATATTTACATCTAACAACATATTTTCAATTTGTCATATACACTTGATAGGTTGGAGGTTTTTTTTGTTTCAATTATCATGTATTTTTATTATATTAGATTTATTTACTTGAAAAAAATTAGTGAATTTAGAAGTAAAACACAAATATTTAATGTGCATTTTAGCAATATTTAAAACCCTGAAATAGATTCCCCTTTACAAAATCAATGGATTGTATACATCTTAAGGAATATTTTTTCATAATATTCACCCCTTATTATTCATCCTACATAAGTTTCCACATAAGTAGTCTATATGTTTTAAATGTATGTTTCATATTTTTATATTTCTTCAAAATTCTATAGTTTTTTGTTTGGATATTTTCATTTCTTCATAGTCTTTGTGTGTGTGTGAACTTCTTGGAAGCTTTTTCCTCTATGTCACTTGCGTAGAATAAATCTTCATAGAATTATTCATGTTTATTACTTTGTACCTAAATAACCCCTTAAATTAATTATTATTCATTCATTAAGAAAATTTAATAAATTTCTTGTGTGAATCCTCATACATTGTCAACCTTCCTTAGTGCCATTTATTCATTTATTTTTTGTATGTTGATTATTTATCTATTTTTCACTAAAAACAAACACAAATATATTATTTTAATTGTTCACACACACAATTATATTAGAGGCTTACATTAATTCAAAAAATTATTACAACCAAAAATATAATTTATAGTCACCATTTTGGACTTTGTATCTAGTTGGATTATTTCATTTTTAACTTTACGTTCTTACATACATCCATAAATATGAAAAAATAATGGAATAATCATTTAGATTAATTAATTTTATATCTTTAATTCATATAAATTTAAAAATAAAAACACAATTCATCTCGTCTTTCATTTCAACATTTAATTCATTTTTAGTTGTACATATTTCATTCAGTGAATTAAAATTATAAAAAAAAAGTTATATATTTATAACACTTAGTTATTGATGATCCCATAAAATGGATCATTATATCCAAGAAATAACTTTATTTCCCCCATAAAAGTCTTCCTTTTGAGTGTATTTAAATGTGCATAATGGAGCTCATTGTTAATTCAAAGTAGAAAATGAGTCAATTACTTTAATTATTCTATGCAAGTCATTTTTATTTTTTAACTACTTTATTCTAGTATTTTCATGGGAAATACTCCATTTTTTTTTATAAACAAGTCATAATTATGTACTATAGCCAAAAAAAAATTTGGTAGCAAAGAATTACTAAGGACCAACCCAACCTAGCTCTGACAATCATTAGTCTAGCTCTAGATATCACCAAACTGGCTTTGAAAACCTTCAGTCCATTTAGAAAGAACACCTAAATGATATTACACTAATAAACGGATAGGCATGAATAATTTTAATTATTTTAGTACATTTTTGGAAATAGTATTGAAAGTTATATATAGACTTTCCAAGAATAGTATATCTATTTATAGTCAAAGTATTTATGGAAGTTTTCGTATAAGTAACTGCAAATATAATGCTTTATTTTGTCTATCAAAATGAATATTAGATGGTTATAAATACAAAATAAGCTACAACCAGTAGAAAAAAAGGAATCATGTATGAAACCAAATCCAATGCTTTCCACTAGTTTTCCTTAAAAAATGTAAAGAATGTAGTTATAATGTTGTTTGGGAATAAGCAAGATCTTAGTTAGGATCTGATCTTGCTAAGTTGCTTTTCTATCTTGAGTCAGTTGTTTTAAGATGATGTAATATATAAACATCCCTATGTTTGTATAATTAGTATAAGAGAGTAAGATAATAAAAAATATTAAGTTTATTATTATCATTCCAATATTGTAATCAACTTTTCAGAAGTAATGAGAAGTTAAGTGTATGAAGTTTCTAAAAATTAAAGTGTTACAATCCTATTATGAGGAAGATAAATGTCCAATCAACCAAATAATAAGGATATATTTGGTATTTATACATTTATTCTATATTTTTATGTCTCTTAAGTTTGTTATCTACTATTCATGTAAAGTATTATATTATATGTTTTACCTGTAGGACTATGTGTTAATGTGTGTTTTTAGGCAATATTACTTTCAACATTTCGAGTTATAAAATTTTAATTTTCATACAATTTTCATTTCAAAAAGTAGATAAAATTTTTGTTTACTTTATTGTATTTTCAATTCCAACTAGTCTAGAAGTGTGTTTCTCTTCCAAAGCATTTTCAATTCAACAAGTGTGTTTGATTTAACAATTAATAGATTATATTTTAATTCAAGCTATTTTATTATAAACTTAGATTAAAATTATCTACAAACCACCCCCAAAATAATATTGTTAGTTATAAATCCTTTGCATATCCTTTTGCAAATAGTCATTGGACACTACCCATATTGACATTACATATATAAACTAAATGAATAGGACACAATGATCCTCATAATTTTTTGTGATGTTTATAAGTGTTAAAATGCTATAAGAATTTGAAAATTGATAGCCAGTTAGGAATTAATTCTCATAACTTAATAAATATATGAATAGACAAAGAGATTCAGAACCAATATATATTCCTAAAAAATTATAAAAAACACAAGTACTAGTAGGTCACAAGAATAAAGTGTATTAGAAGACCTTATAGGAAAATAACTTTAGATTGTTGATGATGAGACATAGTTAGCCTCACCTAAACTTTTGGAATATTCCCCAAAGGTAAGTGCATCTTTGTACAAGAAGCAATCAAGACTAAAAAATATTGTAAACCAAAGTACTGAATCTCAATCAAGTAGCCTTCCAACCACTTATAAGGATTCACCACCTCATACAATAAATATTTACAATAATAATTGGGGAGAAAACATAGGAAATCCTTAAAATAAGGCCAAAGTAGGTAGAGCTCCGCCAACAGAAATAACCTTTACATATCCTATTGTCCTATATCCAGATGAAAATGCTCTAATGAAAAACATATCCTCATATATATTATATACTTTCAAGGGAATGTCAAAAAAATATCCCAAACATTTATTTTTTAAATTTAAGGTATTATGTTAGACCTATGACTACACAATTGATAATCAAAGGTTGAAATTGTTTCCTTCAACACTCAAGGATTCAATTCTGAGGTGGTTTATGGGATTACAACTAGACTCCATTCATACATGAAATGGAAAATATATTATTGGATAAATATAAATATTATTGTATAGTATGATATATAAAAGAATAATTCTCCCTTATTAAATCAAAAGAAGATGAAAACATGGAAGAGTATCTTGACTATTTCCTTTTTATTCTTAGAAGGTGTGGATATGAATTTAATAAAGAAAAAAGCAAAAAATATTTATTGAAAATTTTGGATGATGATTCCCATGAATAATTTAACCCAATAGGAAAAGGGAATATAAATAAACTTGGTCTCAATGATATTGTTAAACTATGTAAGAACTAATCAAGAACAACGAATGGTATTAGAAAGATGAAAATAAGAAAACGATGCTAGATGTAGTTAACTCATGGAAGAGTTTTCAAATATTAATATATTGGTTAAATTAAAAATCATAGTATATTTCCTATAATACAAATCTAATCCCACTACTAAACCTTTGTCAATATACTACCCAACATTTAGGTTAAAACATGCTCTCCGAGACTACCTGCTTGATAGAATTGAACTGCATGGTATTTGTGATGCAAATGACCATGAAACAAGGAATCACATCCTCCTTCCTGTCCTTAAGCATAAATTGAAACAAATTAACCACCATAATTAATAACTAAATCACATCTCAAAAATATAAGGAAATATTTTCTCTTATAATCAAAATCCAAATCACTTTGTTCTTAGAGGTCCTTCAAATACATGGATGATGCCATGGGATGGAGCAACACCTCCACAAAAATAGGGAAAAAACTTGGTATCCACAAGAATGGACATCACCACAAATATGGTTATCATAAAAAAATAAAAAACCATGGATTCCACAAACAATTCACCAATGGACACCTCAACAAGCCTTTAATCAGCATGGAGTTTTCCACCTCAACATGTGTTGTTGCATGTTCTTACTATCCATCCCAAACAAGATGAATAAGTAAATCAACATAAATTAATTGCACAAATTATGGAAAACCCTAAGAATAGACAAGAAAATCCTATATATGGAACATAACAAGAAAGAACCATGTGATTAAATGCCATAAATAGTAGCAATACTCAACAAAGTTTAAGAAGAACATTGACCAATATGTCTCTTCCAACCATCATAGAAATTATCAATGAGAAGGAATAATAAAACCTTACCAATGAAAAAACCAAGAAAAAAGAGAATAACCAGGAGAAGGAAAAATATTAGGAAACCACTCCTCTTGTAGCTCTTTCATCAATACCACTTCCTAAAAGGCTCAAAGAAACAATAAACAAGAGTGAACCTGACTTAGTCCAAGAATTGAATAAACTAAGCATTGAGACACCACTAATACAAGCCATAAGAGATATCCTTGAGATTAATATAATTATCAAAGGTTTGTGTGTCAAAACTCTATAAATAAGAAGGCCGTATCTTAAAACTAGACAAGGAGATGGTAAGCTTGTTGACCACCTAGTAGGGAAATTACTTATACTAAAATATGCAAACCATGGAAGTCCAGTCATCACATTGTCCATAAGAAAGAAGGAAATACATAACATGTTAGTGTAATTAAGAGATTCTATCGATGTAATGGCATTATACATATTAAAAACACTCTTCCTAACTAGTATATAACCAATTACTATAGTCCTATAAATAATTGACTAATTAATTTTTAGACCCAAAGGGGTTATAGAAGACATCGTAGTTATGGTATAATCTTGGGAATACCATGTAGTATCAACCAAAGAGTTGAAAATTAGGTTATCCACTAATCCTAGGAAGTCCATGGTTGGCCATAATTACAACTCTTATAGATTACAGGTCTGAAGATATGAAAATCCCAAATGGATTAAAAGTATAGAAAATGAACCTGAGAAAAAAGGCAATAATCTCTCTTATTTAGAAAGGTTGGAAATTAAAAATCATGGAAATGAGCTAGAAAAAAAAATTAACAAGTTATATGGAGGTAGAAAGTTTGGCTCTAAAGATCACCAGTATGGACCTAGATATCACCAAATCAGTGCTATAAATTACTAGACAATTATATAAGGTTTTCAAAACATTTTTTAGGATAATAATGATAAATTTTTTGATCACACATCTCTCCAATAAAGTATTGTTAGCTAGGCACAAAATAACTAGAGATCCTTCCTTTTAACTTTCCATTACCCATTAGTAGATGTAACTTAAGAAGAAGATTCCTTCAAGGACATAACCATATTTCACATGTTTAAACCTCATCATTTCCCCTTGAACTCTTTGATGATTAAATTCAAGAAAGTAAATTTAATCTGTCCAAGAACAAAAAAAATTGCAACATAGCTAGACAAAATGTTGAACATAAATAGTTGGTTAACTAATGAACAAGAAACTAAGGCTTTTGACATATTAAAAACTAATACAAAATATTTTTCCTAGAATATAGTGATATTAAAGGAATCCATCTAAGTGTATGGAAACATCACACAAATTTTGAAAACACAAATCTAGCAATAAGAAACATTGTCAAAATTTAAATTAAAAAAATATTTTAGGTATGATTCATATATCCAATCTTGGATAGTCAATGGGTTTTGATTATAGTAATAGTACCTAAAAATATAAAAAAATGGAGGATATGTGTAGGTTATAGGGAACTTAACAAAGCAACTATGAAAGATTATTTTCCATTGCCATTCATTGATCAAGTCTTAGATAATCTAGATGGGAAAAAGTAGTTTTTCTTATTATATGGATTTAGTGGATACAACCAAATTAGAGTATATCCTGAAGACCAAGATAAAACCACTTTCACATGTGTTTGGAGGAAATTTACATATATATTTTTACCCTTTGGGATGTGAAATAAACCATCCACTTTTAAATTAATGGTTCTTTCTATCGTTGTTGGTCTCACTAATGAATGTGTTGAAGTATACATGGATGATTTTACAGTGCATGGAAACTCATTTGATAAAGCTTTGAAAAACTTGGATAAAGTATTAACTCAGTGTGAATAACATCAATCATCCCTAAGTCATGAAAAATGTATTATTATGGTAGATCAAGGAATTGTATTAGATCATCATATCTTAGCTTAGGGAATACATGTTGACCCTAAAAATATTTAATTCATTTCTTAGTTGCTTGCACCTAAAAACTAAACTAATTTCAAGAGATTTGTAGGTCATGAAAGATATTATAGGTGATTTATTGAATATTTTAGTAAAATTGTTGCACCTATGTTTTCTTTGCTAAAAAAAAATAGTGAATTTGTATGGATTTAAAAATGCCAATAATATTTTAAAATAATAAATAAAAAGTTTATTTATGCTCCAAGAGGACCCAATTGGGAGTAGCCCTTTCACCTACACACTGATGCCTCTAAAAATTTTATGGGGGCAGTCCTTGGGATAAAAGATAAAGAAGGTAATATTTATGCCATTTATTACATTAGTAAAAACTTAACTTGTATTGAAAGAAATTATAAAACCACTAAAAATGAGTTACTTGTTGTCATTTATGCTATGAACAAATTTTATCACTACATCACTGGATACAAAATATTCATCTATACAAATTTGATATAAAGATCATTGATAAGCCAAGTAAATCTAAAGTAATTGATTTTATGTCAAGATTAAATGTTTTAGAAGTGGATTAGCTAGTGGAGAATAATTTTTCAAATGAAAAATTATGCATGCCATTTATTACATTAGTAAAAACTTAACTTGTATTGAAAGAAACTATACAACCACTAAAAAGGAGTTACTTATTATCATTTATGCTATGAACAAATTTTATCACTACATCACTAGATATAAAATATTCATCTATACAAATTTGATATAAAGATCATTGATAAGCTAAGTAAATCTAATGCAATTGATTTTATGTCAAGATTGAATGTTTTAGAAGAGGATGAGCATGTGGAAAATAAATTTTCAGATGAAAAATTATTCATAGTTTTAGCAAACTCACCTTGGTTTGTTTATATGGCTAATTATAGAGCTACAGGGAATTTCCTTTTGATTTGACTCATAAACAAAGGAAATATTTAATCATAAATAATGCTAATTATAAATGGATTAATGGAGTGTTATTCAAATGTGGACCTGATTTGATACTTCACAGGTGTATTTATGAAGATGAGATCTATGACATATTAAGAGCTTACCATGATGAGATAGGAGGAGGTCATTATTCAGCCAGAAGGTCTATTCATAATATCTAAGGGGATGGATACTATTATCCTTCTCTTCATATAAAGTGAATAATTATGTTTGGTAATGTGATCCTTGTCAAATTATGGGAAAACCTAGACTGTCCAATGAGATGCCCTTCCATCCTCAAGTGGTCTTAAGACCCTTTAAGAAATGGAGGTTAGATTTCATTGGTCTCATTGATATGGAATTTTAAGGAAAAAAGTACATATTGGTATGTACTAATTATGTCACCAAATAGGTAAAAGTTCAAGCTTTACCATTTGCCTATGAAGACAAGGTTGATGAGTTATTGTACAATAAGATTCTTTAATGCTTGGGAGTACCTAGAGCCATAGTTTTAAATCAAGGACTATAATTTTAATTTAGTATAATCAAAGATGTCATAAAGAACTACTAGATTACTCACAAATATTCACAACTTTACCACCCTCAAACCAATGGTCAAATTAAAGTCACTAATAGAGAGTTAGATAACATGTTGACAAAAATAGTAGACATCAACAAAAAATATTGAGAAAACAAGCTACCTAAAGTAGTTTGGGCCTACAACACAACATGGAAGTCCACCATAGGTTTTTTTCCATTTTAAATTGTATATGGAAAGAATCCATTATTTCTAATTGAGTTTGAATTACATACATTAAGGATAACAATGAAAGTAGGCATATACCTGAAGAAAACATAAAATGAAAGAATTATTTAGTTAAATAAACTAGATGAGATGAGACTTAAATCATTGAAAAAAATGGAGCTTCTTTAATATTAGAGGAATAAATGGCATGATGTCACATTAATGAGGGAGAATTCAAATAAGGAGATTAGTCTTATTATTTGATTTAAAATAGCATCATTTCAGAGGTAAACTCCACACTAGATGGTTAGGTCCTTACTAAATTAATAATATTTTTTAATAATGGATCTATTTATTTGTTACCAATTCATGGCAATAGAAAGACACTTTTTGGAAAGTACTTTAATAAGTGATTAGGATAAAGACTGCTTGACATAGATAAAGAGCCATAATTAAAAATGAAGGAAATGATGGTAGAATAATTGACATGAGGGTGAAGGAGAAATATATATTTGAGTCCCCTCAAATAATCACTCACACCACAATGATCATTCCTTTTCCCTGAAATGTCCAATCATGATAATTAAACCTAGCTTCAGGATATTTCATAATACATGCAACCAATTTTTAGATTTTTTTCAAAAAAAAAATTCCTTTATTTATTTTTTCATAATACTTGTGCATCCAAAACCATATTACTTATGATCTTACCTAGTTTACAAGTGTCATTAAAATATTTTAAGATCTTTTCCAAACTTTATATATGGGGCAAAAGAATAAATTTGACCCTGAGTCAGCATGGCTCCTACTTCAGGATAAGGTTATGGTAGGAGTGTTCAAAAAAATAGGTTGGTTGGATTTAATTAAAAATTTTCATGGGTATGATGATAATTTTTTTGAATACTTCATCATAAATATATAATGTTAGCATTCCAAATTAAAAGGAATCAAGATACCAATGAAAAACTCCATCATTAAAGGATCTAATTCAGATTTTCATGTAGAAGGATATCTTATGCATTAATTTATTATTATCCCACAACGGCTAACCAAAGGGATAAGGAGATAAAGAGTCTTTTATAACCTTGTAATATCGTAGCTTTCTAGGTAGACAAACTATGATGGATAATATGGATCACTAGGAGGAGATGCAATGAAAATTGTAAATAACCTCAGACATGGACAAAGGAAACATAAATGAATAATTAATTTTCCTTACTTCCTTTATGGTTCCCTTCAATTTATGGTATAAAAATAAACTCATGGTGTTACATCAATTAGACACCATGGATTAATTCAGTTGATATGTCAACATCACTTCTTAAAGAATGTATATGGGAAAGCCAAATGGCAAACATTTTTGTAATTAAACTTGGATAAAAATTCCAAAATCAAGATGGGGCCATTACATTATTCTCTTTTACCCTCTTTTGGCCTTAGGGAAAAAAATTTAGTTGAATAACCATCTTTAAAACTAGTGAAGAGGAGAAGGTTGAGAAAAATAGAGACATCCAGAGCCACCCCAGAGGAATCTCTAGAACCTAATATAGAAAATACATATATGATGGATATTTTTCATGATGAAGAAAAGGCTCCATATACCTCTCATTTGAGAGTCCTGAGAATAAGTACAAGAAGGAGAAAGACTCAAATTAAGGAGTCTCCACCAAAAACCTTGCCATAAAGACAAATCAAACTCATCCTTTATGATGAGGATGACCTTGATAAGAGACAATATACCAAAAATATACTTGTAATTTTCATCCAATATCAACTTATTGAACTTATATAGGAGTTGGAGGAGACTGTAAAGGAAGAAACAATCATCGAGGAGCTCTTAATAGGAATAAAACAACTCACAACCATGGTAGAAATGTTTATAGCTGAAGAGGTAGTGGAAGGGCTCCATCAACCTTATTCATCTAAGCCACCTATGGAAAAATTAAAATCCCTAATTATGAAATAAGAGGAGTAGCCTTCTAGCCTCGATGAATAAGCAAAAATGTAGTAGGTTATTGCCTTATCAAGATCAAAAGTAACCGTAAGACATAAAAAGGAATAAATAGCTTTCCTCAAACAAGTACTCAAAGGTAAGGAATAAGTCATTTCATCTTTACAACAAGAGTTAGATGACACTAGTAATTAGTCTCTTAGTAAGGATAGTGAAATTGCTCAGCTAAAATAAATAACACCAGCTCCCATATCCCAAGTAGACCATGGTGTATAAACTTAATTTTCTTATAATGACATTATGGATACTTGGGAGGAAATATGTAAATCCTTAGAGAGCTTAAGGTATATAATAAAAAGATAAATATGGAACTTGAGGAAGAGAGAAAACATAAAGAAAAGGCAAAATCTATGTTGCAAATAGCCTGTGAAGCAGGAGAAAATATCATTGCTTGTATAAGTTTTGTCACTGGATATGGACTCTTCATACAAGATCAATTTTACAGGTGGAAACTATTAAGGATATCATGTGGTTTTCGTTATGACCTTGAGGATGATAAATAATTCATGGAAGCCTACTATTCTAGTTCCCTTGAGCAACAAAACCTCTTATGTGAGTTCTATTTGTGCAACTTCCTCTTAGGACACATGTCATCCTTCTTGATTAATTTGTTTATATGATAAGTTCAGATTAGGTATTTCATCTCTATTTTACAAAATTATATTTCCTAAAGTGAAAGGATAAAAGATTATTTTTTACAAGTCATAACTATTGGGATATATATGAGGCATGATTTACATAATCTAGAAAATTAAATAAAAACTTTCCACAATCTTGTGTGTAATCCAATGATTAGGGCACAACATCCAAACTTAATATGTAAACACATTTCTAATTTTGAATAATACACTCAACAAAAAATCAATACAACCCTTGATGCATGTGATAATAGGTGGTATACACTGAATATACCAGTGAAGATAAGGGAGGTCATTTCTCCCACTAATCTCATATGGTGTTTTAGAAGAGCTAGAGACATTATAGATATGATACAATAGTTTGGATAAACATATGGATAAATATGGATTGGAATGAGGTGTAGACCACCATTCATACTCAACCCCATGTCCCCATGGTAAAACATAACAACTCAAGGATTATAACAGTTTGTGATATAGAGGGCCCAAGTTAGAGCACATAAGGGTTATGCTAGTCCAACACAATTGAACTAGGATACATATTATGACATTTATGACCTTAGTAAAAAAATTGAAGACATGGTACTTAACAGAGAATATAGGAGACCCTAGATTACAATGGGACTTTCAAGAAGTAAAGCATGGGGAAAATGATGAGACCATAAAATGGCTCATTATATCCAAGTAATAATCTCATTTCCCCACTAAAAGTTTTCTTTTTGAGTGGATTTACATGTGCATAATGGAACTCATTGTTAATTCAAAGTAGAAAATGAACTGTTTACCTTAATTATTTTGTGCAAGTCATTGTTATTTGTTTAAACACTTTGTTCTAAAATTTGCATGGGAAAGCACCCTTTTTTGTATAAACATGTCATAATTATGTACTATAGTCAAATACCATATTTTTGGTAGTAAAGAACTACTAATGACCAGCCCAACCTAGCTCTAGAGATCACCAATTTGGCTCTAGAGATAATTAGTTTGGCTCTGAAAACCTCCAGTCTATTTGACAATATCATCTAAAGGATAATACATTGATACAAGGACGCGCATGCATTATTTGAAGCAGTCTAGTACATTTTTGGAAATAGTCTTGAAATCTATATATATACTTTGCAAGAATAGTATATCTATTTATAGTCATTATATTTATGAATTTTTTATTATAATCAACTAAAAATACTATGTTTTGTACTACCTACCAAAATTAAGATTAGATGGTTATAACTGAAAATAAGTTACAACTAAAAACATACAAGGAATCATGTATAAAACTGAATCCGTTGCTTTCCACTAGTTTTCCTTAGAAAATGGAAATGATGTTGTTTGGGAATAAACAAGATCTTAGTTAGGATATTATCTTGTTAAGTTGTTTTTCTATCTCAAGTCAGTTATAATAAAACATTGTAATATATAAGAAACATCCTTATGTTGATAGAGGTAGTAGAGGGTAGTAAGATAATAGATAATATAAAGTTTATTATTATTATTTTCATTATTGTAATAAACGTTCTAGAAGTAATGAGAAGTTAAGTTCATGATCTAAAAATATAAGAGTTATAATCTTATTTTGAAGAATAGCAAAGAACCACTCAATCAAAGAAGAAATATATATTTGGTATTTATATGTTTATTCTATATTTTTATGTCTTAAGATTCTTATCTAATTTTCATGCAAAGTATTATGTGTTTCACATGTAACATTGTGTGTTAATGTGTATGTTCAGGAGAGATTATTTTCAGCATGCTGAGTTCCAAACATTTAGTTTCCCTTGCAATCATTCCATTTAAATAAAATAGATTAGTTGTGTGTTTTATTTTCATGCAATTTCCATTTCATAGAAGAGATTAAAAGTGTGTTTAATTTAATATAATTTAAATTCTAGCAAACTAGTTTAAAAGTGTGTTTCTCTTACAAAGCATTTTCAATTCAACAAGTGGGTTTGATTTGACAAGTAATAGATTAGATTTGAATTTAAGAGAGTAGATTATAATTTTAGATTAAAATGATCTACAAACCATCCCAAAATAAGACTATTAGTTATAAGCCTTTGCATATCCTATTGCAAATAGTCAATAGACACTGCCCAGATTGACATGACATATATCAACTAAATAAAGAGGACACAATGACCCTCATCACTTAGTTTGAATTTGCATTCATAAAATGTTGAAAAGACAAAATGAGTTAATTTATTTGCATTTCATCATTGCATAGTCAATTGTTTGTATGCATAAGCATTCAAAACACAAAAAAATATAAAAAAATAGTTTTGCTTGCATCTCCCTTACATATGATTTAACTAACTAAAGAAGAAGAAAATTTAATTGAAAGGAAAAAATAAAATTTTATTGATTAATTACATGAAAATTCATTTGTTTAATTTAATTTACACATGTTTTAGCTTCATTATTTATTTTAAATATCACATTTCACAAAACACTAGTTAGAAACACACCCCCAAACATTTAAAGATCAAAATATGATTTTGATTCAAACACCACACAATATATTTATTTTGACATCCTTTGATGATGATCCTAGAAAATAACATCCACATAAGATAAAATATTTTCAAAGTATGCATGCCTCCGTTAAGGCAGAAAGAACACAACGTGATATTAACTCTAATCTTCGATTAGAATATTTCTCTCAACTCCACTACCACATTTTATACTTATCTAATTTTATGCCATAGACAAACAAAATTGATTATTAAAAGTTCAATTAGCTAGGAATATCTAGTTAATATCTTGTTAATTAGGCAATCAATGTAGTTAATTTAACTTTCCTTCCTCTGGTCTAGCCTCATCCCATTTATTTCTTTTTTGCAGATGAAATTTCTTAGATGAGATCAACTTAATAGAACTGGTAAAATAATAATATTAATCCAATCCGATTCTTCCCATCTAAATAAATTAAAATCAATCAATAGCTAGGTTATCTATTCTTCTTAGAATATAGTTATTTTAAATCCCTTATCACTAGATAATGCACTGCACTAAATGGACATTATGAAGCAACATAATAATAGTGATATAGGATAACACACCCACTAGTATTCGCAATTATTAATACTGCTAGTGTAGATCAACCTATTGCACACGCTCATCTAATTTAATGATCCCAACCTATTCAATCCATTCAACCAGACCACTAGCTACATTGCCACATCATTTCTTTCGATTATCTCAACCTGACTATGGGAAGTTGAATACATAAAGTTTATGTGTTACTTTATGTACATATATTTTACACCAAATTTAATGCCTATCACCCATCATAAATATATGCATGTTTTATACTAAATAGTAAGTCTTCAAAGATGAGTTTTCAAATAATGTTTATGGATACTCTCTAGATTCTTGTCTCCTAAGAGTAATTAGTAGTGCCAAGGTCAACTAGATATATGCTAGAGGAGTTGATTGACATAGACAATTTGGGATTGATTGGGTGTGCTATCATGAAATAATGAATGTAACAGATGGGTTATGAGTAGTTATAACTTAGAGGTAGGACTAGAGAGTGGACTTAGAGTACTTGTATGACATTACTACATGGGATCAATTATCTATATTGGTGTATTGTGTGATCTATATGTTAAGGGTAATGTGCAAAAAAATTGAGGAGTGTTTCAACATCAAAACATTGCATTATGTAATCATAACTATCTAGATTACATAAAAATATAAGTGAAATATGGAAACATGCATAGTACTACATTTAGAAATTACTTGTATGTGTGGGATTAATTTTCATAATGTTAATAGTAAAAGTGCTAATTCATGTTGATGGGTTATTTGGCACACTAATTTAGGTAGGATGGTCTCCTGTCTAGCCTTTCTTGAAAGGAGGCCCATAGGGTATCCCCAAGGTTTGTTATTGTTGGGTAATGACGTATTAAGTGAACCAATTGGTCTATATGAAAATGGTCCAATACAAGGTGCATGCGATGGTTCTGAAATTTAAACGAAGTTTTAATTTTGGGAATGATTAGAAGAAAATGCAAGTTTGTTTATTCCATGACTTGGGTTTTAATATTATTTCAAGAATGAAAATATTTGCATACATATTTTTACCAAATGAAAATGAGCATTTATTGGTTTTAAATAAAATAAATGCAATTGATTTTTAACATCTTCATTGCATTTATATTTATTCAATAATGTGTAAGCAACATAAAAATGAAATAGAGATCTGCAATCAAGATACTCGTGTATATTTAGATTGTATTCAGATCTATACCAACCTTAGTTTAATTTATTTGTAAAAAAGAGAAAATTAAAGAGTGAGGAAAAGAGAGATAAACCCTATTGGAATGTAAACAAATTTGATACGATTGGTTGAATACACCCACAAAATTAATCTCCCACCTAGCTAGCATGTACATAATTGCCATTGGAGCCTATGTAAGAGTCTAAGGATTAGAAGATCTGGAAGAGGAAAAACAAGTCCACCATTCACATGCACACAGGGTAATACAATAAAAACTCCACAACTTTTTATTAAATAGTGTTTTCTTAAATAGTGTAGGTTTGGGTTTACATTCATCCATCGGTTACAAATATGGAAACATAAAAGTAATTTAAAAAAAATAGGAGAGAGATTACACTATGAAAGCATGAAAATATGTGTGGTTTCAATTTCTCCCTTGTGATCAACAAAGAGCCAACCCTTTGGATGACCTTGAGTTGGCTATTTATAAGACTTGGATCAATAGAGGGAAAGAGTTTTCCATTCAAAAAATATTAATTTTAATTTTAATTTGATTTGACTTTTTGTCTCCAAAATCAAGCTCTATTCACACCTTATCCCTTTTCGTACCTTCAAAAAAAAAAACCCAGTTACTTTTTTGTGCAAGAGTAAAAGGGGATTTTAATTCATTTAAATGCACTTTTAGAAAATTAGGGAAGGATAATGAGAACAAGTTTTAATCTAGGTAAATTTTTAAAAAACCAAAAGCATAATCACATCTTCGAGGGAAATAACTTCCTAACACTCTAGAAGGTTCAAAAAATAGAGTCCTGGTTCACAAGATATGGTCGAAAATGCCTCCCTATGTCAGTTTAACTTCGAAGCAGAAAAACATTAATATGAATATGAATATTAATTTTTATTATAAAAAATTAATAAAAAATATATAAATTAATTTTTTTAAAAGGTTTGACTGATTTTAATTAAATCATTTTTTTTATGAAAGATATCTATATATTAATAAGATATATACTATACAAATAATTCACAAAAAAATAGGCGGTATGGAAGCATGCCTCAAGTCAAACTAGGCCAAGCCTAGGAACGAGTTGTTGACAATTTTGACCCTACAAGTCAAAATTGCAACCTTTACCATTCAAAATTTTGTAGTTCATCTTGTGAATCAGTTTTAGGTCTTGAATAGTCTGAAGAATTGTTCAAAGTTTGGTCTCTTTCTTTCGGGAGAATTATCTAGATAAAAATCTTGAGGGGCAAGTTATCCTAAGCATAGTCAAGAGCATGAGGATGAAATTTTTATCTCCATGGTGTTTTAGTTTTGCATAAATGGCATTCTATGTTAGATACATGGATTTTTGTGAGAAAGGATTACAATGACCAAGATTTCATCTTGAGCCTAATGCACATGTCCACCTACAGCCATGTATTCCTAAAGACACCTACAACAAGACACAAGCATAAGTCACAGTCAAGAATTTTTGATATTTTCCAAGCCAACAAGGTTTTGAAGTTTCAAAAAGACATTGAGGTGGATTAATTTTCATGAAAAGGAAGCAAGCCAAGTCGAGAACCTGATGAAGAAAGAGTACATGTTTATTTTTTAGGTCTTTTCACCAAGGGTTTTTTCTTTCTCAGAGTTTTTTTGGGCTAAGTGTTGGAATAATTTCCTCAAACTTTTTGTTTGAGGGATTTTTTTTGGAAAAAAACTTTTTATCTGAAGGAAAGTTATTTTACAAAAACCTAAAGGGTTCATTGATAAAGGCTAAGGGAATACTTTGAAAAAACTTAAGACAAAATTCATTTGGACTGTTTGTCTAAAGGAAATACAAGAAGAAGGGACCTTTACAATATTTCTGAAGGGTTATTAGCCCTTTAGAAAAGGACCATTTCAAGTTTTTGAGGGACATTTCCAATAAGTCCAAAGGGCAAGTAGACCATACAATTTTGCTGAAAGGATATTTTTCTTATCAAAGGACCTTTTACAATTTCTCGAAGGGCACTTTATCAACCAAAAGGACCATTCACCAAATGCTAAAGGATAAATTCAAGAAGTCCTAAGGGTTTTTCAAAAATTTTGACAGGGCCATTCAGCAAAGTCCCAAAAGGCAACTTTTTCGAAGGAAGGACCTTTTTCAAAATCCTAAGGGACATTTCCAAAAGCCCAAAGGGAAAGACGGCCAATTCAAAATTATGAAGGGTCTATTTCATTCTTCTGAGGGTCCTTTATGATTTATCTGAAGGGCAATTTGTCCATGGGAAAGTCATTTTACAAGGAATTTCAAAGGGTACAATCCCTTCAAAAAATGATCAATTATAGGAATCCCAAAGGGTATGTACCCTTCAAAAAAGTTCAAAACCAAAAATTTGAAGGGTTTGTGCCCTTAATAAAAGGACTTAAGACAAATTCTGAAGGGCTTGTCAGAAAGGAAAAGGACTTTACAAAAGTCTGAAAGAATTCTTTCAGACAAATTTTCTAAAAGAATTCCTTCAGAAGAAGGCCCATAGCAAAAATATAGATAAAGAAGCCGAAGAAATAATTCTTTTAGACTTTTTATTTGAAATAAATGAAGTGAAAAAGACAAAACACAAAGATAATAAGTCTAAAAGAGATAATCCAAATGAAAAGCCAAAATAAAATTCCATGGAAAAGACACAAATAAACAAAAGAAATATAATAGATAGAAATGTAGAACCAAAAAATACAAGAGATTCCAATAACCAATGAATAAATTAATGTGTTCTAAAACATGCAAAGTGGTCCATATAGAATTGGACACATCCAAGTGTAACCATGTTAAACATGACACCTTCAGTTCTAAAAAATGATGACTCATTTGCATGAAGGACTCAAGTTGTTTAATGTTGGAGAGCTTAAAGGTTTTCAAATGTTCCAAAATTTCAAGTGGGGTTCCATATTTGGATGTTGGTGTTGATTTCATGCAAATGGAAGCCTTTCAAACATTTCAACAGCTCAAGACGGGTTCCATATTTGGAGGTGGGTGTAGATTTCATGCATGTTAAAAAAACATCCCAAGATGAGCCCACCATCTATTTTCAATGCCAAAGGGTTTTTCATGCAAGACAAATTTTGAAGGTTATGATAACACAAATTAGACTTGGGTTGAAGTGTGAGTTGTCCTCTTCTTCTATTTTCAATTGCAACCACTTGGTTGTTGTGTATTTTTCTATAAATGTTGGATTTTTAACCTTAAAATTCATCCCTCTTTTGGCAAGATAAAATTTGCCAAAGATTGAGTTGTAACCTTTTTTCAGATTAATAGAAGGACTATTATTTTTAGATTTCAGCTACTAGTATAGTGTATTTATTTATGTCATTTATATACATAAGTGATAGAGTTTTCTTCCTTGTCAAGTCTTGATTCTTACCTAGTTACTAGATGGTCAGATTATGTAGGTCATGTTCCATGTTTAATAACTTTTGGATGAGTTTATAGTGGATGCAAGTGGCTGGTTAGTGCCTTGAATCAGGTCTATTCCATCATTTCCCTCAAGCTTTGATCACAAAATATAACCTTTTCATGAAATACTTATGCTTGTTAGTTAATTGGAGTTGAAAGTTTAGCTTTTCTCTTGTCTAAATGAGTGTTTTTAGGAGCTCTAATTGAGTGTATCAACTAATCATTCAAGTGTATCACCATCATTAGGTAGGATTTTATTTCAAGTTTTCTTTCTCTCTTTTTCCAGGCAATTTGTAGCGTAGAGCAAAGATCCTAATTAATACACCAAAGGGAGCTAGCCCTTATAATCTAGAGATTCAATCCATCGATTAGGTCACCCATAGCCTAGGATTTTTTGATGTTTTAACAGGTTGTGAAGGCTTGAAACTACCTTCATAGGGGTGCAAGTCTAATTGACAATAGTTTTTGACCTACCTGTTGGGACCAACAAATAAATCTTTTACAGATCTGAAGAATTTTAAAGCTGAAGAAAAGTTTTGTAAGAGACTAGAATATTCATCTTCATTTACAATCTAAAGATTCTTCAAGTTGCAAAGTTCATAGCATCATTCAGGTAGCTATTTCATGCCAAAAGTTACCACAAGGTCAACAAGTAAAGGTATTCCTTTTGAATTTATATCTTATAAGAGATTAATATTTAGGAGGGCAAAACCATATCCTCAAAAATAGTATTTGCCTCCTGGTCATCCTATTGTTCTAAGCACTAAAATCCCCACTATCCAAATGGCCATCAAAAATCAAGTGTTTGCTCCATTCAATAGAGGTAGCCCATTTAATTTAGCCTAGTTTGATGACATTCTGGTGTTTGCCCTCAAGAGTATCCCATTCTTCTCAAGAGAAAATCAAATAACCCCTATTGAGAATATCCAAGATGTGGCTAATCTATGTTTAGTCCATAATGTTGTTGAGGATAATTTTGATATTATATTGCTTGCTACATCCCTCAAAGGAAAAGCATTGCAATGGTATAGAATCCTTCCAATAAACTCCATCTCCACCTGGGATGAATTGGGTGTTGTGTTAGTCAAGTAATTTAAGGACAAATCTGATCATCTATCTTTAGTTAAGCAATTGACCACCATAACAAGGGCTCCTCATGAGTTCATGTCTAATTTTAACCTTAGATTCCAAAAGACATGGACCAAAATACCTGTGTTGATAATGCTATCCTCTGAATATGCAATTCTATACTATTTTAAATCCCTTAATTTTGACATTCGTGTGATGATACAGTCAATGGGTGGTACTATTTTGCCAGATGCTTATGAGGTTGAAATAAGGGTAGAAAATAGTTTGATACAAGCTGGTAAGATTTCTCCAAGACCTCTAATAACTATATTTCCATAATAAAGTTCCATACCAACCCCTCAAGTTCCATCCTTAGCTCCTATTCCAACACCTCAAGCTCAAATTGCAGCCCCTACTAGTCAATCTAGTGAGATAGGTGAGTTGAAAAATTTGCTATAGTCCTTTGAGACTAAAATAGTGTAGCTCAAAAGGCAAATTTTTTATTCAAATAGGCCTTATCAACAACAAAATCAAAACACCTATCAGCCCTTCAAAGATCAAAGGCCTCCTTATCAGGGTTTTAGAGAGAATAAACCACCATATCAAGCACAAAGAGCCATAACTCCAGCTAAGCCATATCATGCCCTTGATCCTAATGATCCTTCCACTTTAAAATCCATCATTCCCAACCCACCTAAAAATAACTTGGTGCAGGATTCAAGTTGGAAACCCTCAAATATCAATGATACTCAAAACCAAGCCTTGGTATTTGTTGACCTAGTGGATTACACCCTGGGGCAGGATGCCTAGCTCCCGCCCTTCCACACACAACAATGGAAACTCCCCTCTCACCTATGGGACCGACGAAGCTGGAGGGGAGAGTCTCTAGATGAGGGATAGCTCCCTCTGATGTATATTTTAGGCCCTGGTTTCCTACTGCTAACAAATAAATGTAAAAAAGGGGGGGAAGAAAAGGGAGAAAAATGCTGAAAATAGAACCTAAGCCTAAAAATAAAATAAAGGTGATACACCAAAAATTATGACCCACTCAGCCCGAACATACACTTTTCACCAAAAAGAAGCACCCATACACTTCATCTGATGTGGGAAACTCTTCTATTTCAGTGAGTCAGGGATCTGTAGAGATACAGGGAGTAAGGAACTGTCAAAGGTGCTCTACAACACACTTGGGCAACCTATTCATATGCACCTATATTCTTGCTGTAGACACTTCTGGCAGACCTGCAGAAAAGAGACTTCACAATGCACTAGACATGCTGTAATTGATCTGTGAAAAGCATGAAAGACAATGACTTAACACAAAATAAGAACACAGACATATACTTTAAAGTGCAATTCCAGATAGAGGTAAAAAATGCTAAGTCCTGATTCAAGGTAAAATCTGGAAGAGCTCTGCCTTACAAGCTCGAGAGATTTTGGGCAGAGTTTTACCTTAAGGCTGAGAGATTGATCCCCCTCAAATGATATTTTTTTACAATATATAGAAAGAGGGGAAGAGAACTTGGTGCCTTCTGGAAAAGAATTTTGGTGCTCTTTTTGCAAGCTGGCCCATGTGCGCTCTAAGCCTTGGGAAGAGGAAGCCGTTTCATTGTCGACTCCGGCTTTGACTTTGGCATTCCACATTAATGTGAGAACATGGCCGTGCCTCTTTTCTGTGAACAAACTACTCCCTTCAAGACACTCATGTAATTTGTCCCCTTATAAATGTCAAATGGAGAAAGCATGCCGCGTCGCTCACCGTTTACACCGTGTGATGACCATCTAGCAATAACTCGCCTCTCCTCGCCACTTGGACTGCTTTGTCTTTTCCTGTGCTTTGTCTCATCCTAGTTCCTTCGGCCCTCGGGGCTATCTTATGGCAGGTCATGACATTCCTTGGGCTCTTTTCTGCTTGCCTTGGCCACTTTCCACTGATTTTCAAATAAGTGACACATGGCGTATTCTGCTATGAAATGGGCAGGACACGTGGTAGCATTCGCTTGACTCATGGAAGCTTTAGGCACCCTTTAAAGGTCTTGCAAAAGAGGACATGTGTCAGCTTCCACTCTCTTTAGCAATTCATTTGGGGCCCACCACAGTTCTCGTGGGATAAAAGAGAGAGACTGCAAGTGCTGACACTTGTTAGCTTCTGTCAAGCCTTGCAGGGGACACGTGGCACATTTCGCTACTCCTAAAAAGGCATGTCAAAGCCTTCCACAGTTGCCACTTGGTGCCTTCCATGCTCTGGCTTTTCTTGGTATGAAATTGACGTTCGCGAGCCCGTCACCCTTTAGATTTTCCTTGGATTTCTTGCTTCAGCCTTTTTTATGGACTTCTTTTGTCGATCCTTCCCGAAGGGGAAGTGACCCTTTGAATTCTTGAGAAAAGTCCTTTTCCTCGGTGAGAGCCCTCTGCAAGGGCACATACCCTTCGGGTGGGTTTATTGCTTTGGGTTGGTTGCTCCTTCGGGCTTTTTCCCCATAGACTTTTTCTACGGACAATTTTCCCACGGACAAAAAGTCTGTAAGAAATGTTTCTGCCGCTTTGCTTTCCTTCAAAATTTTCTTGGCTTTCTTTCCATGGTGTTCTTCTAAATTTATTTAGACTTTTTGTCTAAAGGAATTCCTTCAGACAAAAGTTTGAAAGAATCCGTTTAATGCCTTAGTATTTTCTTCGAGATTTCTATTTATAGTTTTTCCAAATTCCTTCAGACAAAAAGTCTGAAGGAATTATGCCTTTGCCTTAACAAAATTTTGAAATATCTTACCTTTGCGTCTTTCTCTTTGTGGCCTTTTCGAAAGTGTTCCCTACCCTCTACAAGGGCTCTTGAACCCAAAACTGCCCTTCGCAAGGCACTTGTCCTTCAGGAGGCTTGAACTTTTTTGGTTGAAATGCTCATTTGAACCAACCGTTGAACTAATTGATTGAACCAGTTCAATGGTTCAAGCGGATGTTGAACTAAGGCATTGAACCATTTGAATTGAGCTGAGCCTTTGAACTTTGCCGATGAACTTTTTGTTGAACTCTGTTGATTGAACCAAGGCATTGAACCAAGCCGATGAACCGACTGAGTGATTGAATCATCTGATTGAACTGAAACATTGAACCAAAATGTTGAACCAAGCCGATGAACCATTTGATTGAACCAAAGTGATGAACTTCACCGATTAAACCAAGGCATTGAACTGGTTATGTCGTTGAACCAGTTTTCCAACCTAAAGAAAAATCATCTTTGAACCATTTGAGCTCTTTTTCCTTATGAATTTCTTTAGACAAGAGTTCGAAGAAGCTTTGTAAAACCTTGCACTCTCTGAATTGGTTCTTCATCTGCCAAAATACTACACCTGTAGAGTTTGTAGAAGTCCCTGTGAAGTCTGTAAAAAACTTGCAGAGTCCCTAGAAATGGACCTACAGAGTCCACAAAAACTTCATTGCTAAGTCCGTAGAAATCCAAGCTCTACAGAGTCTGTAGAAATAGACCTGCAGAGTCCGTAGAAAACCTACAGAGTCCATAGAAATTGCAAAACTCATGCAAAAAATCAAAAGTACTGGCTCAGGACAACATAAAAAAAAGAAGGGGACCGATTTTTGGCCTGTTGGGCAAAAAATGGTCAACAAATTGGTGACTCCCAGGGGAAGCATGCCTGATATGCTTAGAGACCAGTTGCCTTTAAGTCCATTGGGCATAGAGTCAGATGCATCTTTGAAAGAGTTAGCAACCACCTTGATAGATCCAAGAATCAAACATGAATCTTTTACCCCACGAACAAAGTAAAACACACACAAGGCTAAAAACACTACCTATGCAAACTGCACTTAGGGAAAGCAAGAAAAGAAACTAAAAGCAAACTACTATATACAGTTAACCAGAAATATTTGCCTCCCTCCTGGATCAAAGGGAAAATTTCTTAAGTTCCCTCCCTAGCTAGGAAACTTATGGTGCCAGACAAGTGGCTGAATGAAGTGGAGGCTTGGTGACCTGCTCCTCTTGCCTGCCACCTGGATTGGCTCGTATCCGAGTGGATCAGATTCAAACATGCTTCCAACATACATGTATTCCTTTTGTTCGTATAAGCTTTTTGAATGTTGGTCCTTCATGCTGGTGCATATCACCAAGAAATCTGTGGCTACTGGCTCATCACCATAAGCCCTTTGTTGTGCATGGTCCCTCTGCAATGCATCATGGTTTGACTCATTTCCTTCTGCCTCATTGAAAACCCTGTCAAACTCATCTTCTGCTTCCTCTTGGCCTTCTTGAAGAAGGGTGATAGTTGTGATGTCTGAAATGGAATCACAAACTGATTGCTCATCCCACAGAACATCACTTCTTTGTTCAAAACTTTCTTCTTCAAGGCTTTCCTCAAGGTAGACAAACCTCTCCTTTCCCTCCTCAAAGATCAGGATCTCTAAATTTTCAAAGATATTCTCTTGATCCTCCTCCAACTCTAGCTCCATGGCATGGTCAACTTCCTCATCGAAACAACAAGGAAGTTCATCGAACAAGGGGGAAGAGAGCTCACCATGCTTATGTTCCTCCTCGTATTGTTGGAACATTTGCATGTATGCATGACCTGAGTCTTCTACATTGTTGATGATGTCTTCACAAGGAGCATTAATGATGATTTCTTCTTCATTGTTGCTCATGATAGCCTCCTAAAGAGCTACAAATTGGATCTTCTGCTCCTCACTCACCTCCTACAAAATAGGTTCCTCCTTGAGAAGGGGTGGAGTGAAAAAACCATGTGGAAGGGGAGGCAATCCTTGAGCTAGAATCAAATGATTCTCCTCCTTCCACTTGGCCAACACTTCATCAATATCAAGTGTGGCCTGATAGTTCTCTTGGAAGTGTGTAGATGGGGTGTGTTCAGACATGGAATGTGTCGTTGGGTCTGAACCGTCCATCACACATTGGCTGAGGAATCTCTCTGTGGATTCTAACTCTACAATTCTTCTGGCTATATCCTCTTGGAAGAGCCTTTCTTGGAGATCATAGGAATCATCATGGTGATTAGGAGCAGGTTCATCATTTTTAAGGTTTGGAGCAAAACCTTGCTCCTCTTTTTTTCTGCCCCATGATTCCACTATTTCACTCCAAGTCAAGAGCGTGCCATCAGGATCAGTGACCTAAGGGAGTTAAGGAATACTAGGAAAGGTCTGCTGATGCATAAGAAGAGCTATTTGAAATGAAGGTGCATTTTGGTGTGTATAATCCATTGCTTAAGACCATGTACCTTATATTTCTTCATATGTTTCGATCAAGCTCAGACTTTTCATGAAATCACTTTAAGCAGCTCTCCTGGTTACCTCTCACAATGAGGGAAATAACAATGGAGTTTGAGGTGGTTTCATGACAGTCTGAGCCTGATCAAAACCATATAAAAAAGTGATTTCTTAATGGCATCAAGACTGCTTGACTAGTTGATTCAACTCAGAGTCACCATTGGTGTTAATGCAAAAGCCTCCAAAGGCTGGTTGGTTGAAGAACACACCAAAAATTCTTCAACTCTTTGAACACAACTTGTCTTAGTTGATCCCACTGGGCGTGCCAAAAACTGTTGAGTCAGTGGATTGCACCCTGGGTAGGAGGCCGAGCACTTGCCTTCCACACACAACAATGGAAACTCCCCTCTCGCCTGTGGGACCAGTGAAGCTAGAGGGGAGAGTCTCTAGATAAGGGTTAGCTCCCTCTAATGTATCATTTAGGCTTTGGTTTATCCTACCGCTAACAAATAAATGAAAAAGGGGGGGATGAAAAGAGAGAGAGAGAGATGCTGAAAATAGAACCTAAGCCTAAAAATAAAATAAAGGTGATACACTTGAAATGATGACCCACCCAGCCTGAATATACACTTTTCACCAGGAAGAAGCGCCCATACACTTCATCTAACATGGGAAACTCTTATGTTTTAGTGAGTCAGGGGTCCGTAGAGATACAGGGAGGAAGGAACTACCAAAGGTGCTCTGCAACACACTTGGGCAGCCTATTCACATGCCTATATTCTTGTTGTAGACACTTCTGGTAGACCTACAGAAAAGAGACTTCACATTACACTAGACATGCTGTAATCAATCTATGAAAAGCATGAAAGACAATGACTTAACACAAAGAAGAACACAGACATATACTTTAAAGTGCAAGTCCATATAGAGGTAAAAAGACTAAGTCTTGATTCAAGGTAAAATCTGGCAGAGCTCTACCTTACAATCTCGAGAGATTTTTTGGGTAGAGTTTCGCCTTAAGGCTGAGAAATTGATCCCCCTCAAATGAGAATTTTTTACAATATATAGAAAGAGGGTAAGAGAACTTGGCACCTTATGGAAAAGACTTTTGGCACTCTTTTTGCAAGCTGGCCCATGTGCACTCTGAGCCTTGGGAAGAGGAAGCCATTTGATTGTCGGCTCCTGCTTTGACTTTGGCATTCCACATTAATGTGAGAACATGGTCGCACCTCTTTTGTGTGTTCTTCAAATAGAGAAAGTAGGCCGCGTCGCTCACTATTTGCACCGTTTGATGACCATCTAGCAATAACTCGCCTCTCCTCGCCACTTGGACTGCTTTGCCTTTTCCTGTGCTTTGTCTCATCTTGGTTTCTTTAGCCCTCAGGGCTATCTTCTGGTGGGTCATGGCATTCCTTGGGCTCTTTTTTGCTTGCCTTGGCCACTTTATACTAATTTTCAAATAAGTAACACATGGCGGTTTCTACTATGAAATGGGCAGGACACATGGCAACATCCACTTGACTCATGGAAGCTTTAGGCACCCTTTGAAGGTCCTGTAGAAGAGGACATGTGTTGGCTTCCACTCTCTTTAGCAATTCATTTGGGGCCCACAATAGTTCTCACAGGACAAAAGAGACTACAGGTGCTGACACTTGTCGGCTTCTACCGAGCCTTGCAGGGGACACGTGGCACGTTCTGCTACTCCTAAAAAGGCATGTCAAAGCCTTCCACAGTTTCCATTTGGCACCTTCTACGCTCTGGCTTTTTTTGGTGTAAAATTGATGTTTGCGGGCCCGTCACCCTTTAGATTTTCCTCGACTTTCTTGCTTCGACCTTTTCTGTGGACTTCTTTTGTCGATCCTTCCCGAAGGGGAAGTGACCCTTCGACTTCTTGAGAAAAGTCCTTTTCCTTGGTGAGAGCCCTCCATAAGGGCACATACCCTTCGGGTGGGTTTCTTGCTTCGGGTTGGTTGCTCCTTCGGGCTTTTTCCCCGTGAACTTTTTCCGCGGATAATTTTCCCGCGAACAAAAAGTTCGTAATAAATGTTTCTGCCGCTTTGCTTTCCTTCAAAATTTTCTCAGCTTTCTTTCCATGGCATTCTTTCAAATTTATTCAGACTTTTTATTTGAAGGAATTCCTTCAGACAAAAGTTTGAAAGAATCTGTTCAATGCCTTAGTCTTTTCTTCAAGCTTTTTATTTGTAGTTTTTCCAAATTCCTTTAGACTTTTTGTCCGACAAAATTCCTTTGGATAAAAAGTCTGAAGGAATTATGCCTTTGCCTTAACAAAATTCTGAAAGATCTTACCTTTGCATCTTTCTCTTTGTGGCCTTTTCGAAAGTGTTCCCTGCCCTCTGCAAGGGCACTTATCCTTCAGGAGGATTGAACTTTTTTGGTTGAAATGCTCCTTTGAACCAACCATTGAACCAATTGATTGAACTAGTTCAATGGTTCAAGCGGATGTTGAACCAAAGCGTTGAACCATTTGAATTGAGCCGAGCCTTTAAACTTTGCCGATGAACTTTTCGTTGAACTTTGCCGATTGAACCAAGGCGTTGAACTAAGCCAATGAACCGACTGAGTGAATTGAGTGATTAAACCATCAGATTGAACTGAAACATTAAACCAATGCGTTGAACCAAGCTGATGAACTTCGCCGATTGAACTAAGGCTTTGAACCAAGGCATTGAACCGGTTATGTAGTTGAACCACTCTTCCAACCTTAAGAAAAAGTGTCTTTGAACCATTTGAGCTCTCTTTCCTTATGAATTTCTTCAGACAAGAGTATGAAGAAGCTTTGTAAAACCTTGCACTCTCTAAACTGGTTCTTCATCTGCCAAAAGACTACACCTGTAGAGTTCGTAGAAGTCCCTATGAAGTCTGTAAAAAACCTGTAGAGTCTATAGAAACTTCACTGTTGAGTCCGTAGAAATCCAAGCTCTGTAGAGTCCATAGAAATGGACCTGTAAAGTCCATAGAAAACTTGCAGAGTCTGTGGAAATTTCAAGACTTGTGCAAAAAATCAAAAGTACTGGCTCAGAACAACATAAAAAAAGAAGAAGGGAACCGATTTTTGGCCTGTTGGGCAAAAAAATGGTCAACAGTATCACATAACATCACCATGCCACAAATGACACAAGAGGAGTTTTATTTTAAGGAGGTCAGTACCAAGATACAATTTTGGAATCACATGGAGAGACTCAACATGTTCAAGGGTAGCTTGATGCCATTAATGTAAATTGACAAGTGGATGATCATGTTGCTTTTACTCAGGGTATTGAAACTAAAAAATCAAATGGTCAAGTTGCAGTTGTAACTAGAGCTAAAATAAGAGCCATTGAAGAGGCTCAAGAAGTAAAAAATGCTTCAAATACTCCTAGGGTTGTTTCTAACAGTACAAAAGAGCAACTTGTTATCCCTACAACACAAAAAACTTAAAATATAGAGGTTGGTAAGGTTCATCAACTATCTCTAGTTCGTGAACAACGAGTAATTCAGAAGGTACAACCAAAGGTTAGTGGATCTCATTTTAGTATAGTGGATCAAATGAAGAAATCTAATATCAACATTAGCATGTGGGATTCCCTTTCCATTCCAAGACAAAAGGATAAGCTCATTCAAGAGCTTTTAGCTCTCAAATTATCTCCAAAACTAATTGAGAAAGAAGGTGTTATCTTAACTAATTCAGATCAGGTAATAAAGTAACAGGTACAACAAGTAAATAAGATGGAAAAGGAGGATAAAACTAAGGTAAAATCAAAGAAAACTCCTCCTTTTTACCTTTCTTTGATAGTAGGTAATACTTTGGTTCATAATTGTATGGTGGATAGTGGAGCTAGTAGTACAGTCATGCCTCAACAGAGTGTAGACAAGCTTGGAATTGTTTATGAGCCAAATGCTAAAGGGGTATTGCAATTGGATGGATCACCAACAAATATGGTAGGCATCATCAAAGATATAAAATTGGCATTACATGGTTATCCCAATGTTACTATTCAATAGGATGTTGTTGTGGTAGATTTGCCTCCCTACTTTGCTATATGCCTTTCAAGGGATTTCACCTCAAATATTGGGGGATATTTATAATCTGATTGGACTTATTTAATATTAAAAATAGGGTATGGTACCAAGGTAACAATTCATTCTGAATCGATTACATGTTTTCATATGGAGCCATACATGCCAAGTGTTGTGAATACTAATTGTATCATCTCAAATAAGTACTAAAAGCTAGTGAAGTAGAAAGTGAATCACATTTGGATGGAGTTCCAGATTTATTCCTTGATAAGTTGGCTTTTACCTTGCATGAGCATTATCCTACAAGATAATTGAATAAGGACTTGGTGTGTATTGCCTTCATGAGAATGATTCATCAATTCTAGCCATGGTCAAAGAAGATAAGTCTAATGAAGGTTTATGGTAATTTTACTTTAATGGATCAAGGAATAGGCATGGAACCAAAGCTAGATTGATGTTGGTTTATCCAAAAAAACAAATGTATTTCTCTTCTATTAAATTTTAGTTTGACTGTTCAAATAATGTTGCTGAGTATGAAGCACTAGTTCACAGTTTGTAGTGGATTAGGAAGATGAAAGTCAACACCTTACAAGTTTTTGGTGATACTAAACTTATAGTTCACAAAGTAATAGGTTTAAATGTATGCAAAAATTTGTTGCTTAAGTCTTATAGGCATAAAATATGGGACTTACTTGAATATTTCCAAGCTTTTAACATTCAGGCAATACCAAGAGGTGAGAATAAACATGCTAATAGGCTGGCTGCTATTGGGTCCCAATTTAACATTCTAGCTGATAGAAGAAGTGATAAAATTTAGTCACATATAAAGGTGGTTGTAAGGTCCTCTGTTCTAGATAATCATGAGAATTGACAAGTGTTCTAAGATGATAATCAAATTTTTAGATTCTTGCAAGAGGAGGCTGAGTTTTCTTCAAGAAACCAATCAAATCAATTGCAGCAGTATGATGATCATATTGTACAACTAAAAAAAATAAGTTACCCAAGAGATTGGTCACACTTGAGAATATTTTCAGTGGTGATGATGAGCTAAGGAAGGAGAAGTCATCCTTGTCAACAAAATAAAAACACTATGCCAATGTAGAGATTGTAGCTCGTAAGATTTTAAAGTTCGGTAAATTATGCATTCCTTCACAAAAGTAAGTTTTCATTAAGTTATGCACAAGTTTTGCTGATATATTTTCATGGAAGTATAGTGATCTCAAGGGATTTGATCCAAGTTTGACTCAACACTCCATTGATTTAGAGGAGGAGACTAAACCAGTAAGACAAAGATAAAGGCCAATCAATCCTAAGCTTGAGCCTTTGATGAAAGATGAGTTTCACAAGCTCATAGAATCAACGATTATATTTTCAATCAAGAACTCAACTTGGGTGGAAAACCTTGTTGTTGATGCAGTGGATTGCACACAGGGTAGGACACCTAGCTCCCACCCTTCCACATGCAATAATGGAAACTCCCCTCTCACCTGTGGGACCGACGAAGCTAGAGGGGAGAGTATCTAGATAAGGGCTAGCTCCCTCTAATGTATCATTTAGGCCCTAGTTTCTCCTACTACTAACAAAAAATGTAAAAAAAGGGGGGGTTGAAAAGAGAGAGAGAGAGATGCTGAAACATAACCTAAACCTAAAAAAAATGAAAAGGTGATACATCGGAAAAGTTTGATCCACTCAGGCCTGAAACATATACTTTTCACCAAGAAGAAACACCCATACACTTCATCTGATGTGGGAAAACTCTTCTATGTTAGTGAGTCAGGGGTCCATGGAGATACAGGGAGGAAGGAACTATCAAAGGTGTTTTAAGACACACTTTGACAGCCTATTCACATGCGCCTATATTCCTGTTGTAGACTCTTCTGGCAGACCTGCAGAAAAGAAACTCACAATGCACTAGACATGTTGGAATCAATCTGTGAGAAGCATAAAAGGAAATGACTTAACACAAAAAGAAAATAGAGACATGTGCTTGAGTGCAAGTCCAGATGGAGGTAAAAATGCTAAGTCTTGATTCAAGGTAAAATCTGGCAGAGTTCTGCCTTACAAGCCCGAGAGATTTTTGGGCAGAGTTTTGCCTTAAGGCTGAGAGATCCCCTCTCTCAAATGAGAAGTTTACAATATATAGAAAGAGGAAGAGAACTTGGCGCTTCTTGGAAAGACTTTGGCACTCATTTTTTAAGTTGGCCCATGTGCGTTCTGAGCCTTGGGAAGAGGGAGCCGTTTGATTGTCGGTTCTTACTTTGACTTTGGCGTCCCAACATTAATGAGAAAACATGGTCATGCCTCTTTTCTATGAACAAACTGCTACCTTCAAGGCATTTGCATGACTTGTCTGCTTATAAATGTAAATTGGAGAAAACAAGCCGCGTCGCTTATTGTTTGCACCGTTTGGTGACCACCTAGTAAGCACCGTTCCAACTACAGGAATAAATCCTTGAGTTGACACCTCCTTTTGCCACTTGGTGCTTTATCCATTTCTTGCCTTGTCTCATCTTGGTTTTGTCTCTTTCTGCTCCTTCAGCCCTCAGGGGCTATCTTCTAGCGGGTCACTGCGTTCCTTGGGTTCTTTTCATGGTTGGCGCTCAGGAAATTTAAAAACAAATGGCTATTTCACCGTCTTAAATTTGACGTCTGCACACCTGTCATCGCTTTTGAATTTCCAACGGCTAGTTTGCCATGTTTAAATTTGACGTCCTCGGGCCCGTCACCCTTGGACTTTCCTTCAGCTTTTTTGCTTCGGCCTTTCTTCTTCACGGGCTTTTTCTTTAGATTTCTTTCCCATAGGCTTTTTCGTAGACAATTTTCCCACAGACAAAAGTCCACAAGAATTGTCTCGGTCGCTTTGATTTCTTCAAAATTTTCCCTGGGTCTTTTTCTTTGGAATTTTCTCGGCTTTTTTCTCTCCCACGGCCTCCCCAAATTTCTTCAGACTTTTTGTCTGAAGGAATTCCTTCAGACAAAAATTCTGAAAGAAATCGTCCTTGTCTTTTGCTTTTGCCTTAAGTCCCTTTCTTTCAGGTTTCTTGCTCATGGCCCTTCCGAATTCCTTTAGACTTTTTGTCCGAAGGAATTCCTTCAGAAAAAAATATGAAGGTTTTCTTCCTTGCCTCTGTCGACTGCCTTAGAATTTTTTTTGAAAGAATTTACCTTTGCAGCTTTCTCTTTGAAGTGTTCCCTGCCCTCCACAAGGGCTCTTGAACCTGAAACTGCCCTTTGCAAGGGCACTTGTCCTTCGGGAGGCTTGAACCTTTCACATTGAACCACTCCTTTAAACCAATCCATTGAACTGGTTCAATGGTTCAAGCGTTTGTTGAACCAAGTCTTTGAACCGAGCGTTAAACCAAGCTTGTTGAACCGTCCGATTGAACCAAGCTTTGAACCGAGCCGATGAACCCTTTGATTGAACCAAAAGCCATTGAACCGATGGATGAACTGACTGAGTGAACTAAGTGATTGAGCCATCTGATGAACTTTGCTGATTGAACTAAGGCTTTGAACCAAAGTGATGAACCAAGGCATTGAACCTCAGTCATTGAACCAAAGCGTTGAACCAGTTCAATGGTTCAATGATTCAAAGCTGCTAACTCTTTGAAAGATCATGCCGTTGAACAACTCTTCCAACCTTGAGAAAAAGTGACTTTGAACCATTTTAGGTCTCTTTCCTTGTGAATTTCTTCAGACAAGAGTCTGAAGAAGCTTTGTAAAACCTTTCACTCTTCGACTGGTTCTTCATGCACCAAAAGACTCTCCTACAGAGTTCGTAGAAGTCTCTGTGAAGTTCGTAGAAATTCTGCAGAGTCCGTAGAAATTTCCAGATTCTTGTAAAATCAAAAAATGAAATGGCCCAAAATAGCAGGGATAGAAGGGGACCAATTTTTGACCTATTGGGAAAATAATGGTCAACAAATTGGTGACTCCCAGGGGAAGCATGCCTGCTATGCTTAGAGAACAGTTGCCTTGAAGTCCATTAGGCATAGAGTCAGATGTAGCTTGAACAAAGTTAGCAACCGACTTGATAGATCCCAGAATCAAACATGAAGCTTTTTTACCCCAGACACAAGGTAAAGCACACACAAGACTAAAAACACTACTTGTGTAAACTGCACTTAGGGAAAGCAGGAAAGAAAACTAAAAGCAACTACTATGTACAACTAACCAGGTATATTTGCT
Organism: Torreya grandis; assembly: GCA_037957365.1. Taxonomy (NCBI): domain Eukaryota; kingdom Viridiplantae; phylum Streptophyta; class Pinopsida; order Cupressales; family Taxaceae; genus Torreya; species Torreya grandis. Next base: position 1,603,257 of record JARHVA010000715.1, on the reverse strand, counting down.
TCCCTCTTAGATCAAAGGGAAAATTTCTTAAGTCCCCTCCCTAGCTAGGAAACTTATGGTGCCAAACAAGTGGCTGAATGAAGTGGAGACTTGGTGACCTGCTCCTCTTGCCTGCCACCTGGATTGGCTTGTATTCGAGTGGATCAGATTAGAACATGCTTCCAACATATATGTACTCTGTTTGTTCTTGGAAGCTTGCCTCCTGTTGGTTCTTCATGCTGTTGTATCTCATCAAGAAATGAATCACTGCTAGCTCATCACCATAAGCCCCTTGATATGCATCATTGACCGGCTTGTTCTCTTCTGCCTCATGCTTGGGTTGCATGGTATGATCATCCTCCTTGATGACTTCAAATAAAGTATCTTCAGATTCACCATGCTCTTGAAAGGATGAATTTGAAAACCTGCAGCCCCTTTGCATACTTATTTGAGCCCCAATGCTGCCTTCTCCACCCTTAGCCAGCTCTTAGCCCCCTTGAAGAATAGTGTAACCTGCCCCAATGACTTCAAACAAATTTTTCAAAACATGAACAAGAAAGTATCCATGCCCCTCCATGACGTCTTGCAAAATGAGAAAAGGGGAAAAAATCACTTCTTCCTCATCAGAGATAGAGGCAAAAGCTTGTGACTTGTCTTCTTGTTCATCAAAGGGGAAACCTATGATGATCTCCTCCTCATCTGCACTCATGAAGTCTCCCTGATCAGTCATAAACTGAGCATACTCCTCTTCACTTTCTTCCTTCAAGACAGGTTCCTCCTCAAGAAGGGGTGAAGTGGAAGGCTGACGGACGAACTCATGTGGAAGAGGAGGTAGTCCCTGAGCTAGAATCGAATGATTCTCCTCTTTCCATTTGGTCAGCACTTCATCTATATCAGGCGTGGCATGATAGCTCTCTTGGAGGTGTGTGGATGGAGTGTGTTCAGACATGGAATCTGCTACTTGGTTTGAAACATCCATCACATGATGGCTGAGGAAATTTGCTCTAGACTCCAACTCTGCAATTTGCCTATCTATATCTTCTTGGAAGAGCCTTTCTTGGAGGTCACAATCATCATCGAGAGCAGGAGCAGGCTCATCTTCTTCAAGTTTTTGAGCAAAATGTTTTTTCCCCTCTTCCTTTCTGACCCAAGATTCAACTATTTGCTTCCAACTCATGACCTTGGGATTGGAATTTTCCCCTTGTGAACAAGGAGTAACTTTATCCTCTTCAAGGTCTTGGGTTGGTTCATGATGCTCCTTTTTCCAACTTGGAATTTGGAGATCATGTTGAAAGACTTGAGGAGATTGGGGAAGATTTGGGAGGGTCTGATCATGTACAGGAAGAGCTGTCTGAAAAGAGGCATGCTGAAAAGCTAGGCATACAGGATTAAAAGCTGGATTGATTGATGCATCGGATGAGCCAGAATGAGCAAGTGCCATCTGATAGAAAGGATTTGGCTCACAAGAGGGAGCTTTCTATAGAATAGTATGAGGAAAACCTTGGGCCAAAATCACTTGATTTTTGTCTCTCCATTTTACCAACATTTCATCAATATTGAAAACAACTTGAGGATTGGTAGAAAGGGTATCTTTTGGCACAGTCTCCCCTACAAGGTCTAAAAGCTCCATCTCTCTTTCTCCAAGCAGTCTCATCTTAGCCTCTAATTCCTTAATCTACTTAGCTAGATTATCCTCATTTTGTCTCTCTTGGGGCTCATAAGAATCATCAAAGAGATGGGGAGTGCATTAAGGTTGCCATGAAATACAAGAAGCTTCTTGAGCAAGGGTGGGAGGGATTCAAAAAGGACTAACCTCATACTGTACCTCACACTCTTGAGCAATGCCTTTCTCCTCCTTGCTTTTCCATGATTTAACCACTTTATTCCAGCTCAAGACATTCGGACTGGGCATCTCCTTTTGGGGTGATGGGGCTATAATGTGAGAGGGTAGTGAGGATTTGGATTCCACTTCCCTTGCTGCCAAAATAGACTGTTGCATTTGAAGATTTTCCAATTCAATCTATTTATCAAGATTAGCCTTAAACACAAGATTTACTGTTTCGTAACTCTCCTCAACATGATTGGGGAAAGGACTTTGACAGGCTTGACTTGGCTCATAAGCAGGGGTTGTGTATGACTGATATGATACTTGGGGCAGCGAGTATGCAGGTTGATAGACTTGGTAAGGCTACCTCTCATGAATACTCAGCTTCTCTTCCAAAGATGCAATCAAACCACTCACATCCAGCATCTCACTTGTAAGCCTGTGCCAATTGGCTCTTTTAATAGGAGCCCATTCACTCTTAACTAGATCTAGTGCATTTCTCACTTGATGGATGACATGATCAGGAATTTATTGGCCACATCCCCTTCTGGTGTTGAGCTCTACTACATACTTTTTGTATCCCAACAGTGCTCATTTGAAGGTGGAGACGGGTTGATTGGTAAAGAGATTGGGTTGAGTAGGAGAAGTGACACATTGAGACAACTGGGCATAAGGCTGATATAGCTCATGACAGGGCTGAGACTAGTCATATTGGACCTGATAAGGATCAACATAAGGCTAGTAAGGATCATATCCAGGCTAGCCAAGGAAAACAGGGTCCATGGCTCTGAATGATGGAATTATACATACCAAAATACTATTTCTTGATGGCACCAGAACTGCTTAACCAGTTGATTTAACTCGGAGTCACCATTGGTGTTGATGCAAAAGCCTCCAAAGGCTGGTTGGTTGAATAACACACCAAAAATTCTTCAACTCTTTGGACACAACTTGTCCTAGTTGGTCCCATTGGGCGTGCCAAAAACTGTTGACGCAGTGGATTACACTCAGGGCAGGATGCCTAGCTCCCGCCCTTCCACACGCAACAATGGAAACTCCCCTTTCGCCTGTGAGACTGGCGAAGCTAGAGGGGAGAGTCTCTAGATAAGGGCTAGCTCCCTCTGATGTATCTTTTAGGCCCTAGTTTATCCTACTGCTAACAAAAAAAATGTAAAAAAGGGGGGGTTGAAAAGAGAGAGAGATGTTGAAACAGAACCTAAACCTAAAAAAAATGAAAAGGTGATACACCGAAAAAGTTTGATCCACTCAGGCCTGAAACATACACTTTTTACCAAGAAGAAGCACCCATACACTTCATCTGATGTGAGAAAACTCTTCTGTGTGAGTGAGTTAGGGGTCCATGGAGATACATGGAGGAAGGAACTATCAAAGGTGTTTTGAGACACACTTTGACAACCTATTCACATGCGCCTATATTCCCTGCTGTAGACACTTTTGGTAGACCTACAAAAAAGAAACTCACAATGCGCTAGACATGATAGAATCGATCTGTGAGAAGCATAAAAGGAAATAACTTAACAAAAAAATAAAACATAGACATGTGCTTGAGTGCAAGTCCAGATGGAGGTAAAAATGCTAAGTCCTAATTCAAGGTAAAATCTGACAGAGTTTTGCCTTACATGCCTGAGAGATTTTTGGGCAGAGTTTTGCCTTAAGGCTGAGAGATCCCCTCTCTCAAATGATAATTTTACAATATATAGAAAGATGAAGAGAACTTGGCACTTTTTGGAAAGAATTTGGTGCTCTTTTTGCAAGTTGGCCTATGTGCATTCTGAGCCTTGGGAAGAGGGAGCCATTTAATTGTCTATTCCTGCTTTGACTTTGGCATCCCAACATTAATGAAAAAACATGGCCACGCCTCTTTTCTGTGAATAGACTGCTCCCTTCAAGGGGTTTGCATGGCTTGTCTGCTTATAAATTCAAATTGGAGAAAACAAGCCGTGCCGCTTATTGTTTGCGCTGTTTGGTGACCACCTGGCAAGTGCCATTCCAACTGCAAGAATAAATCCCTGAGTTGACACCTCCTTTCACCACTTGGATGCTTTTTCATTTCTTGGCTTGTCTCATCCTGGTTTTGTCTCTTTCTGCTCCTTCAGCCCTCGGGGGCTATCTTTTGGCGGGTCACTGCGTTCCTTGGGTTCTTTTCATGGTTGGCACTCAGGCAATTTAAAAATAAATGGCTATTTCACCATCTTAAATTTGACGTCTACGTACCCGTCATCGCTTTTGAATTTCCAACAGCTACTTTGCCGTGTTTAACTTTGACGTCCTCGGGCCCGTCACCCTTGGACTTTCCTTCAGCTTTTTTGCTTCGGCCTTTCTTCTTCGCGGGCTTTTTCTTTGAATTTCTTTCCCACGGGCTTTTTTGCAAACAAAAGTCCACGAGAATTGTCTTGGTCGCTTTGATTTCTTCAAAATTTTCCTCGAGTATTTTTCTTTGGAATTTTCTCAGCTTTTTTCTCTCCCGCGGCCTCCCTGAATTTCTTCATACTTTTTGTTTGAAGGAATTCCTTCGAACAAAAAGTCTGAAAGAAATCGTCCTTGTCTTTTGCTTTTTCCTTAAGTCCCTTTCTTTCGGGTTTATTGCTCATGGCCCTTCCGAATTCCTTCGAACAAAAAGTTTGAAGGATTTCTTCCTTGCCTCTACCGACTACCTTAGAAAATTTTCTGAAAGAACTTACCTTTGCGACTTTCTCTTTGAAGTGTTCCCTGCCCTCTGCAAGGGCTCTTGAACCTGGAATTGCCCTCTGCAAGGGCACTTGTCCTTCGAGAGGCTTGAACCTTTCACATTGAACCACTCCTTTGAACCAACCGTTGAACCAATCCATTGAACCAGTTCAACAGTTCAAGCGTTTGTTGAACCAAGTCTTTGAACTGAGTGTTGAACCAAGCTCGTTGAACCGTCTTATTGAACCAAGCTTTAAACCGAGCCAATGAACCCTTTTATTGAACCAAAAGTCGTTGAACCGATGGATGAATTGACTGAGCGAACTGAGTGATTGAACCATCTGATGAACTTTGCCGATTGAACTAAGGCTTTGAACCAAAGCGATGAACCAAGGCGTTGAACCTCAGCCGTTGAACCAAAGCATTGATCGGTTCAATGGTTCAACGGTTCAAAGCTGTTAACTCTTTGAAAGATCATGTCATTGAACCACTCTTCCAACCTTGAGAAAAAGTTACTTTGAACCATTTTAGCTCTCTTTCCTTGTGAATTTATTCAGACAAGAGTCTGAAGAAGCTTTGTAAAACCTTGCACTCTTCGACTGGTTCTTCATGCACCAAAAGACTCACCTACAGAATTCGTAGAAGTCTCTATGAAGTCTGTAGAAATGGACCTACAGAGTTCGTAGAAATTCTGTATAGTCCGTATAAATTGCCAGATTCATGCAAAATCAAAAAATGAAATGGCCCAGAATAGTAGGGACAGAAGGGGACCAATTTTTGACCTGTTGGGCAAAAAATGGTCAACACTTGTTTAGGTACGAAATAAGAATGGTGAGATTTATTTGTGTGTTGATTTTTTTGATTTGAATAGGGCTTCACTTAAAGATCATTGGCCATTGCCAATAATGGAACAAATTTTATAGCTTGTTGCAGGTTCAAAGAGCTTTTCTTTGTTGGATGGATATAGTGGCTACAATCATATTTTGGTCAAGGAAGAAGACCAATTTAAGACAACCTTCAAAACTAAGTGGGGGACATTTGAATACAAAAAGATGCAATTGGATTTGTCTAATGTTCAAGCAACCTTTTAAAGAGCCATGAATATGTAATTTCAAGGCCTTTTTAATAGGTTTGTTCTTGTTTATTTGGATGATATAATAATGTTTTCAAAAAATGCATAAGATCACATAGTTCATCTCAAGCAAGTGTTCAAAAGGTGTAGGCAATTTGGGGTACCTCTAAATCCAAAAAAGTGTGTTTTTTCCATTCATGAAGGTAAGCTTCTTGGGCATTTTGTTTTAAAGCATGGTTTAAGCATAGATTTTGAAAGGATTGACTCCATTCTTTCACTTTCCTTGCTTATGCACAAAAAGGCTATTCAAAGCTTCTTTGGGAAAATCAACTTCATAAGGAGATGTATTTTAGATTTTGCCATTTTAGAAAATCCACTTATAGCCATGTTAAAGAAGGATCAAGGTCTCAGCTAATCCAAAGGAGTAAACAATTTTGAATATATTAAGAGGGCCATAGCTAGTTCTCCTACGCTTATAAATCTAGATTTAATAAAGGATTTTATTTTTTATACATATGCTAACATGGACACCATTTTAGGCATTCTTATGCAACAAAATCATGAAGCTTTGGATCAGCCAATAGCTTTCTTCAGTCAAGGCTTGGAAGAGTATGAAACAAGGTGTTCTTTTGTTAAAAAGTATGTACTTTCAGTTATAAGATCTCTTAAGAATTTTAGACACTTGTTTTCTAATAATAAGATACACCTAATGGTTTCCCATCCAAGCATCAAGGAGTTCCTTTTAAACAAAGATATAAATGAGAAGAGAGCTGGTTAGATAACCAAGGTAATGGTATATGATGTGAAAATTAACGTCACAAAGCTGATTAGAGGCAAAGGACTTTGTGAGCACCTTGCTCAAGACTTGCAAGAGACTAATGAGGTTGTTTTGGTGTCAAATGATGAAGAGATTGTTGTTGTTCATACCTCACCTTCCAAGTGGCTTCAAGACTTGGTAAAATATCTCCAAGATGGTATTTATTGCTCTCATCTCCATGCTTCAAAAAGAAGATATTTTAGATTGCAATCAATTCCATTTTTGCTTGTTGATGGTTGTTTGTTCAAGAAAGATATCAATGAAATATTGCTAAGATGTGTAGAACCAAGACAAACTCAAAGATTGCTTAAAGAATTCCATGATGGACATGGTGGAGGGCATTTTTATATAAGAACTACAACCCTCTAGATCATGAAAGGTGGGTACTATTGGCCTAGTATAATTGGTGATTTCCATACATGGATTAGAAAGTGCAAATAATGTGCTATGTTTGTAGGGAAAGTGAAACTTGCAGCCTTACCTCTTCAATCAATTACGGTGGATCAGTCCTTTATCCCATGGGGATCAGACTTTATTGGTCTCATAAATCCTCCTTCAAGTTTAGGGCATAAATGGATTCTCACTAGTACAAATTACTTCACATGTTGGATAAAAGTAGTAACATTGAAGGAAGCAAATGAAATCAATGTTCTAGATTTCTATGAAGGTTTGCTTACTAGGTTTGGATTTCATTCAACTATTATTTATGATAATGTAATGGATTTTGTGGGATCTAGGATCAATCAATGGGTTGTTCAACATGGAATTTACCTCAGCACTTCATCAAACTATTATCCACAAGGTAATGGCCTTGTTAAATCTATGAATAAGAACCTATTAAAGATCATAAGAAGGACTATTGAAGACAATCAAAATTTATGGCATCTCAAATTAAAGTCATCTCTATGGGCTGATAAGATCACCTATAAAAGATTAATAGCCAACTCTCCATACAAGCTAGTATATGGTAAGGAAGTAAGGTTACCCATTTATCTTGAATTTCTGACTTTGGAACTAATGCATCAGCTTGGGTTGTTGGAGAATGAGCCTATGGAGATCGATTATGCTAAGCTTATAGAGCTAAAAGAGACAAGAAATTAGTCTATGCTAGCCTTGGAAATTCATTAAGCACATGTAAAGAGAACTTTCGACAAAGGAGCTTCTTCACAAAGTTTCAAAGAAGGAGATTTGTTCCTCAAGTGGGTTGAGGATAGAGATAAACTAGGAAGGCACATAAAGTTTGATTCCCTTTGGAGTGGCCCATACACAATCTCCAGCTACAAATCCCATAATGCCTTCCATCTTGCAAATATGGATGGTCAAGAGTTTCCAATCCCAGTTGATGGGATACATCTAAAACATTGATATTGAAGAGAAACACTCCTTATACATAGTTAGTTTGTTTGGTTTTCCTCTAAGTGTTATTCAAGCACAGTAGTTTCATTATATTTTGTTCAAATAAGTGCTTATTTGCACATTTGCTTTGTTAGTTAGTTTTTGTATTTCATGTGTTCCCCTTCTTGTTTTGAATGATGAAGGTTGTCTCATGCCAAAAGAAATTTTGCAGTCATGGGTTAGATCTATCATTTCTTTATGAGTTCAAAAATCATGTATATGACCAGGTTCTCAATCATAACAGGCATGCTTCCTAGCTGAGTTGCCAAAATGTTGATAGTTTTGACCCTACAGGTCAAAATTACAACCTTTACCATTCAAAATTTTGTAGTTCATCTTGTGAATCAGATTTGGGTCCTAAACAGTCTGAAGAATTGTTCAAAGTCTGGTCTCTTTCTTTCAGAAGAATTGTCTAGACAAAAATCCTAAGGGACAAGTTATCCTAAGCATAGTCAAGAGCATGAGGATGAACGTTTTATCTCCATGGTGTTTTGGTTTTGGATAAATGGCATTCTATGTTAGATACATGGAGTTTTGTGAGAAAGGATTACAATTACTAAGATTTCATCTTGAGCCTAATGCACATGTCCACCTATATCCATGTATTCTTAAAGACACCTATAACAAGACACAATCATAAGTCATAGTCAGGAATTTTTGATATTTGCCAAGGTAGTGAGGTTTTGAAGTTTCAAAAAGACATTGAGGTGGATTAATTTTCATGAAAATAAAGCAAGCCGAGTGGAGAGCCTTATGAAGCAAGAGTACATGTTTATTTTTAAGAACTTTTCACTAAGGGTTTTTTCTTTCTTAGATTTTTTTTGAGCTAAGTGTTGGAATAATTTCCTCAAACTTTTTGTCTGAGGGAAAACTTCTGAAAAAGGACTTTTTATCTGAAGGAGAGTTCATTTACAAAAACCTGAAGGGTTCATTGATAAAGGCTGAGGGAATAATTTGAAAAATCTTAAGACAAAATTCCTTCAAACTTTTTGTTTGAAGGAAATAAAAGAAGAAGGGACCTTTACAATATTTCTGAAGGGTTATTAGCCCTTCGAAAAAGGACCATTTCAAGTTTCTGAGAGACATTTCCAATAAGTCTGAAGGGCAGGTGGACCATACAATTTTTCCGAAAGGATATTTTTCTTGTCAAAGGAGCTTTTAAAATTTCTCAAAGGGAACTTTATCAGCCAAAAGGACCATTCACCAAATGCTAAAGGACAAATTCAAGAAGTCCAAAGGGCTTTTCAAAATTTTTGACAAGGCCATTCGGTAAAGTCCTGAAAAGCAACATTTTTGAAGGAATGACCTTTTTCAAAATCCAAATGGACATTTACAAAAGCCCGAAGGGCAAGAGGGCCAATTCAAAATTCCAAAGGGTCTATTTGATTCTTTCGAGGGTCCTTTATGATTTATTCGAAGGGCAATTTGTTCGTGGGAAAGTCATTTTGTAAGGAATTCTGAAGGGTAAAATCCCTTCCAAAAAAGATCAATTACAGGAATCTCAAAGGGTATGTACCCTTCAAGAAAGTTCAAAACCAAAAATCTAAAGGGTTTGTGCCCTTCAAAAAAGGACTTAAGATAAATCTCAAAGGGTTTGTCAAAAAGGAAAAAGACTTTAAAAAAGTCCAAAAGAATTCTTTTAGACAAATTGTATGAAAGAATTCCTTTGGAAGAAGGCCCACGAGAAAAAGATAGACAAAGAAGCCAAATAAATAATTCCTTTGAACTTTTTTTCCAAAGGAAATGAAGTGACAAAGACAAAATCCAAAGACAATAAGTCCAAAATAGATAATCTGAAGGAAAAGCCAGAAAAAAGTCCATGGAAAAGACACAGACAAATAAAAAGAATATAATAGATAGAAAAGAAGAACTAGAAAATACAAGAGATTTCAATAGCCAATGAATAGATTAACATGTTATATAGCATGAAAAGTGGTCCAAACAAGATTAGACACGTCTAGGTATAACCTCTTTGAACACCACACCTTCAATTCTAAAAAACAAAGACTCCTTTGCATGAAGGAATCAAGTTGTTTAAAGTTGGAGAGCTTAAATGTTTTCAAAGGTTCGAGTAGTTCAAGTGGGGTTCCACATTTGGATGTTGACATTGATTTCATGCAAAGGGAAACCTTTCAAACCTTCCAGCAACTTAAGAGGGGTTCCATATTTAGAGGTGGGTGTAGATTTCATGCATGTTAAAAGAACAACCCAAGATGAGCCCACCTTCTATCTTCAATGCCAAAGGGTTTTTCATGCAAGACAAAAGATAAGAAAAGAAAATTTTAGAAGGTTGTGATAACACAAATTAGACTTGGGCTGAAGTGGGAGTTGTCCTCTTCTTCTATTTTTGACACCAACCTCTTGGCTATTGTGTATTTTTAGATATAAGTTGGCTTTTTAGCCTTGAAATTCATCTCTCTTTTGGCAAGACAAAATTATACCAAAGATTGAGTTGTAACCTTTTTTCAGATTAATAGAAGGACTATTGTTTTTAGATTCTAGCTGCTAATATACTATATTTATGTCATTGAATTACATAAGTGATATAGTTTTCTTCCTTGTCAAGTCTTGATTCTTACCTAGTTACTAGCTAGTCAGATTATGCAGGTCATGTTCCATGTTTAATATCTTTCAGTTGAGTTTGTAGTGGATGCAAGTGGCTGGTTAGTACCTTGAATCAAGCCTATTTCATCATTTGCCTTAAGCTTTAATCACAAGATAGAACCTTTTCATGAAATACTTATACACGTTGGTCAATTGGAGTTGAAAGTTCAACTTTTCTCTTGTCTAAATCAATGTTTTAGGAGCTCTAATTGAGTGGATCAACCAATCATTCAGGTGTATCACCATCATTAGATAGGATTTTTTTTCAAGTTTTCTCTCTCTTTTCCTAGGTAGTTTATAGTGTAGAGCAAAGATCCTAATTGATACACTAAAGGGATCTAGCCCTTATAATCTAGAGATTCAATCCACCAATTAGGTCACCCACAGCCTTGGATTGTTTCCATGTTTTAGCATTACCACTAAAAAAACAAAAATAATGCTAGGCCCCACCTTGGATGAGTTGTCATGGCATCATAAAAAAATGGGAAACATAATTAAGCTACCAATATAAGACTAAAAGGTAAAGGATCCATATCATCTAGACCCCAACCCAATCTAGATAAGTCATTGCTATCTGGAATTGGCTCTCAACTAGAAGCCTGAGTAGTGTCCTTATCATCTTCCTATTGTTGAGTAGGATAAATAGCAAGAGAGAGTCCATGGAACTTATCCAACATGTTTTTCTGACCTCCAAGTGGTGCCCCCAAGCATCTGGATGTAGAGGAGGAGGAGGAGCACCCTAACCATCTTGCCTATTAAGGGAAGGAGGCGGTGGCTACCACCCTCACTATTGTCTAGAAGGAGACATGTGATGATACAAATTACCATTATGAGAGTGACGCTAAGATTGGGTGCATTAGTGACCACCTCTATGCGAAGGACTAGCATTTCTTCTTGTAATTTTGTCCTTGGGTAGAGAAGTAAGAATCCACACCATAACACAAAGAGCATCTCCCCAATGAGTGAGAAGGTCCTGAAGATGGCTAATTTCTATGGAAATTTTATTTTCATGTACTTGAATCTATAAAATCACATTAGAAATAATGGAAGATTTGTTGAAAGCAAAAAAATTACAATGTGAAGAAACATTGCTAAAAATTGCATTGTTTCTTTCTTTCCATAGCCAAAATAGAATTTCAACTTTGAAAGTATGCCATATTTGGATGTATTTAAAAGGCAAGGTGGGTTTATATCTAAGAAGGATATGTTTCCACTGAAATAACTCATGATGGAAAGGCCTAAAAAGATATTGAATCCATGTCCAAACCCGTTGGGCTTTGGAGCAATGCCAACAAATATGAGGGAACATTTCCAGATGGATGTAGAAAGGACATTTGGGAAGGAAAATTCCTAAATGCACAAGCCTGCTACCTATAGGCAAGCCATGATATAACACACACCATGTGAAGTGAGCTAACTTAGGCTCCAAGCAAGCCTCCCAAATAGTATAAAAATGAAAGCACTATGTACGAATTGAATAATGAATACCCTAATGAGAATTAAGGTTATCCACCATAGGCATGTGGAGAGTAAGCCACACATAGCCAAGTTGATGAATGTAATTAAAAAATAGAGTTTCAACATACTATTTCCAGTCCTTCCACCAAGTATGAGCAAAATTAATAGAGATTTTGTGAAGCATTGAAGGTGGAACAACATTAAATATTTCTTCCTAAAACTCTCTATTAGAGTTAGCTAACTAGAATTTGGTTTTCACCTCCTCCTAGGATAGTCAAGAGTGGGACTGATTACAAAAGATGTCTTGGACAATATGAATGCCTCTGAATTAACTTGAGAGCATTGACCCAGGTAACCTCAACCAGAGGGACTTCATTAAAATTTATAATAGGTGACCACCATAGAGAATGTGAGTTAATGAACAACCCATCTTAGAACATTGAGCCATTCTAGAGTAGCCATGGTTTGATCTTTTCCCATGATTTCTAGATACTTTTAGCAATAAAGGACCCTATAATTTGAAAAAGAGTTTTGATGATGAGTAGATTGGAGAAGCCAAGTCCTTTCCAAGATTTCTTACCTTTGGGAAGGCTTGAAGAAATGCAATGCCAAAATAAAACCTTTTAAGATTCTTTGCCTTTAATGGACCACACAATCTATTTGGCACATAAGGCAACTCCTTGGTGAGGCATGTTGATGAGACCCATACCTCTTACATCTTGCGTGAGGTAGTAATATTCCTAAGCAACCCTATGGAATCCATGGACATGTGAATAATTGTCCCAAATAAAGTCTCTAAGAATCTTTTCAAGTTTTTGGTAATAGTTTTTAAAAGGCACCCAACATGAAGAGTAGTAAACATGGGTGGTCACAAGCACTTTTGAGTAGATTTGAAATTTTCCTACTAATGATAAGGGTTTAGTCACCTAATACTATAGCTTCTTTGTGACTTTATCAATAACATATTACCACAACATGGGCAGAGAGGCATCAAAATAAAAAGGGATGCCAAAAAACTTAAAGATTTCATCATTTTGAATCCAAGCCCACCCATACTTGCCAACCCACATTGACGGGGGGAGGTATGACTGCTTGTAGCATATAGTTTTTTCCATTAGATGCTTGAACTATAGGAAAGTTAGAATGTGTTGAGACACTACAAGGTGTTGTCCACATTGTCCTCTTCTTCAATAATAGTAAGGAAAGAATCATCAACAAAGTGGACATTCAATAATTGTATATCTTCTTATGGTTTTCTTTATTTAGAGGGAGATTGTTTCCTTTGACAAGGCCCCTAGCTTGGGCATTGCTAAGAAGATATCCAAAATCCTCTGCTACAAGAACATATAGGGTAGGTGCCAAGGGGCATCCTTGGTGAATAGACCGAAATAAACCAAATTGTTCTGAAGTGACTCCATTAATAGAGAGGATGGCTGAGGCATAAAAAAAAACATGTAGATAGTTTGAATGCAATTTGGCCCAAAGCCTAGGGATTTAATCATGGCCAAGATAAAAGGCCACTCAATATAGTCATAAATTTTTTCAAAGTTAATTTTTATGAATATAGCTTTTTGATATTCCCTAGCCCAGTCCATTCCTTTGCAAACCACAATGATATTGTCTAATATATACCTACTTTTGATCAATCTTGTTTGCTCAAGGCAAATGATGTGTGGCATTAGATTATGCAATTAGAGTGCCAAAGCTTTAGCAATGATTTTTAAGAAACATTCAGGAGGGTGATAAATTTCCAATTATAGATTAACTCAAGATCCCCTTGTTTAAGTATGAATTTAATGTTTCCTTTATTTATATTCTTTCCTATAGAATGTTTGCAAAAGGCTTCTTGATAGACATGGTATATTTCAAAACCCATAAGGTCCCAAAGGGTTTATAAAATTCATAGGAGAATTAATCAATGCTGAGAGCTTTATCATTTGACATATGAGCTTATCATAGGCAACTCACTGGGCAAGAGTGAGTATGCAAGGCATCACTACGAGACACTGCTGAAGGGATATGTCATACTCTTCAAGTGACATTTGAAATTTGAAAACCTATTGATAATGGTGGATAAGGGCTTAAATAATCTATGGAATATCTAATAATCTCTTACTAGTATCAAAGATAACTTGAATTTACTGCTTCAATTTTTTAGCTCTAAGCATTTGAAGAACTCTTTGGAGGCTTTGTCCCCTATCTTGAGCCAGTGAAGTCTAGATTTGATTTAAGATCCCCAGGTATTGTAGTTATTTGTAATCTAGATGTGATACTATAAAGAAAAGACTTTGACCTGCAAGATCTCATTAAAGGGATATTTTTCTAGGGAAAAATCTACACGACTAAGCTCTGAGGAAGTACCAAAGTAAGAGTGTTGTCAGATTTTAGTAAGTTGGCATCCATAGATTCTCAAAAAGTGAGAAGTCCTTCTAATGACATCATTCCACAAGAGAATCCAACCAGAATCTTGGGTTAGATGAGGATACAAATTCCAAACTCTATGAATGTGAGCAATAGTGGGCCCATGCTTGAACAAGGAGGCATTGAGGAAGAATTAGGTTTTATGAACCTTGGGTTTTGTAAACTATCATGTCACTCAAAACTGAATGGGGGAGTGATTATAAATCCCAAAATCTGATAGAGCCTATACTGAAGGAAAAAAATAATTATCTACAGAAAAATGTGATTGAGTGGACATCATTGCTTGATCCAAGCATTTCACAATCTGAGTAGGGCCATTTTTGAGATTGCTCTAGGTGTAACACACTCTATCTGTAGGCTGATGGATCAAGTTTAGATCATAAAAGCCTCATTTAGTGCACATATAATAACATGCATCCCTTTCATCAACTACCTAGTGTATTAATAGGTGGCCCATTTTGTCTTCAAGAGATGTGACCATATTAAAGTCACCAAAAATGACCCAATAATCATTAGGGATATCCTTTGCAATCCATTTCCATAAATGAGTATTCTCAATGGCATCATTCAAGGCATAAATATTAATAAATCCAAAGGATTGGATTTCAATGTTGAAAAGGGCCTAAACTAACCAGTTGGTGGCGTCTACTCCAAAATGAACTAAGTATGATCACCACCTTGGAGAGATGAACATGATCACACCACCACAACCTAATTCATGATTACTATGTATAATAAAACTATGATGATAGATAGAGTTAATGACTACCATCAATAAAAAATTAGCCACCTTCACTTCTTACAAACAAAGAATGCCCATCTCGAGAAACTTCTTTTTGAAATCATGCACAATAAACTTGCATTTTGGGTCTATAAGACCCTGAACATTCCATGAAAATCAATTCAAAGATGATGGGTGCCAAGAGACACATCTTTGAAATCTAATCCTTCTAAGGCATCATAGCAATTCTATAAAAAATGCCCACTATTGGCATATAAAAAAACATCCAATTTTGCTTGTTTCTTCATAGCATATTAAATCTAATATTCTCCTTTTTATGACTCTTTGCACCTCCTATGAGAGCTGTGAGAGTATTTGGGTACATCCCACTGAGCAGGAATTGGTAGAGAGGTTAGTTGTGAGCCTTAAAAACAAAAAAAACTAGGTTGAGAAGCCCCTAGACCATGATATAGAACATTGGATGCAAGAGGGGTGTTGTATACCCTAGATTTTTATATCACTTTAATAACTTTAGACTGTGACTGCTAAGGCTCTTTCTCAACAAGAGCCTGGTCCTATAGGCCATTACTTGTTGATGGCTTACCTACTTTGGGATTTATTGCATTTGAGATCGTAGCTTTAATGCAATTGTTCTTCTTCCCTATCTTAGTCTATCCATACTCAATTGGTTTTTTTCCATATTCTAGAAAGGGATTAAGAGGAGAGGTTGAGTGATTGGGCACATTATTACGGGATAACTAAAGGGGATAGTCTCAAATTTTATGGTCAGTACCCTGGCAATGAAAGTAGTTATTGGGTAAATTGATATACAAAACCTGTTGGGAGTGTTTTACATCACCAAATTGAATCTTCACGAACTCTTTAAGGTCTCAAGAAAGGTCTACCTCCACACAAACCCGCTTCTACAACCTAGTAGAGTAAAACCTATTTTTCTCATGGTAAATAACCTGACCTATAGAAGAAGTATTTTGGTGAATAAAATTCTAATAGGGGAGAGGTAGACATGGAAATTCTACCCAAATCAGGGCCTTGAGAGTAGTGTGCTCGGAGACTACAAAGTCCTATGTATAATGGGAGAGAACCATGAGCAAGTTCCTCACATACAATGTTGCTAACTTATGGAAAATACCTCCTGCATGGGAAAGATCGACAAAACAAAACAAAAAAAACCCTTGGTCATATTCTGGATGCTTTCAAGCTTTATGCCATGAGAAGCCCAGTGGGTTTCAACCCAGGATCTAAGCATACTATAAAAAGGAATTTGACCCACAAAATAACCCATCAAACATAATTATTCTAGCCATTGACAAGCAAAGCTAAATACTAGAATTGATAAAATAACATTAGGCTCTGAAGAGTTGCCTCATGGTATTCCTTTGATACGAACTTCTTCAGACACTTGTAAGGAGCCATGACTCGATGATTTGCCATTATCCTCTACAACTAAATCCACTGGAAGAGAATGAGGAGAAGCCATTAAATAAGCTAGCCTCACCCGAAGGTGAGAAACCCTGAAATTAAATTAAATAAAAACTAAATAAACAAAATTTAATCAAAATAAATCAAAGTAAATAAAATTAATTAAAAAAGTAAAAAATAAAATGAAATGGGAGATACCCATGTCCCCCCATGAACCATTTGAATTACATGATCCACGCACTATGTGCTCTTAAACATGCCCAACACATTTCACATGGCACCTCACCTCCATGGACTCTCCCCCTCATAAATTCCATGGCCTCCATGGATCCCATGACTTAGTGGACATGCGGTC
Organism: Torreya grandis; assembly: GCA_037957365.1. NCBI lineage: Eukaryota > Viridiplantae > Streptophyta > Pinopsida > Cupressales > Taxaceae > Torreya > Torreya grandis. The sequence goes on along the minus strand of JARHVA010000715.1, from coordinate 1,586,482 downwards.
CACAACTCTCTTAAAAATTTGAGGCTTCACAGCAAATCTCTCCTCTTTTTCAAAAAGCCACACCAACTTTGCAATTGACACATTCATTAAAACATGTTTAATTAAAAAATTAAATATGGATTACGTTAAAAAAAATCTAAACTAATTCAAATTTAAAATAATGAAAATTAAATTGATTTAAATTTTAAATGAACTTAAAATTTGAAATTTAACCATTCAAACTTTAATTAATTTAATTTTTAATGAATTTAATTAATGTAAAATCTACTCTATATCACATCGGAGTCGCTCTAACATAGGGCACTTAACCTTCCTATTCCTACATCCTTGCCAATAAATTCTAGGTGTACTCATTATCTATGTAAGGCACAGGGAAATTATTCCAAATAAGGTATGTCCAACATGAGACAAGACTACTTAGTGGTTCAAGAGGCCATCTTGTACTGTAGAAATGAAGGTTAAGAACCCATTTTTAGGGTAAGATAAAAATATGAAATATCATCTTCTCAAAGTCCTCTATTTTGATTGAGGGAATATTTTGGTTCATCAAGAGATACTTCTTTATTGAATTAGATTTTGAGTCCACTACTATGTTCTACTGATTGGATATTGTCTTGTATTCCCATAGATTTTGTAGTCGATGTGTCACTATGGAACGAGTCCAACGATGTTGATCCCATTGATGGTTTCAATAGATTTATTGTCAAGATGACATAAAAGATTACTAATGTAAAAAGGATAGTGGATATCAATGAAAGGATTGGTGAGGTTGATGAAATTATTTTTGATGTAGATGAAAGGATTGAGAGCAACATGATCCTTATAGAGGCTATGAGGTGGACCCATTTCTATGCCAGTGAAAACCTCATCAATAATCATGAAAGGATAACTAAGGTTGTTGTACTGATCTGTAGGAGGTATGTAATTGATGTCATACCCTCTTAATTATGATGTAGACATTGAGGATGATTATAACATTGAATCCAATATGGATTTGGATGTTGATGATGGATTTGATCCTTTGCAAATGATGTTGCTAACTCTGACACTTATTCTAATGTTGATTTGGATGATGTTGATGTTATAATGTTATTGGTACATGATGTTTATATTGTGGCTATAAAGAGGTACTATTGAATAGCTTTTCCATAAGTACCTTCTTCACTTTTTACTTGGTGATGGAGGCTTTGGGATGAAGTGACATTTGGATGGGTTTTTTTTTTTGTGATGGACAAATTATGGACTACTATTCAATGAGGGTTCTTCAAATATGGGCTCATCAAATACAAGGGAATAAGGATCATCAAAATTATGATATTTGAGGGTATGTGTATGGTCATAAAAAGGCTCATCAAAGTGAGGCTCATCAAAGATGGATTTTTTGAAGATGGATATGTCATCTTGATCTTGATTAGGAAATGAGAGAGTTTGATCATGATATAGAATGCAATCTTGACATATCCCCTCATGTTAACTCCTTGATGTAGATTCAATTGATTCATTCATGATTTTGATGTTATCATGGTCGATTAGGTCATGGATGTAATATTTTAATATAAGGCATAAATTATTATGATGCCCATGTATTCTATGTTACTAACAATATTTCCCTTCTCTATATCAAGATGGCTTAGGTTTGGTCAGATCATGAGGCTTGGTGTGCAAGTCGATAATAATATTGGCAGTGACCAGTTGATAATAGATGGCTTCTAAGTATTCATTGAGAGGAGTATACCATATTTGTTCATAGATTTGTTTGGATATTAAAGTGCTTGATTCTAGATTGGATAATTGTCCTTGGTGTAGTGATAGTAGGACATAATTGGATGATGTTTTTTACTTGGCTCAGGGGCCAGATTGGTATTGGACATGGTTGTTAGGATAGGTTTCCCTTTGATAGTGTGATGTCATGATTAAGGTTTTAACTGGTAGATAGAAATATTGTTTTTAATTTGATATTGTAGGAGGTAGGAGTGATATGATTTGGATGGGGACGGGTCTGATTATTCCTAATTATGATGAAACTTAGGTTTATGGGATCAAAGTTTGCATGAAGTCAGACCCACATTTATAGGAGTAGAAAAGAGATAGAATCCTTGGAAAATACTAGGAGATGATGAGATGTTTGGATTAAGTGGATTAGATTTGGATTTTACCTTGTTTGAAATGGATTGCTTTATTTTGATCTCAAGTTTGACTTCAGATTGATGTGATGTCAGATGGTTGATGAGATGTGATAGGTGTCAAGTGAATGAGCTTGAGAAAATTTGATTTGAATGTGAGCTAGATAATATTTTGATGTTTTAAATTGATTAGGGTATAATAAAATTTTATGTTTAGACTTGATGACGAGCTAATACAAGCTCTTATATTTGATTAATATGGGGGATAGGTTTGACTAGATTTAGGATGTTTGACAAGTTGATAAGTTTGACTAGGTCATTAATGGACTAAGATGATGTTGAATGCATTTTAAATATATAGATCAAGTGATTAAGTGATCTTGATTTAAATTTCTCAAGTTATATTGAATTCCCTGGATGATTAGGTTGGACTAAAATAGATGATTGGATTTGATTATATGAGTCAAAATTTACTAGGGCTTGGGTCTAAGTAAGCTTACAATGTTGGTTGTGATATGTGACATAGTTGTTGCCTATGTAGATCAAGGAAAACATATGATTAATTGGTGGGTTGGATATGATTGGGGATGATTATTGGCTTGGTATGATTGGGGTGGTTGGGTAATAAGTGTAGATGTGGACAAGCTTAGACTATAGGTGATAATATGAGGATTAGATTGGATTGATGAGGTAATTATGGGATTGGAATTTGTTTATTATGTTGACTTGTTGGGGGTTGGATAATAACTATTGGTTGATGTATGTTTAGGCTAAGTAATGTTGTGCGGACTAGGTTTTTAGACTATATTTTATTGGGGTTGGATTATGACTTTTTGGAAAGATGGAAGATGATCTAGGTCTTGGTTTGATTCAAATTATTGATTTTGATGTGGTTCTTTTTTGGTATAAGGGTTGAAAAATGGTGTGGGTCTCTACAAAACTCAAAAAATATCAAGCAATCCACAAGCCTATACTAGTAGATAGGGGTGTGAAACTCAAAGACCAACCCATTGATCTACTCACATAAAGTGGTGACAAAGTTGGTCTCCCAACATTCACTCTACATATGTATGTTGTGAGCGATATTCAAAGATGTTGTTTCCCCTACACTGATAGTTGTTTGTAATTGAAAGGTCTTAATGTAGGTTGTACAAGGCTCAATAATGATTCCCATAAATACCTCACAGTATGTGGGAATAGAGTATGTATCAGGATATTATTTAATTCTCAAGTATTAGAGTGTAACCTCCTCACTTCATATAAACTTTTATGGGGAATTTCACTTATCTTTACAATATCTCTCTTTGATATTTATAATCCATCAAAACACAAAGTTTAGATTAGTGCATGGTGATGAAACCCATGTCACAACCCACTTAGTGACTATGAAAGTGTTTGGGGATAAAATTCACATCATGTTTACCCTATAAACATGAAAAGGATATAGGTTTTGACTATTTTTATCCCCATGGTCACCCTATAGGTGCGAGTGAAAAACATACACAATCTTGCCTCAATCCAAGTAAGCACATAAACACAAAAAGTAAGCTAAAATTATTAAAATCACACAAAAAAATATTTGATTAAATTACTTAATTAGATGTGATCAAAAATATTTATGCAAGGTTTGACTTATTTTTTATTTGACGAGTAGACATGCAAGCAAAAAATAGTAATTTGATTTGATTCTTGATGGGTAACTTGTAAAACATAGTCAGAAATCAAATCCAATGATACTTAGAGAAAAGCCTCTTATTTTCAACATGAAGCCACTTCTACATGGCATACATCCATTAGACAAAAATAGGTTAGTGGAAATAAAAACTTGTTCAGAGAAAATCCACTTATTTAGATTATGAAGTATATCAAAGCTGGTAATAGTCAAAAATAAAACAAAAATGTAAACATATTAAAAGTCATTACAAAAAATTCAACACCTTTATTTTCATTATAAATAACTCTAAGTAAGATGTCAAAACATGAATCCATTAAAATACAGAAGTAGCTTTGATACCAAACAAAAAAAGTTATCAGATAACAAAAACAATTGTACCCTAAAGTCATGTTTAGACCTGACGAATCCACTGATGTTGATGAGGAAGACACATTTATATAGTATAAAATTTTAAACCTATGCATAGACATGAAAAAACAAAGTAAAATTTGATAAAAAGTAATGCAAAGTCTTTAGTAGTTAAACAAAAGTGAAAAATATGCAAGAAGCAGGTTTTAAAAAAACTAGTAAAAAAGTAAAATGGTTAAGTAAACCATAACGGTCAAGTTTTGTAGTCAAGTGTAAATTCACTGGTGATGATTTTACAATCACATTTCCTTAGATAAAAATCACCATGACACAGTTCAAAACCATTAACAACCTGGAAGTGGTTATTTCACATAATTTTGGAGTTTTTTGCCACCAAATCTTCTTTTCAAGGAACCTATAAGCCCACTCAAGTGCACTAAAAGCCTCACAAGTAAAATTTAAGGTATTTATCCTACTGTGGTTGCCAAAAATATGTGATTAATTTAGATTCTATGGGTTTAGATATAAATCCATGAGCATTCTAGACACAACTCTCTCCCTATCCAAACTAAACAACCTCTAATTAGAGACAAAGAGAAGGTAAATTGCATGTAAACTAAATAAAACACAAATATAAATATTTATACCTCAATTTTTTATGCAATATACTTCCTCTTGACATTATGGATGTCTCCAAGGATTTCATTAAATACTTGATGTTTGAATTGTTGGATTGCTCTTGTTGACTCAAGACTTGGAAAACATTTGGGATATAGATGATGAATTTATTTTCACAAGAGTATAACACTATGGTATTGTAATATTTTACATGAAAGTTATTGGATTTGAATGGAGGTGTAGATCCATTTATAGGAGGTGGATGAGAGAATGGATGGTTATATTTCATCCATGGAGGATGAAATATCAATGGTTGAGAGATTTCCTCAGAATCAAAATTCCTAGAGATATCAAAAGGAAGCTTGGTGAGGGGATCTAGGAAGTTTATAGATTTATAATACTCATTAGAGTTAATAAATGATGTTTGAAGTGTTATTAATAATGTGATTTGTAGGAATTTTAGTGGGGGTAGGTGAGCATAGGTGGTGAGGAATTTTAAATTCCTTAAGAACTGTGTAAGATTTGATTAGTGGATAAATGACATGATAAGAGGATGATTAATTGACATGAAGGATGTTTTAAGGTTAGTGTGATATATAAGGATTTAAAGAGAGATGTTAAGACAATGATATTAAAGAGGATGATAATTAGTGATAAATAATGATAAAATTAGTAATGATGAATGAATGGCGAGTTTTAGATGTATATAGGAGATCCAAGTTAAACTCTTACATAATGGTCATCCACTTGTCTCTTCATTTGATTGAATCATTTTACATTAACATAGGCTTTATAGTAGGGTTAGGTATTTTTGACCAATTTCTAGTCTTGCAAGCCAAATTGGGCACCCTCCCTCCTTTTCCTTTTAAGAGTCATTTGATTCAAGTTCTGGCTAGTTCATCCCTCAGCTGCCTCATGCAAAAGTTTCTCTGTCAGGCCATTTCCCATGAAAAAAACCAAGGGTTTTCCTCTTTTGCTCACCAAGTGATATTTGGGTCTGATAGGTGACTTTACTTGTAAAAATTTGTAAGTGAAGCCACTTGCAAACCTCAATTTGGTCTTGGTAGATGAAATCAAGTTTTCTAAATGGCTGTACTCATTTGTCTTATAAGCAAGAGTCGATGTGAAACTCGATTTGGTCTCAGATGCTTTAGAAGGCAAGTGAATTACTTTAGAGGGCTTCTCATCAACAAGATGGACCAAATGGAAAAGTTGAAGGGTCACTTGTAGGATTCCTGAAGGGTATGTACCCTTATGGAGGGAACTTAAGTAGAAAATGGGGCCTTTACATTTCTTCCAAAAGCAACTTTGGAAGCCAAAGAGCCCTTGTGGGGGGAAGGTGATGAGCAAAGTCAACCTTTTAAAAAGTTTTATGGTTAACTTTGGGCTTGAATTGCCCTTACAGAGGGCATCTGATTGGAGCAAAGGGGCAAGACGAAAATCCCAAAAGGAACTTACCCTTCAGAAAAAGTGACAGGCCAAAAGAGAATTCCTTCAGACTTTTTATCCGAAGGAAAACCAAAGAAGAAAAGTCAAGGAAGAATTCTTTTGGACAAAATGTTCGAAGGAATTCCTTCAGACATTTTGTCTAAAGAAATTTGACAGTCACAAAAAGTCTAATTTTTTTTAGAAGACTAGAATCCCAAAGGGTAGGTGTCCTTGTGGGGGGCACTTAGTTATGAAAGTGGACGTCACTTTCCCTTCATAAAAGTTCATTTGAAAAATGTCGAAGGAATTGTCCTAGTGGGTGATAGGCCCATGAACATCAATTTCAAGGTGATAATCTAGTTGTTGGAATTCAAATGTCTGATGATGGGTCTATCAACATCAATTTCAAGGTGATAGGTTAGCCATTGGGAAGTAATGAAAGGATAATTCCTTCAGACATTTTGTCTAAAGTAACTCAAAAAAAAATCTTGAAGGCCTGCCAATGAAAGTCAAAGAATGCAAAATCAAAAAAAAAATCCTTCAGACATTTTGTCTTAAGGAATTCAAAAGCCCAAGATCCTGAGGAACAAATGAGTGAGCAAGCAAAGCAAAGAGCCTGGGACGAAATAATAAGCACTAAGAGCCTGAATTTCTAGGAAAAAGGGGGAAATAGCAAAGAGGGGGAAAACAAGGTGGGTAACCTAGAACGTGGCCACATGTACATAAGACAAAATATAAAAACACTCTAAGTGGCATAACAAGTCAAAGTGAAGATCCAAAGATGAATCAAACTAGGGTAGGTGGTATAGAGGTTGTCAGTAGGAGAAGTAAATGCACTTAGGTGATATAGTCTCTATCGAAAACAAATAAAAGGATTGGTTGTGAACATTGAAGAGAGTGGCCCATGTTTTCTTATTTTTCCATTAATGAACAATCAGTTGTGCTCAACATTGAAGAGATCATGGCCTAGTCAACATAATTGGTGGATTGCCTAATCAATTTCTAGAAGTAACCCATGCTCTTGCAGGCTCGTACAACAAGGGCAGTGACTTAAACACCTACAACATGGCTTTGCCATATGCAATTAAGAAGAGAAAACATCAACATGGGCTTGTGGTCACTACAGGAATGTTTAATATAGCATGGGTTTCATTCCCTTGACTGGTCAATGATCTATTTTCTAAGCTCTCTATATAATTATAACTTCTCATTTTGAGAAGGATCTCTCAGCATTATATGGTGAAGCCTTGAAGAATTTACCTTGAATCAAAAGAAGTATTTTTCCTCTATTTGAGCTTGCACTTTTACATGTATCTATGGTTATATCTTATGTTCAGTCATTTCCTTTAATGCTTTAATAAGTTTATACCAACATATCTAGTGTATTATGAATTCTTCTCTACATGTCAGTAAGAAATGTCCAACTCAGAGTATAGGCGTAGGTGAATAGACTATCCAATAGTGTCTTAAAACACCTCTATTAGTTTCTTCCTCGCTATATCTCTATAGGATCCCCCGTTGAAACATTGATGTAAGAAAGGTTCTCATTCTAATGAAGTGTATGTTTGCTTCTCTCTGGTGTAAAGTGTAGGTCAAGGTTGAGTAGATCAACTAGTTTGGTTTATCACCACATTAGTTAGGTTCTATTTTTTAGTATCTCTCTCTCTTTTCACCCCCCATTATTAGTAGTAGGAAATGTAGGGCCTCAAGGTGCATCAAGGGGAGCTAGCCCCTAATCTAGAGATTCATCCCTCAAGTTTTCCACCTACAACAAGAGGAATGTCTCCATTGTGCTGCATGGAGGAAAGGAGCTGAGTATCCTTTTAGAGGGTGAAATCCACAGTGTCAATAGTTTTGGCATGATTGTTGGGACTAATTTCTAAGTCCTATAAGTTTCAGGATTGGTGTTGATCCTGATATTGTAAAAAATCCAAAAGTATTTATAATTTAGCACTTGGCGACTCCATTTAGGAACTAAATCTCTGGTTCATGATCAGCTTGACATCCCATGCCAAAGGTCACTACTATATCTTCTTCTAAGGGTGTCTCTTTCTAATTTATTGAGTTACCTTTAAACTCAGTAAAAAGGCTGAGGTTTGAAAATACTCATCCTTACGTAGCAAGCCACTTTTCCACCAACCATAAGATACACCTACTCAAGGAGACCCTGATTGAATCATTCCATAGCCATGGCTTTCCATTTTGTAGCCTTCAATGGTTAGAATCCCTTGACCTTTCAATAGTATGGCCCAATTCCAAGGACAAATCTCAAAAGTGTTCCTCCTTTTAGTGGAGAGGGCCCAATCACTACTATCGATCATATCAGAAACATAGCCAACCTCTGCGACATTCATAATATCACTGAGGAAAATGTAGCCATCAGATTGCTAGCCTCATCCTTCAAAGGGAAAGTTTTGGACTAGTATGGGACCTTGCCTATGAAATCAGTTGGCTCATGGAATGAGTTAGGGACCCTCTTGACAAATAGGTTTGGGGAAAAAAGAGACCATTTGTCTCTAGTTGAGCAATTGACCACAATGAAGAGAGCCCCACATGAATTTATGTAATATTTTAACACTAGGTTTTGAAAGACTTGGGACAGAATCCTAATTCTCATGAGGCCAACCCCAAGCTATGCCTTTTTTTACTACTTGAAGACCTTGAATAACGACATCACTGTCATGATACAATCCATGGGTGGACATAGTCTGCCCATTGCTTATGAGATAGCCATAGCTACTGAAAATTGCCTTGTTCAAGTAAGAAAGATAGCTCCTATACCTCATATGCTACTCTTTCCTAATTTATAACCCTCAGTCTATCTTGTTGCACCCACTCTAGATCCTTTGCCTAATCAAGAGAAGCTAATTGCTACCCCTACAAATGATCTCCATGAAGTTAAGAGCCTGTTACAAAGTGTTACCAATGAGTCAGTTGCCCTCAAGAGGCAACAAGCTCAGAGTTATAGACCAAATCAAGGCTACCAGTAGTTTGGGCAGAAAAATAGACCTCCCTTTCAGAATTATAATCAAGGGCAGGGTCAAATTACATAATTCAAGCCTTGTTAGAGCTATAACCCAAATGCCCCTTCATCTTCCAAGGCTCTTTTTTCCACTCAAAATAATTTGGTGTAGGAGTAGCCCAATTATCCACCCTTAGGGCATTGTTAAGAGCAGGTTGCTTATGCCATTGAGCTACCAAATCAAAGCATGACCATGTAAGGTGATTAGGTAGCCTAATTCTCAAGTTTTGAGATGTCAACACAACTTAGGATGGATGACAGGTAGGCTCAATCCGATTCCAATCTTATGAATCACCCAAAAGGGGAGTTCTATGCAGTCAACTATATGGGGAGCATAAGTAATTAGAATGATTATGTTGTAGCCAACACTAGGTCCAAGAGGAGAGCTATGGATGAATCTCAAGAAACTACTTAAGCACCTACAACATCTCTTTCATCATAAGCAAATCAAAAGTTTCCCAATTACAAAACATCAGTTACAGCTTCAACTCCTCAGGTTGCACCACAAGTTATAAATGTCCCCAAGGAGAGATCCAAAGGGGGCAATCCTTCAATCAACGTAGTAGACCAAATGAAGAAGTTGCACATGAACATCTCATTGTAGTATTCTTTAGCACCACCAGGGCAAAAGGATACACTCCAAAAGGAATTGCACGGGCTAGGTGAGCAAGTTGTCCTAGCTAGAAATGATAATGTGTTGATAGTAAATGGGGCTCATCCCATGGGAGGTCAAGCAAAGAAGGATGAGAAGGTCCCTCCCTTTTATTTTTCCTTAATTATTGGTGATTTCTTGGTTCATAGTTGCATTAATGATAGTGGAGTAATCACCTTAGTTATGCCCAAATGCATAGCTGATAATGTAGGCCTCAAATATGAGCAAATAACTAAAGGAGTTATGTAGTTATATGGATCACCAGCTAAGACCTTGGGAGTGGTAAGGGGTTTGAATCTGACTCTCCATGCTTGTCTGACCTTCTCAATTCCCCATGATTTGGTAGTGGCAGTTGTTCCTCCTTACTTTGCTCTTTGCTTGTCAAGGGATTTCACATCCAAGATAGGTGGATACATGGTAGCCAATTAGTCGTACATGGTTTTTAGGACAAAGTATGGAACTAAATTGAAGATTGAGTCAGAACCCATCCACAAGGATCACCTAGAGCCATACTCTCCCAAAGTGGCAAATATTAAATATGCCATCATTGATGAAGAAGAGCTCCAAGTGGACCAATCTCCATCTTCTTCCCTTGTAGGAGTTGTTGACCTACTCCTAGATGAATGGGGAAATGATAATTTTGAGCATAATCTTTACAAGTTCATCAAATAAGCTAGCCTTGGAGTCTATTGAATGCATGACAAAAATGATTTCATGCCAAATTTGATGAAGGTAGACCAAGAGGATTGTGGTTTGTGGTGGCTATTCTTTGATGGATCTAGAAGCAAGTTGGGAGCTAGTGGTGGAGCAATTCTGGTTTCACCTTCAAAGGAGAAATACTTCTCAACTTTTAGGTTTTAGTTCTCCTGCACCTACAACATAGTAGAGTATGAGGTCCTTGTTCATGGCCTAGAATGGGCAAAGAAGAGAGGAATCAAATACTTATAGGTGTTTAGAGACAGTGAGTTGATTGTGATAGGTGACAGGGTAGTGCTTGACCAAGAGCTCCTTACTCAAGTCTTACAAGCACTGAGTGTGGGACCTTGTGGAAGGCTTTTCTAATTTCAACATCATTTCCATTCCAAAAGAGGAGAATCAACATGCAGATAGACTAGCAACAGTTGGTGCTCAATTTGATATCCCAAAGTGGGTGAGACAAAGTAAGAATCAACACCATTTAAAGGTGATTGTGAGGCCTTCCATACTGGACAATGTCATCAATTGGTAGGTATTTGAAAGTGACCAAAAAATAGTGCTTTTCTTATAGGAAGAAGATGAGTTTGCTTCTAAAAATCAATCCAAGTTGCAACAACAATATGATGGGCAGATTATTCATCTAAAGACCAATAAGCTTCCCAAAGGTTTGGTAACTCTTGAGAGCATCTTCAATGAAGATGACCAACTCAAGAAGGATAAAGCAAGCATGTCAACCAAGAAAGAAAATTATGAAAGGGTAGAGATCTACAAGGATAAGTTACTTGCACTTGGGAAGGTATGTACAAAAGAGGAAAAGCATGCTTTCATTATGTTATGCCAAGAGTTTTCTGATGTCTTTGCTTGGGAGTATGGTGATTTGAAGGGCTTTGACCCAAGCTTATCTCAACACACCATTGAGCTGAGGAGGGTGCCAAACCCATCATGAAAAAGCAAAGGCCACTCAATCCAAATATCAAGCCTCTCATGAGGATAGAACTCACCAAACTGATTGAGTCCAAGATCATCTTCCCTATCAAACACTCTTCTTGGCTGGCCAATTTGGTCCCTGTTAGGAAGAAGAATGGAGAGATCAGATTATGTGTGGATTTTAGAGACCTGAATAGAGTCTCAATAAGAGATCACTATCCCATCTCAAGTATGGAATAGATTCTTCAGATGGTGACAGGCAGTGAAAGATTCTTCCTCTTAGATGGCTACTCTAGATATAATCAGATCTTGGTGTAAGAATATGATTGATACAAAATATCCTTCACAACCAAGTGGGGAATATACACATGCAAGAAGATGCCATTCAGATTATCAAATGTTGGAGCTACTTTCCAATGTGTTATGGAATGGCTTTCCAAGGTTTGATCAATGACATTGTGCTACTTTATCTTGATGATGTGACCGTCTTCTCCAAGGATGCAAGTGAACATTTGAAGCACCTGAGGCAAATATTTGAGAGGTATAGAGAGTTTAGCATCTCTCTCAACCCAAATAAATGCATGTTTTCCATCCATGAAGGTAAAATCTTGGGCCATGTCATTTCAAAATAAGGCTTGTCCATTGATCCAGAAAGAGTGCACACCATCTTAGCATTGTCCTTGTAAGCATAAGAAGGGCCTAAAAAGTTTATTTGGCAAAATAAATTTCATTAGGAGATTGATTCCTAAATTTGTTGAGCTGGTCAAACCACTAACTTCCATGCTAAGGAAGGATGAGACATTCACGTGGACAACAAGGAGAAGAGAAAGCTTCTAAGGCATCAAGCAAGCTATCACCCAAGCTCTTACCCTGACTAGTCCAGACTTCTCCAAGGAATTCAATCTATACACCTTTGGAAATGAAAAGGTAATCTCTGTTATACTCACTCAAGTGAATGGTGAGAATTTAGAATAGCCTTCACTTTTTTTAGCCAAGGCTTAGAAGGCTATGAGGTTAGATACACGTATGTTGAGAAGCAAGTGCTTGTAGTCATATGAAGTCTGAAGAAGTTTAGACAGATGTTGTCTAACAATAAGATTCACATCACGGTGCCACATCCTAGTGTAAAAGACTTCTTACTGAATTGAGACTTGAATGAGAAAAGGGCAGCGTGGATCACCAAAGTAATGGAGTATGACGTAGAGATTAAGACCACCAAGTTGGTAAGGAAAAGAGGGCTATGTGAACACCTCACTATAGAATACAAAGAGATGAAGGAGGATGTTTTGGTACTCTATGATGAATTTGTAACAACAATACCTACAATCATGAAGAGCTGGGCACAAAACATGGTTCATTTCCTTCAAGCTGGTGAGTGTCCACAAGGTCTTGATAAGACCAAGAGGAGGTATTTTAGACTCCAATCTCTTCCTTATGTCCTAGTTGATGGAATGTTGTTTAAAAAGAAATTTTTATGGGTACTCTTGAGATGCATTGATTCGGACCAAGTCGATAGGGTACTGTCTGAGTTCCATGATGGACCCGTTGGTGGTCACTTTGCTCTTAAGGCCACTGCTATAAGGATTATGAAGGCTAGATACTTTTGGCCCAGTTTGTTCAGAGACACTCATGCTTGGGTGAATAAATGTCAAAAATGCACCTTATTTTATGGGAAGCAATAACTGACTACCATGCCTCTTCACCCTATTCAAATGGAACAACCATTCATGCAATGGGGGTTGGACTTCATATGGTTGATCAATCCTCCTTTTAGTGCTGGCCACAAGTGGGTTTTGACTTCCATAGATTATTTCACAATATGGGTAGAGGTCTCAGCTTTGAAAGAGGCCAATGAGAGTGAAATCCTAGACTTCTATGAAGGCATAGTGATGAGATTTGGAGTCCCAACCACAATCATTTTAGATAATGCATTGGCTTACTTGGGAACAAAGAAAAGTGAGTGGGCATTAAAGTATGGCATCTATCTCAGCACTTCTTCCAACTACTACCCACAAGGGAATGGGTTGGCCAAGTCCACAAATAAGAATCTAATTAGGATCATACAAAGGACAATGGTGGAAAATCAAAGGACTTGGCATGCCAAGTTGAAGACAACTCTTTGGGAAAACATGATCACTCCAAAGAGGGTGATTAGGAATTCACCATACACACTTGTGTATGGAAGGGAACCTAGACTTTCTATTTTACTTGAGTTACCAACATTGGATCTTGCCCATCAGCTACAATTGGTGGAGAGTGACAGCCTAGAAGTTAGCTATTGTGAGCTAATGGAGCTTCAAGAAGCAAGAGACCAAGCCATGGATGCAATGACCAACCATCAACAACAAACAAAGAAGCATTTTGACAAGAGGTCTATGCCAAGGAGCTTCTCAGAAGATGACATTATCTTGAAGTGGGATGAGAACTGAGCCAAGCCTGGGAGGCACACAAAATTTGATGCCTTGTGGAGTGGCCCATATGTCATCACCCAATGTAATCAACATAATGCTTTCCAACTTTATAAGTTGGATGGTGAAGAGATACATGTCCCAATCAATGGGATATATCTTAAGCATTGACACAAGCTTTCTTTTGTCATGTACATAGTTTCCTTATTTTTTTCCTCATTTTCCCTAAATGTTGTTATGTATGCGTGTAGTGTTTTTAGCCTTTATGTGTGTTTTCTTTATCATTTGGGGTAAAATATTTTTTGGTTCTTAGGTATTTAAAAGGTTTTTTCCAACTTTTCAATCTACATCCTGACTCCATGCCCAATGGACTTTTAGGCCACAAATCTTCTCAAGCATAGTAGGCATGCTTCCCCTATGAATCACCAAATGTGTTGACTAATTTCTGGTCCTGTAGGCCAAATTGGGCACCCCCCTCCTTTTCCTTGAAAGATTCATTCGATCTAGGTCATTGCTAGTTCATCCCTCAGCTACCAGATGCAAAATTTTCTTTCTCAAGCCGTTTCCCATGAAAAAAACCAAGGGTTTTCCTCTTTTGCTTGCCAGGTGCTTTTCAAGTTTGACAGGTGACTTTACTTGTAAAAATTCATAAGTGAATCCACTTGCAACTCTCTATTTGGTCTTGTTAGAATCAAGTTTTCTAAATGGATTTACTCATTTGTCTTATAAGAAAGAGTCGACATGAAACTTGATTTGGTCTCAGATGCTTCAAAAGGCAAGTGAATTACTTTAGAGGGCTTTTCGTCAGCAAGATGGACCAAGTGGAAAAGTCAAAGGGTCATTTGCAGGATTCTTGAAGGGTATGTACCCTTACGGAGAGCACTTAAGTGGTAAATGGGACCTTTAGGTTTTTTTCAAAAGGCAACTTTGGAAGCCAAGGATCCCTTGTGGGGGGTAGGTGATGAGCAAAGTCGACCTTTTCAAAAGTTTGAAGGGTAACTTTGGGCTCAAATTGCTCTTATGGAAGGCAACCAATTGGAACAAAGGGGTAAGATAGAAAGCCTAAAAGGAACTTGCCCTTCAAAAAAAGTGACAGGCCAAAAGAAAATTCCTTCAGACTTTTTGTTCGAAGGAAAACCAAGGAAGAAAAGTCAAGGAAGAATTCTTTCAGTCAAAATGTTTGAAGGAATTCCTTCAGACATTTTGTCTGAAGAAATTCAATAGTCACAAAAAGTTTGAAAAAATTTGGAAGACCAAAAGTCTGAAGGGTAGGTGTCCTTACGGGGGGAACTTAGTTATGAAAGTGGACCATTTCATTTTTTCTGAAGGGTCACTTTCCCTTTAGAAAAGTTCATTTATAAAATGTTGAAGGAATTGTCCTAGTGGGTGACAGGATCGTTAACATCAATTTCAAGGTGATAAGCTAGCTGTTGGGATTCAAATGTTTGATCATGGGTCTATGAACATCAATTTTAAGGTGATAGGCTAACCGTTGGGAAGTAATCAAAGGAGAATTCCTTCAGACAAAATGTCTGAAGGAACTCAGAAAAAAAATCCCAAAGGCCCGCCAAATAAATTCAAAGAGTGAAAACTCAAAAAAGGAGAATTCCTTTGGACATTTTGTCTGAAAGAATTCAAAATTCTGAGAGCCCAAGGAATGAATGAGCGAGCAAGAAAAGAAAGGATCCCAAGAGGAAATAATAAGATTGAGAGCCTAAATTACTAGGAAAAGGGGGGAAATAACAAAAAAGGGGAAACAAGGCTTGTAACCTAGAATGTGTCCATGTGCACATAAGACAAAAGCTCAAAATGCTCCAAGTGGTGTAATAAGTCAAAGCACAGATCCAAGGATGAACTAGATCAGGGCAGGTGGAATAGAGGTCATCAACAAGAGAAGTAAATGCACTTAGGTGAAATAGTCTCTACCAAAAACCAATAAAAGGATTGATTGTGAACATTGAAGAGTGTGGCCCATGTTTTCTTATTTTTCCATTAATGAACAACTAGTTGTGGTCAACATTGAAGAGAGCATGTCCCAGTCAACATAACTAGTGGATGGCCTTGTCGACTACTAGGAGAAGTAACCCATGCTCTTACAGGCCTAGATAGCAAGAATGGCTTTCCCATACACAATTATGAAGAGACAGTAATAGCATGGGCTTGTGGTCACTGTAAGAGTGTTTAATACAACATGGGTTTCATTCCCTTGACTGGTTAATGATCTATTTTCCAAGATCTCTATATAATTGTAACTTCTCATTTTGAGAAGGATCTCTAGGCATTATATGGTGAAGCCCTGAAGAATTTACCTTGAATCAAAATAAGTATTTTACCTCTATTTGAGCTTGCACTTTTGCATATGTCTATGGTCTTATCTTATGTTTAGTCATTTCCTTTAATGCTTTCATAAGTTTATACCGACATATCTAGTGTATTGTGAATTCTTCTCTACAGGTCAACAATAAGTGTCCAACTCAGAGTATAGGTGCAGGTGAATAGACTATCCAATATTGTGTCTTAAAACACCTCTGGTAGTTGTTTCCTCCCTATATCTCCATAGGATCCCCTGTTGAAAGACTAAAGCAGGAAAGGTTCTCATTCGAATGAAGTGTCTTTGGTGTAAAGTGTAGGTCAAGGCTGAGTAGATCAACTAGTTCGGTGCATCACCACATTAGTTAGGTTCTATTTTTTAGTATCTCTCTCTCTTTTCACCCCCCATTGTTAGTATTAGGAAATCCAGGGCCTCAAGGTGCATCAATGGGAGCTAGCCCCTAATATATATATTCATCCCTAAGGTTTTCCACTCACAACAAGAGGCATGTATCCATTGTGCCATGTGGAGGAAGGGAGCTGAGTATCCTTTCAGAGGGTAAAATCCATAGTGTCGACAGGTATAATAGAAAATACTTTTTTGCATAAGATGTGATGCTTGAACTTTTTGACTATTTTAAATAAATAAAAAGTGTGTTTGTCAATTATTGAATATATAATTTCAACATTACTTAGTTAAGAGATCATGAAATACATTGGTATCTCATCTTTAGCTTCCCTATTCTAAGTTATAATGGCAACATTTGAGTGCTTGGAGGTGAAGGAGTAGATATAAAAAGGTTTGTGTATAGTCAAGACTTATTAGCACTAGAGTATTCACAACCAATTTTTTGATTTGAGAAAAATTTACTTATGATTTTGTGGTTCATTCAATCTTAACATACCTTTTTAGCATATTATTTAGTGGTCAGACTATCTCTACAACATTTGAGATGGATTTTTTTATGAAGTTGATCTTGTTAAAGAATGACTTCAACTCTTTTCTGCTACCACGTAATAGAATTTTTAGAATTGCCTACATTATGTCAGGGTCTATGGATATACCTCTTTCATGAATGATGTGACCCATAAATTTTCCCTCTATAATCCCAAATATACACTTTTTCAGATTCAGGGAGATGCCATGATATCTACACCTTTACAACACCATTTTCAAAGCTTTCACGTGTCCTTATTACTTCTTGGAAAAAACATTTAAATTGTCCATGTATATGATAATGCATTTTCAAATTAAGTATTTGAATGCAATGTCCATGGCACATTGAAAAGTAAAACCCGCATTGATCAATACAAATGGAATCCTTTTATATGCAAATGTACCCCATTTTTTTGTGAATGATGTCTTGATCTGGTATTCATAGTTGACCATGCCCTAATTATAGATAGAATACCCATATAATGACATCATTTGATCCAATCACTGTATATAAAACTTCATATAATGAATGCAATGAGTAATTATCCTTTTCTAAGGCTTGATTTAGGTTTTAGGATTCCACACACAGTCATATGTCTCTATTCTTATTCTAAACTAGCAAAATATTAGCCACCCACATGGAGTGCCTAATAGTAAAGATGATTATAGATGATAAAAATTACCTCACCTATTTTAAGACCAAAGGATCTAACAATGGATTCATAGGCCTTTGTCTCTATTAGAATGGTTTATCTTTTGACTTGTGAGGGATGGTGTGAGTTAGGATGGAAGTATTTAAAACCTTAATTTTTTTTTAATTCCATGCTATAACATCCTTGAAATCCTTTAGGGATTGTGAAATCCCATTTTTTTGTTTTGAGTAAAAGTTGTGCTTAAAAGCACATTTTTTGAATCATCTACATTATCCATATTACAATGTTTGTGTAGAATACCTTTGGTAGGGGATGTTTTCTCTTTCTCACCTTGATAATCCATGTAAAATAGACACTCTAATTAAACCATACTCTTTGGTATATTGTTCATTTTAATATTTATCACCCCTTATTCATCCAGTTTAAACTCATCTCTATCATCTTCATCTATAATTTGGGATTCAAATAAATATGTATTTGTGATGCAATCAATAATATGTTACTTGTCATTGAATAACTATAAGTTCCTAATGTTATTGGTAATGGAAGGAGTATATACTAGCTCAACTAAGAATCTATTTAATTTAGAGTTGACAATTGATTCTTAGGTGCTCACAATTTTTGCTAATGCATCTGTCGTACGATTTATTCTGAGGCACCATTTAAATATTGAAGGCATCAAAATCCTCTATTAAATTTCATACTTATTTTTGATACCTAGATAAACACTTGTCAGTATAATCATACTGGATTCTCATTTGTTTGACCACTAGATCTAAGTCACCCACCATCCTTAGGGTCTTGACTTTATTCTTGAGAGCAAACTAGAGGCCATGGACTAATGTTTCATAGTCAACAACATTATTTTTGCATGGAAATTATAATAATAAGGATACAAAATATGACTTTACTCATGGATTAATGAGTTCAACCATGGTACCACACCCACTTTTAGACTTATATCCATCTAATCTTAGGGTCCAAAAGTGATTTTAAGTTGTGTGTAGTGGACTTTGTGAGGTAGGTGTTGATGCAATGTTGATTTCATTGTTTGTTTTATCAAAATAAGTGTGTATACCCTTTGATATTTAATGACATTATATTTGGTCCTCAGTGGGGGAGGTAGGCATTGGGTTGTTGAGAATGGAAGTATTTTCAACCTCTAAGCCTATAAAATCCTTATTTTCACTTGGACCATCATGTTCAAACTTGCTGAATTTTATCTTGGTCTTGCCTAATGCTGACAAGAACTGTCGATAACCATGCTATGTAATTGGGTCAACATGTTTCACATTTTCATATGTAAGGGCAACACTATGAAATGGATATATTTCATGTGCATAGAGGATATCTTCTTCATATTGTTGATATAACTCTTTGAACTCTAATTTTTCTTACACGCATAACATATTAATGGATAGGTTCTCATGAGTTTTTGCTTCCTTTTTGAGCTTGTATACCATGAGCTCTAACTTCTCGTATAAGATTTGATTTGTCTTGTTATACTATGTGATCATATTAGTCATTTTCAGCTCTCTGTCAATTTTGATTTGGTTAGGTATGTTGCATCATGGGAGACACATGTAGGATAAATCGGTCCCCATATACCAATTTAATGTTCTAGAATAATATATACCAAGAATCATACCATATGATTTAAGTATGTCAAACACCTAAATGCCAATGAACTACTACACTCTTAGATCAAAATCCAACTACATGTGAGTATGGTTTAGTTCACCAACCACCTTGACCAATGATTTATCCAAATAAACTACATTTATATTTAACTTAGTAGAGGCCAAGCCCAATTTCTAGAAAACTGAATAAGGCATCATGTTGCCTAAAGCACTTGAATCCACCAAACAATTGTGTAAGTTCTTACTAGAAATGTGAATTGTTAGGAGAAAGGGAGGAGTTTCAATATTTTATTTATAATTAGAAACATGAACATCAATTTTTATATTATATTATTTCGATTTAGGATCAAATAAATTTTTTAACAGTAAATCTTTTTTATTAGATATCTAGAGTAAATAAAAAATTGTTATGTTGGCCTTAGTTTTCTTGAAGTCTTCTATAATGTTATATCTCAATTTGATTTGTTCCAATGGTTTTATAGAGTGCAGTGGTGTAGCATTTATTTTTGGTAGATTATATGTGGTAGGCCCTTTAGGTAGAAACACATTATTATTTTAGTTCTCATCAAGTCACACCTGATGTTATTCAAAGGATTGGACATAGTTAAAGGATTTTGTAGTTTACTCCTCAACAAGTAGTTGTCTCCCCTTTGATTTTTTTTAAATGCGTTAACAACATCCATGTTGTCTGTAGGATCATTATATCTCTCATATGGGAATTCATACATTTCCAAGTATAAATCCATACCTACATTCCCTTTGCTCTAGTTTGAGTCATTATTAAGTGTATGCACTATTTCAAGGTTATCCATCTCTTTCTGGAAGATGTTTAAGGCTAATATAAAATTAGAACAATTAGTTTTAGCATGGTCTATTGAGTTATGCAACCTAAACTTTGTGGAAAATGACAAATAAACCAAGTTTATAGAGCCAAAAGTATTGTTATTGGTTTGATTTGTGTTATCAAGAGGACTACAAACATTTTTGTTGTTTGGCCTAGTGTTCCACTAATGATTGGTTATCTAAAAGTTATAATATATATTTTGAGAAGGGTTATTTTTAGTTTTATTACCATTTTGAGACACTTTTCTTTACAAATTAACCATGCCATTAGTCAATCGTTGAAGGATCTTTTGTAAATTTGCCACTTCAAGGTTCACATTAGCATTCTATTGATTTGTTGTTTGCGGTAGTGTGTTGATAATAGTTGCCTCAACATTTATAAATGTGGGGAAAACATGATGCATTTAGTTATGTGTATTGTGAATAGGCATCTAATTATTTCTAAATTATGAGATAGCCTAATTATTTTTATTAAGGTTAGAATAACCACCACCTATATTAGGCATTCCATCAATGGTTTTTTTAGGCCACATGAACAATCTAATGATTATTATCTTGAGGCAACATGCAATGACATTGGGTTAGATATCTTATTTTTTATTAAGTACATTGCGCTAGGGATTGGATTCATTAGTAGTATATTGTGCATGAGAGCTTAGTTGATCATGAGAATCTGATTATATGCACCCAAATACCCTAACAAAGGAAAAAAACCATCCACATACCCTTATGAAATCATTTGTTTTTAAATCATAATGGCTTTGGTATATGTTAAATAAAAGGATACAAGTGTCGTGGGAGTCCTTCAAATAAACATGGAGGTCATTGAGTTCAAATCTCTGAAGTAAATTCATATGTTAGCCACTTTTATCTATGTGTAAGGGTCTTTCAACCTATTGTATAACTTATAGAAACATGTTTTGAACATGATCCTGATGGTACAAGATATTAGGCTCAATAGGAACTCAAAATTAATTAATAAAAAATCTTTACAAGTATTTCTAAGAGGTGATAGACCCATCAAGAAATCAAAAATACTAGTCATAGACCATCTCATTCAAGGTGTAATGAAACAACCTACATGACACATCCTCATGATTGATTATAACATCTTTGAATGTTGGAATATGATATTTGGTAGATAAAATTACACCATGCACATACTTAGGGCATAACCTTTCAATGTTTTTAAGTAAATTATGGGCAACTCTCACAATGTTTACTGAGTAGTTACCTCCACCAAGCCAAATAGGATTAACTACTATTGGTGGGTTTATGGGGAAATAAAATGATTAAAATATGTAACTAAAACCATTTTATGTGAGTTATTGGTTGATTGAATGTGTCTAGTTTTATTATTTCCTTTGTTTGTTATATATTTTTTATGTTCAATGAGTTTTAACATTTCAAAATTGGTCCCAACCAACTTTCATTTGGTGATGACTCATATTTATAACTTAGTTTTTACAACACCTCAACATGTGTAACACTTATAAAATGTCAAAGTATAATTTTTTTGATAAATGTTTAGTTTATCTCTCATTTTAGTGCCAATATGTTGATGGGTTGTTTGGCACACCAAGTTAGGTGGGAGGGTCACCCATCTAACCTCTCCTGAAAGGAGGCCCTCAAGATCTCCCCAATGAATGTTATTTTAGGCTCACAGTGTATTGGTTGACTTAGTTAGTCTAATTTAAACTATTATAATACAAAGAGCCTATGCTAGTTCTAAAATTTAAATGAAGTTTTGGTATTTTGACTAATTAGAAGAAAATGAAAGTTTTGGTATTTTGACTGTTGCTTGTTATATTGCTACCTTAGTTGCAATTAAACCTAATTTTTGTGCCTTTCCTATATTTATATCATTAGATTAGACAAACCTATACATTGTAAATTAGTATTTATCTAATCGATATCTACCTTAGATTATTGGTTCGTAGTTTTTTTCATTGTGTTTGGGCATATGATGTGAGGGATCCTTACTTGTAAGGTGAAACTTTTATGTTAGTTTAGATTACTATTGTTTCTATGGATATATATCCCATTCTAGGGTTAATTACATTTTGAATGAGCATTTATCATAGATTTGGAAAATCCTTTGCATTCTCCTTTGAAAACATCTCTCTTGTTGGAAACATCTTTCAATTCCTATATATTCATATTTCTCAATCATCATTTCCTTTTGAAATTACTTGTTTGTTCAAATAGCTTTACTTTCCTAGTTAGAATTCATTATTTTTTTCCATTTTTTACTTGCATTTACATGGTTAGACCAGTTAGATATACCTGCTCCTTTGTGTACTTGATCATGCTAACCCTAACCTAGTCAAGTAAGTTTATATTTGGCCTAGTGCAATTCAGAAAACTATATAGATACCATAGGCTATTAGTGGCTTCTTGCATCCTTCGGCTCATTAGGTGTTTACTTATTCCCCCTGTACCAAACCCTATTGGCTCATTTTTATTTTTGGAGCTACAAATTGAATAAATAAGATTGAAATAAATTAACAAAATTTTAGAGCAGGGATTAGTGATAAGGAAATTAAATGAAATCATAAGATAAAACATAAAAACAACAGAGGAAAGAAAGTAAGTAAAAAGAAATAAAGTAGAAAGTATGGAGAAAGAAATAAAAAAGATATGAAAGAAATAAGAGAGGAGAATAAGAATAAATAAAATAAAGTAAAATAATAATGCTAGGTAGAATTAAAGGGGAATATTGGGACATACAAATAAGAAGTAACGTGAAAAATAGAATTAAAGGAAAGGATAACAATATAAAATAAACAATTAGAGGATAATATGAAAAAAAAGAGATTATAAAGAGAGGAGAGAATGAATAATGAGACAATGGGGTTTTAAATTTGAAAAGATAAAGGTGGAATCAAGTGGAGTTGCCACTAAAAATGGAGACAAAAAATTAGAAGGAAAAGATAGTACAAAACAATCGAAGATAATGCATAATTTAGAATTATTGTTGACAAAACCCAAAACTATGATAAGAATGGAATGAGTATGGGAAATTAGATATAAAATAGATGTAATAAGCACATACTACATACATAAACATGGTATACAAAACAAATGCATCAATAAGATCAGTAGAATCCATGGTAGAATAAACAAATGCATCAATAAGATCATTAGAATCCTTGATAAATATGCTAGATGAAAGGCAAAAGAAAGAATATTTGGAATCAGAAGGTCAAATAGGATATTTACCAAGTAAAATAAGACTAAGTAAAATATCAAGATAAAAAATAATAAAGCATAAAAATTAGTGAAGATTATGACATACAAAGAAGTAATGTGAAGAATAGAAGAAAGGTAAAGGATAACAACAAAAAAGAAACAATTATAGGATAATATGTACTAATAGATATTAGAAAGAGAGTAGAGAATGATACAATGGGGTTTAAAATGTGAAAATACAAAGGCATAATCAAGTGAAGTTACCACATAAAAGGGAGAGTGAAAATATGAAGGAATAGGTAATACAAAACAATCAGAGACATCAAAATTTAGAATCATGTAAACTAATCTAAGAGAAGTTATAAAATGGTAAACCAATGCATATAGGGTAATGATGGAATTTTTTTCAAAAAATAATCATCTTTTTTCATGAAAACATTTCAAATTTAGTAATTTAATCATGCATACTCATGAACATTCCTAATGCTAGGGGTTTACCCTGTGGCACACTTTTCCATTTTTTTCTAATCCATTCACATCATGATTTTATATTGTAATTTACATACCATATAGCTATCATCTCGATCCCCATCACTAGAGGACAAGTGCCTTATCAATTAGTGGGTGTGAATTCCATAGAATGTGGCATGATGGAAATGAGTGCTATGGGTGTGGATGAATTCATGATAATATGTTATTGTCACCCAATAATGTAATAAAATAAAGCTAATGATTGTTATAAATCTATGGGAAATTAATAAGGATATGTTGAGTAGATAAAACATCAAGAACTATTTCAATTACACCTCACACACCACATAGTCTAAAACCCATTGATTTGCCCAAAATAGCCAGAAACCACCCTCATGCAAGAAATACACTTAGGATAGATGGGAGGTGATGTTCTGAGAAGAGAATACACAAACCTTAGGATATTAAGGAGAAGAAGTAAATTCACCAAATTTATTTGGAATATAGGATGGCTTTGTTATTTTGATAAGGTAATAGGGTTTGATGATGCAATTACCTAGGAATTTGTAGAATTTTTTTCAGATTATGTATCCACTATCAGGGGACTAAAAGAGGGGGTCATTGAAGATTTTATAGAATAGGTAACTGGAATACCTTATACATGGGAAATTTGGTAGAGGAATCCTAGTGCTGCTACAACAAAGGATCTATTTTACACAGAACGAAATCAATTGGAGGCCTCAAATAAAGGTATATTTTATTCTTCATTACCCTGAATTTGGAAAAAAATTGCACTCTACATTGTTAAGTACTTAACTATGAGGGAAGATATTCAATAATTTATTCAATACACTTCAAGATCCTTGATCATATTAAGCATGGGATAAGGGTGAATGTAACCAGTTTCTAGTTAAACGTGCTAAGCAGGATGACAAAAGATCACTAGAAAGGGAAGCCAACATATTTGTCTCATCATTGTCTAATTAAATTGATTGTATAAATAGGTTTGAGGGACCAAATAACTAACCTAGATTGGGACAATTTATTTATTATACAACAACTACTAGAAGAAAAATAGTAGGAAGAAGTTGTCTAAGAATAATGAATGGATGTTGAGGAACATAAAGTTGATGCAGAGGAATAAGAAGAGCATGTAGAAAAAGAGACTATAGAGATATATGAGAGAGTAATAATAATTAATTTAATACTAACAACTCCTTCCTCATAATCTCAGGGTATAGGTAATAACAGGACTAAATACACCTCCTCTACATCAAAATTTAAGAAGAAATAAAAGGTTCTAACTCCATGTGATCCTAGAATACAATCTCACAGGATTAGGTGTAGAATAATAAGACAACACACTCAAATAGCCCCTATTAGTATTTAAGTAAATAGTGGGGAATCATATGAAAAATAAGATTAACTCAATGTAGATAAAATTTAGACTACCAATAATTTTGATGAAGGAACTCTACTTCATCCATATATTATATCCTTAGGAGAGATGAAACATTGGAGTAATTCATCGAATATGGTAGGCAAAGAGGAGGAATTCAAGGAACAATAAGATAATATTGGTAGAATAATAAGTGATAATGCAAGAAAAATAAATTCCTTATTAGCCTAGGTAGGAAGAAAATCATAAATTGATGGAAGCCCTAAGGGAAATTGAAGCCATTAGGGCACACATTGAATAACTTGAGAAAAAGGAGAATGGGGTAGATACACTAGCTAGTATGGCATAAGTATAGAGTGGACATTTCCAAACCCATATAGCTCTTACTATAATAGAAGAGTCTCTTATGGCTATAGAACACATGGAAATGAATTTTTCTATGACTTCCACTTAGACCGAAGAGCTCAGTCATGAATAAATGTTCATGAAAAGGTATGTCAAGATACAAACCATGTAGATTCAATGGCACAATCGGTTCAATAAATTAAGAGATAAAAAAAAATATTTAAAAAATAATGTCAAAGAGGCTTAGTCACAAAAAATTTTAATAGTAGAGAAGGTATCAAATATGAGTCAGTTGATAGTGTAACTAATGAATTATAGATCTCCCATAAGAATGTATGTTGTCTACCTTGAGGAGCAGTGGTTAAAATTTAAGTTCATGAGAGTTTATTGTGACATGCACAAACTAGTAAGTGAGCCTCACACCTTTGAAATATATAATAGTACCAATCCTAAATATCAAAATCAATTGTGTGAATTCTATATACATAGCTATGATTTTCCTCATGACCAAGAATGGAATTAAATCTTATATTTGGGTGGTGTACTTTTGATATATTTTTCTTCTTATATTGCCATTGAGAAAAGAAGAGGTGATGAATTACCTAAGTGTCATGATAAAGAGAAAGAAACCACATTAACGATCAAAGGGGAGGATATTAGGCTAGATGTGATAAAAATATTTTAGATTGAATTAATGAAAAAAATGGATGTAGCTAAAAAAAATAGAATGGAGCAAATGGAGGTCCAAAATCATTATTTGGCCTTGATGAAAAATAGTTCAAGAAAATTGCAATGATTTTTTAGTTAGATTGAATGAACTTACTCATGAATTGAAAAAAAAGGAGCCATTCTCAAGGTATAATTTCACAGCAACTCTCAACATAGTCACCAAAAATATTGGCATGGAAAGAAGGAAGAGATTAAGTTAGATTGCCATAACATATCAACATCCTATTTTCTAGTTTCCCATTCCTAATTGGAGGGCAGAGAGATATTCATTTAAATAACTAAATATAGAAATGTAAGAGGATAGAATATAATTTTTGGGTTTATAAAAAATAAGGGATAGGTACAAAAAAAACCATTTGACTTCCGAGTATTATGATCCCATGTGGATAGGTTTAGGTTTCTTGAGGACTAATAATAAGTATAGTTGGGGGTGTGATGAGTTGAGAAACCATCTATAAAAATACTCCTTGATACTTACTTTTGTAATGACCTATTTCCATTACTAAGTATATAAATTTACCTTTTATATCCCCTTCTTATGAAATAGAAAAAATGAATATGATGTGCATATCTTTATGTTTTGTGTTTAAAACTATAGTTTTTTAATTAAGTTTACATCATATACTTATTATTTTTTTGGTTTTACTACTCATTAGATTAATTTAGATAATGGGACAAATCATGAGTTGTAAGGATCAATAGACAACTCGTAACAACTGGGTGGCCAATCAGAGAGAATTTAGAAAATGGCAATCCAATGCATTATAAGGTAATGATGGCAATTTTTTATAAAAATAATCATGCTTTTTCATTAAAAAAATTTTGGTAATGCAATCATGCATATTCATGTACATTTTGTTGACCATTTTTTGGTCATTAAGAGTACAAAATGGTCACCCCCTCTTTTGTGCATAAGTATTCAATCCATGTTTTGGCTAAAATCATTCATCAAGGTTCCCTATCAGACCTGTTCCATGAAAAAACCAATGTTTACCTCATTTCATTTAACCAAGTGTATTTCGGGTTTGTCAAGGGGAACTACTTCAAGCTTTCCAAATGCAATTACTTGGTCTCCCTAGTGCATTCCAAATGACTTTACTTGTTGTGTCTTATAAGTAGAAGCAATCCAGAAACTTGAATGGGTCAAGACAGTTATAATCGGGTTTAATGAGGGGTCTTATGCATGAAATTTCATAAGTTGGAGTAGGTCCAAAGTCCAAAGTATGAGCCATTGGAGAACCTGAAAGGGTCTAGAAGAAACATTCAGGTTTGTTAAGAGGCCTTACCTAAGGAACTTTATGAGTAAGTTCTTTGCAAGGACCCAATTTAGTCTAAGTGGCTTGCAAAGGCAAGGAATTTCCTTAGAGGGCACTTCAACTGCGTGTAGGGCAATTGCAAAAGTTCTGAAGGGTAAGTGCCTTTATGGAAGGCACATGGTCAAGAAAGAGGACTTTTCATTTTTTGAAGGGTTGATTGCAGGAACGTTGAAGGGTATGTTCCCTTGCAGAGGGCACCTAGTCAAGAAAGAGGACTCTTTTCACTTTTTTGAAGGGTTGATTACAAAAACGCTTAAGGGTATGTGCCCTTATAGAGGGAACTTAAGCATCAAATAGGGCCAATTCAAAAATCTTGGAGGGCAATTTGGAGGCCAAGGAGGCCTTATGGAGGGCAAGTGATGAACAAGTGGACCTTTATAAAAGCTCTAAAGGGTATTTCTGAGCATAAATGGCCCTTACAAAGGGCAACCAACTGAAGAGGAAGACAAAAGGAAAAGGCCCAAAGGGCACTTGCCCTTTGGGAAAAGAGACAAGCCAAAAGGAGATTTCCTTTGGACAAATGTCTAAAGGAATTCCTTCGAACATTTGTCTGAAGGAAAGAGAGGCCCGAAGACACTTTCCCTTTGGGAAAAAGATAGACACAAAGGAAGAATTCCTTTAGACAAATGTCTGAAGGAATTCCTTCGTACATTTTTCTGAATAAAATAGATGCTCACACAAAATGTGAAAGTCTAAAGGCCATAAAGAAGTGAAGGAAATCCTTCAAACATTTTGTCTGTAGGAATTGCTTCGAACAAATGTTTGAAGGACTTGTCAAGGGAAAAACCCATTGTAAACAATGAGCAAGTGAGCAAGGACAAAGGCAAGGAAGAGACAGAAAGGAAAGAAGACAGGTGGGAATAAAATAAGAAGAAACAAGTCGAAAAGGAACCTGTATAAAAGAAGATGGTAAAGAGCTTGAAACCTAAGTAAACACGAGAGGAAGAAGACAAGACAAAGACCAAGGACTGAGAAGGAGTAGAAGATCGTCGAGATCCCGAAGGCTCGATAAGTAAAGAGAAAAGGAGCCAAAGCAAAAGAGAAATCAAAAGAAAGAGACAAAACATGGGCAAAGATAAAGTAGAAAAGACAAGGCTTAAAACAATCCCAATAACTTGAAAAAGTCAAAAGGTAGAATCAATGACCATTCAGAACAAGACAAGTGGCATAGGCACACTCAACAAAAAGAATTAATACATTTTGGTGGAATAATATCTACTAAAAACCAATAAATAGATTGGTTTTCAAACTATAGAGATCAGCATCCCATGTTTTTCATGCTTCACCATTAATGCACAGCCAGTTGCATCTAGGCATTGAAGAGAGCACAGTCGGTCACAACAACTTGGAATGGCTTTGTTAGTTGTTGGGAATGAGTTTCTCATGCTTTTACAGCCCATGAATAGTAGAAGTGGTAGTTTGGATAGTCTACAACATAGTCTCCACACACAGTTTGAAGATATGGCAGTAGTAATGGTCTCTTATTTCAGCAGATGTTTAACTCAGCATGGGTCTCCATTCCTAGTGATGCCAGCCATCTTGTTTCTAGAATTCTATATATTTGTAACCTCTCATTTGAGAAAGGGGATCTCTCAACTTGTATGATTAAGCCCTATAAAATTTTACCTTAAATCTAAGACAAAGCTTTTACCTTATTTTGAGTGTTGCACTGAGCATACATTTAGGTGTTAGTTTTGTGAAAGTGTGGTCTCTTTCTCTAACTTCATGTGCTAACCTAAATAGTGTCTAGTGTTTGTGTTTTCTTCTCTTGCAGGTGACAGTAAGTGTCTGAAGAAGTATAGGTAAGTGAATAGGCTATGCAACAGTGTGT
Organism: Torreya grandis; assembly: GCA_037957365.1. NCBI lineage: Eukaryota > Viridiplantae > Streptophyta > Pinopsida > Cupressales > Taxaceae > Torreya > Torreya grandis. The sequence continues at coordinate 1,556,919 of JARHVA010000715.1, read as the reverse complement.
CTTAGAAGACCTTTTGTGCTAGTTTTTTCCTCTCTTATCTCTCCACAGGACCCCCTGCTGAAACATTTTTGCAAGAAAGGTCTCATTTTGAGTGAAGTGTAGGCTAGCTTGTCTTGATTTAAAATGTATGTAAAAGATGAGTAGACCATCCATTTGGTGCATCAACACATAGTTTAGGTTTTGATTTTAGTATTTTTCTCTCCCTTTTCATCCCCCCCAAGTAGTTAGTAGTAGGAAATATAGGGCCTCAAGGTGCATCAAGGGGATCTAGCCCCTAATCTAGAGATTCATCCCTCACATTTACCACCCACAGTAAGAGGGGTGTCTCCATTATGTCATGTGGATGAAGAGAGTTGAGCCTCCCTTCAGAGGATGCAATCTACTATGTCAATAGTTTTTGGCATGCCCAGTGGGACCAATTTCTATGTCCTGTTAGTTTTAGGATTGATGCTGGTATTGATATTGTTAAAAAATCCAAAATGAGCTATATTAAGCACCTGATGACTCCATTCAGGAACCAAGTCTCTAGTTAATGACCAGCCTGGCATCCCATGCCAAAGGTCACTACAAGATCTTCTTCTAAGGGTGTCCCTTTTGAATTTATTGAGTTATCTTTAAACTCAGTAAAGAGACTGAGATTTGCAAATATCCACCCTTACATAGGAATCCATTTTCCTAACCTAACCATAAAATATACCTACTCAAGGAGACCTCTGTTGAATCCTTTCATAGCCATGGCAACCCCTAGATCTTTCCCTTTAATGGTCTTCAATGGTCAAAGTCCCTTGGGCCTTTAGCAATATGACCCAATTCGAAGGACAACTCTCAAAAGTGTTTTTCCCTTTAGTGGAGAGGGCCCAATCACTATTGTTAAGCATATTAGAAACATAGTAAACCTCTGCAACATCCATAATATCACTGAAGAAAATGTATCCATTAAATTGCTAGCCTTGTCCTTAAAAGGGAAAGTTCTAGACTGGTATGGGACCTTGCCTGTGAATTTAGTTGGCTCATGGGATGAGTTAGGGACCCTCTTGACCAATAGGTTTGGGGGAAAAAGTGATCATTTATCTCTACCTGAGTAGTTAACCACCATGAAGAGATCCCCACATGAGTTTATGCAAGATTTTAACACTAGGTTCCAAAAGACTTGGGATAGGATCCTAATTCTTGTGAGGCCAACCCCAAGCTATGCTTTCCTTTACTACTTGAAGGCCTTGAATAGTGACATTACTGTCATGATACAGTCCATGGGTGAAAACATTCTACTCGTTACATATGAGATAGCCATAGCTACTAAAAATTACCTTGTTCAAGCAGGAAAGATAGCTCCTAGTCCTCCTATGCCACTCTTCCCTGATTTAAAACCCTTAGTCCAACTTGCTTTGCCCACTCTAGCTCATCTGCCTAATCAAGAGAAGTCGACTGCTACCCTTGTAAATGACATCCCTAAAGTTAAGAGCCTGCTGTAGAGTGTTATCAATGAGTTAGTTTCCCTCAAAAGACAACAAGCTTAGAGTTATAGGCCAAATCAAGGCTACCAGTAGTTTGGGCAAGCAAATAGGCCTCCCTTCCAAAATTATAATCAAGGGAAAGGTCAAATTACACATGTCAAGCCTTATCAAAGCTATAATCCAAATGCCCCTTCATCTTCCAAGGATCTTATCCCCGCTAAAATTAATTTGGTGCAGGAGCAACCCAACTAACCACCCTTGGAGCATGGCCAAGAATAGGTTGTTTATGCTAGTGAGCTACCAAATCAAAGCATGACTGCATAAGGTGATTAGGGAACCCAATTCTCAAATTTTGAGATGTCAAAACAACTTGGGATAGACAACAGACAGGATCAATATGATTCCACTCTCATGAATCACTTGGAAGGAGAGTTCTATGTAGTCAACTATGTGGGGAGCATAAGTAATCAAATGTTGGTATTGCATCCAACACCAGGTCCAAAAGGAGAGCCATTGATGAAGCTCAAGCAGCCACTCAAGCACCTACTACATATCCTTCACCCAATCAAGTAGGGAGTGTACCTAAAACAACCCTAAGATCATAAGCAAATCAAAAGTTTTCTAATTTCAGGTCAATGGTTGTAGCTTCAGCTCCTTAGGTTATGAATGTTCCCAAGGAGAACTCTAAAGGGGTCAATCTTTAAATCAATGTGGTGGACGAAATGAAGAATCTACACATGAACATCTCATTGTGGGATTATTTAGCACTGTCAGGAGAAAAAGATATACTCCAAAAGGAATTGTATGGGCTGGGTGAGCAAGTTGTCCTAGCAAGAAATGATAATGTGTTGGTAGTAAATGGGGCTCCCCCCATGGCTGGTCAAGCAAAGAAAGATGAGAAGTTCCCCCCTTATATTTGTCTCTAATTATTTGTGATTTCTTGGTCCAAAATTATATCATTAATAGTGGAGCAAGCATCTCAATTATGCCCAAATGCATAGCTAATAAGCTAAGCCTCACGTATGAGCAAATGACCAAAGGAGTTTTACAGTTGGATGGATCACTAGGTAAGACCTTGGGAGTGGAAAGAAGATTGAATCTAACTCTTCATGCATGTCTAACCTTCTCAATTCCCCATGATGTGGTAGTGACAGATGTTCCTCCTTACTTCGCTCTTTGCTTGTCAAGGGATTTCACATCCAAGATAGGTGGATACTTGGCAGCCAACTGGTCTTACTTGGTTTTCAGGACAAAGTATGGAATTAAAGTGAAGATTGAGTCAGATCCCATCCACAAGGATCACCTAGAGCCATACTCACCCAAAGTGGCAAATGTGAACTACACAATCATTGATGAAGAAGAGCTTTAGGTGGATCAATATCCATCATCTTCCCTTGTAGGAGTTGTTGACCTGATCCTAGATGAATGGGGAAATGATAACTTTGAGCATGATCCTTACAAGTTCATTGAAGAAGCTAGTCTTGGAGTCTACTACATGCATGAGAAAGATGCTTTCATGCCAAAATTGATGAAGACAGACCAAGAGGAATGTGGTTTATGGAAGCTATTCTTTGATGGATCTATAATCAAGTTGGGAGCCAATGGTGGGGCAATGTTGGTTTCACCTTCAAAGGACAAATACTTCTCAACTATTAGGTTTCAGTTCTCCTACACCTATAATGTAGTAGAGTATGAGGCCCTTGTTCATGGCCTAGAATGGGCAAGGAAGAGAGGAATCAAAGAATTGCAAGTGTTAGGAGATAATGAGCTGATTGTGAACCAAATGAGAGGTCAAAACTTGACCAAGAACTCCTTACTCAAGTCTTAAAATCACAGAGTGTGGAACCTTGTAGATAACTTCATTGATTTCAACATCACTTCCATTCCAAGAGAGGAGAACAAGCATGCTGATAGACTAGCAATAGTTGATGCTCAGTTTGACATCCCAAAGGGGATAAGACAAAGCAAGAATTAGCATCATTTAAATGTGATTGTGAGGCCCTCCATACCAGAGAATGTCATAAATTGGTAGGTGTTTTAAAGTGACCAACAAATAACACTTTTCTTGCAGGAAGAAGCTGATTTTGCTTCGAAAAATCAGTCCAAGCTACATCAGCAGTATGATGAGCAAATTATTCAACTAAAGACCAATAGGCTTCCCAAAGGTTTGGTAACTCTTGAGAGCATTTTCAACGAAGATGGCCAACTTAAGAGAGACAAAGCAAGCATGTCAAGCAAGAATAAAAATTATGAAAGGGTAGAGATCTACAAGGATAAGCTGCTTGCACTTGGGAAGGTGTGTACCAATGAGGAAAAATGTGCTTTTATTATGTTATGTTAAGAGTTTGTTGTTGTCTTCACTTGGGAGTATGGTGATTTAAAGGGATTTGATCTAGGCTTGGCCCAACACACCATTGAGCTGGAGGAAGGCACCAAACCCATCAAATAAAATCAAAGGCAAATCAATCCAAAGATCGAGCCTCTCATGAGAAAGGAGCTCACCAAATTGATCAACTCCAAGATCATTTTCCCTATCAAACACTCTTCTTGGCTGGCCAATTTGGTCCCTGTTAGCAATAAGAATGGAGAAGTCAAATTGTATGTGGATTTTAGAGACCCAAAAAGAGTCTCATTGAGAGATCACTATCCCCTTCCAAGTATGGAGTAAATTCTTCAGATGGTGACAAGTAGTGAAAGTTTCTCTCTCCTAGATGGATACTTTGGGTATAATCAAATCCTGGTGCAATAATGTGATCAATACAAGATAGCCTTCACCACCAAGTGGGGAAAATATGCCTACAGGAAGATGCCATTTAGATTATCAAATGTTGGAACTACCTTCAAACGTGCTATGGACATGGCTTTCCAAGGTTTGATCAATGACATTATGTTGGTTTAACTTGATGATGTGACAGTTTTCTCCAAGGAGGCAAGTGAACACTTAAAGCACCTGAGGCAAATCTTTGAAAGGTGTAGAGAGTTTGGCATCTCTCTCAACCCAAAGAAATACATGTTTTCCATCCACGAAGGCAAGCTCTTGGGCCATGTCATTTTGAAGGAAGGCCTATCCATTGATTCGGAGAGGGTGAACGCCATCTTAGCATTGTCCTTGCCTAAGCACAAGAAGGGCCTAAAAAGTTTCTTTGGTAAGATAAATTTCATTATGAGATTCATTCCTAACTTTGTAGAGCTTATCAAGCCACTAACTTCCATGCTAAGGAAGGATGAGACATTCACGTGGAAAATAAGAAGAAGAGAAAGCTTTGAAGGCATCAAGCAAGCTATTGCCCAAAGCTCATACCCTAGCTAGTCCAAAATTCTCCAAGGACTTCAATCTATACACCTTTGGGAAGGAAGAGGTAATATCTGTTATGCTTACTCAAGCAAATAGTGAAAAGTTAGGATAGCCTCTTGCTTTTTTCAGCCAAGGTTTAGAAGGCTATGAGTTTAGATACACGTATGTTGAGAAGAAGATGCTTGAAGTCATATGAAGTCTGAAGAAGTTTAGACATATGTTATCTAGCAAAAAATTTCACATCATGTGCCACATCCTAGTGTAAAAGACTTCTTATTGAACTGAGACTTGAATGAGAAAAGGGCAAGTTGGATCACCAAAGTAATGGAGTATGACGTAAAGATCAAGACCACCAAGATGGTAAGAGGAATAGGGATATGTGAAGACCTTGATATAAAATTGAAAGAGCCAAAGGAGGATGTTTTGGTACTCCATGATGAACCTACAATAGCTATACCTACAATCATGAAGAGCTGGGCACAAGACATGGTTCATTTCCTTCGAACTGGTGAGTGTCCACAAGGTCTTGATAGGACTAAGAGGAGGTATTTTAGACTCCAATCTCTTCCTTGTGTCCTAGTTTATGGAGTGATATTCAAAAAAGACTTTTCAGGGGTGTTCTTGAGATGCATTGATTCAGACCAAGTTGACAAGGTACTGTCTGAGTTCCATGATGGACTAGCTAGTGGCCACTTTGCTTCCAAGGCCACAACTGCAAGGATTATGAGGGCTAGTTAATTTTAGCCCAATTTGTTTAAAGACACTCATGCTTGGGTGAGTAAATATCAAAAATGTGAGTTCTTTGATGGGAAACAATGGCTAACTGCCATGCCTCTTCATCCTATTTAGGTGGAACAACTATTCATGCAATGGGGGTTATAATTCATAGGGTTGATCAATCCTTCTAATGTTGAATATAAGTGGGTTTTGACTGCCAAGGATTATTTCACAAGGTGAGTAGAGGATGTATCTTTGAAAGAGGCCAATGAGAGTGCAGTCTTAGACTTCTATGAAGGCATAGTGACAAGATTTGGGGTCCCAACCATAATCATTTCAGACAATGCATTGGCTTTCTTAAGAATAAAGAAAAGTGAGTGGGCATTGAAGTATGGCATCTATCTCAACACTTATTCCAACTACTATCCACAAGGAAATGGGATGGCTGAGTCCACAAACAAGAATTTGATTAGGATCATAAAGAGGATAATAAAGGAAAATCAAATGACTTGGCATGCCAAGTTGAAGACAGCTCTTTGGGTAGATATGATCACTCCAAAGAGGGCAATCGAGAATTCATCATACACACTTGTGAATGGAAGGGAAGCTAGACTTCCTATCTCACTTGAGTTACTAGCCTTGGATCTTGCCCATCAGCTGCAATTGATGGAGAGTGACAACTTAGAAGTCAGGTATTGTGAGCTAATGGAGCTTCAAGAAGTGAGAGACCAAGCCATGGATGCCATGACTAGCCGCTAACAAAAAACAAAAAAACATTTTGAAAGAATGTCTATGCCAAGGAGCTTCTCAGAAGGTGACATTGTCTTGAAGTCAAATGAGGACCGAGCCAAGCATGGAAGGCACACAAAGTTTGTCACTTTGTGGAGTGGCCCATATGCCATCACCCAATGCAAGCAACACAATGATTTCCAACTCTCCAAGTTGGATGGTGAAGAGCTACATATCACATTCAATGGGATATACCTTAAGCATCGTTACTAAGTTTCTTTTGTCATGTACATAATTTTCCTTATTTTTCCTCATTTTCCCTAAGTGCAATTGCACAAGTTTATTATTTTTTGCCTTTATTGCGTGTTGTTTTATCTTGTTGTTTGAGGTAAAGCTTTTTTGGCTCAAGGGTCTTTACAAGGATGTTTCAACACGCTCAGGATGCATTCTGACTCAATGCCTAATGGATTTTGAGGCTACTATTGACAATTTTACCCCCCACAGGGCAAATTGTCACCCCTACAATTTATAACTTTGCTATGGTGCCAAGTTTGTCTTATGAATCAGTTTTGGGGTCCTTAAATGAGCATTTACAGCCACCCAAGTGGCCATCTACAACCATACAAATTTTAGTCATTCAAAGGTTTCCAAGGAGCTTGCTTGATTACAACCAAATGTGCATATACAACCAAGATATAGAAGATGTAAGTTTATTTGTTTCATCTTCCCAAGAAATTTGTTGGGTATAAGAGGTGGACTATTTCTTCAGACATTTTGTCTGAGAGGAGCTCTCAAAGGACTATGTAAAATTCTAAAACAATGACTAAGTGGCAGTCGTTCAAGGCTTATTTTCTTTGGACTTTTTGTCTAAAAGAAAGGAGAAAAGCACAGTTGAGAAGACCAGTTTTCAAGTCAAGACAATAGTCTAAAGGAATAAGGATAGTTTCAAAAAGCTTAGGTGCCCTATAAAAAGCCTAGGTGACCTAAAAAAAGCTCGGGTGACCTACAAAAAGCCAGGGTGCCCTACAAAAAGCCCAGGTTCCCTTAAAAAAGCCTAGGTGCCCTACAATTCTTTTGAAGGATACTTTTGAAGGCACACATGCCCTTACGGAAGGCACTTGGTCAATGAAGTGGACCTTTTCAATTATTCTGAAGGGCACTCTTGGAAGACATAGCCCTTGCAGAGGATATCTCGGCGTCACGTAGGGACATTTACAATTTCCTTGAAGGGTATGTGCCCTTGCAGGGGACACTTCAAGCATGAAGAAGACCTTGGAAAAATTTTGAAGGACAAAATTCATTTTTTTGAAGGACACCTGCCCTTGCAGAGGGCACTTGGTCGGTGAAAGGACCCTTTCAAAAGTTTTGAAAGGCATTATTGGGAAGCAAAATCCCTTGCAGAGGGCACCTCCATAAGCAAAGGACAAAATCAAAGTTCCTAAAGGGCACTTGCCCTTCAAGGAAAAGATAGCCAAAGGAGATGAATTCCTTCAGACTTTTTGTCTAAAGGAATTCCTTCAGACAAAAAGTTCAAAGAAATTCGGGAGGATAAGAACCTAAAGAAAATAAAAAGAACAAAGGCAAAGAAGGATCCTTCAGAATATTTGTCAAATAGAAATCTGTGGGAATTTGAAGTCATCAAAAGTCCAAAAAAAATCATAGGGCAAAACATAAAAGCCTAAAAGAATAAATTCAAGAAAATTGGCAAGTAAACGAATTCCTTCAAACTTTTTATCCGAAGGAATTCCTTCAGACAAAAAGTCTTAAGGAATAAGGATAGTTTCAAAAAACTCGATAGAAAAGAAAAGGGCATAAACAAAGGCCAAAAAAGAGAAAAAGAAATGCCAAGCCCAGGAAAGAGAAGAGACATAGAGTCCATATAATTTGTCTGAAGGACGAAAACTAAAATAAACCCTAAATCCTGAATTAAAGTAGAACATGAGAAAAGCTAGAGAAAACATGAAGTGAACTGAGCATGATCATAAATAGAGACTTAAGCATAAACATGACTGAACCAGAGCTAAACAAGAACAAAGATAAACATATAAATAGAGGCATGAGCAAAGATTAAAGTAGAACTAAACATGGACATAAGCATGAACATTAAATAAGACCAACACAGAATAAAGACAAAGGTATGATAAACAAAGATCATGCACAGAATTACGTGAGTGAATCCAATGAAGTGAACGCATTTAATAAATCAAGCATGCTTCAGTTATGAAAATAGATTTGTCTTGCATGATGAATGGGTAAAGCGTTGAACGTTTCAAACAACCAAAAATTCCATGCACACACTCTCATTTGGTTGAAACGTTTCGACGGTTTAAACATAATTCTTAATTTGGCATTTGCATTGATTTCATGCAAAGGGGAGACTTTTAAGCATTCTAGTAGTTCGAGTGAATTTGACTACTCTTGTTTTGAAGTTGACTAGTTTTCAAGTCAAGACATCTATTCGTAGGTGTCATACATCCAAAGCTTGTCTTCTTCTTCTTTTTTGAACATCAAGGATTCTTCATACAAGACAGCTAGGTATAAGCCAAGAAAAGACAAATTTGGAACACTCATGCAACACAATTTGGACTTGAACTAATGAAGAGTTAACTTCTCCTTTTTTCAACACCAATCTCTTGGCTTATTGTAAATTTATATATTAATGGATTTTTAGCCTTGTAAAAATGATCCCTCTCTTGATAAGACTAGACTTTGCTATTGGTGAGTTGTGTAACCTCTTCAATCAATAAAAGGATTATACTTTCAGATTTCAAGTGCTGGCATAGTGTACATTCATTCAACAATTTGCATACATGGTAATTTCTCTCCCTTCCCAAATTCTGAATCATACTCAGTTGCTATCTCATCATGTTATGTAGGTCATGTTCAGTGTTTTATATGTCTTTTGTTGAAGTTCTAAGTGGATGTTAGGTCACTGTAAAGTATCTTGTATCAAACCTCTCTCCATCTTTTTCCCTCACATTTTTGAAATTGGATCAAACTTTCTCATGAAATACTTATGCATAGCGATCAATTAAAATCAAAGGTCTTCCTTTTCCCTTGTTTGATTTAGTGTTCAAGGTTCCAAGTAGAGTGGATCAACATTTTGGGGTATCACCGTCATTAGGTAGGATTTACCTTTCAAGTTTCTTTCTCCCTTTTCCATGGTAGATTCACATCACAGAGTAGAATTCCATTGATACATATTACAAGAACCAACCTTATTTGGAGGTTATTATCACCATTGAGGCACCCATCTTCATGAGAAGAACTCATTGTTTCAACTAGAGAGAGGATTAACCATTTCAGCACGTCTTCGATTCAGGGTGAAACTCCAGGTTGACAATAGTTTTTGGTTCCTATTAGAGATGGTCTTGATGAAATTGCAGTTGTAGTAGTGTTCTTCAAGAAGTATTTGGTGATTCCAAGCTCAAGCAATTGCTTCTAATAGTTTAGGGACAATTTCCATGTGAGTCTATTTTTATTGCATTATCATGAATGAATTTTGATGGGACCTATTAGAGATGGTCTTGATGAAATTGCAGTTGTAGTAGTGTTCTTCAAGAAGTATTTGGTGATTCCAAGCTCAAGCAATTGCTTCTAATAGTTTAGGGATAGTTTCCATGTGAGTCTATTTTTATTGCATTATCATGAATGAATTTTGATGGTTGTGTATGAAGAGAATTCCTATGCTATGTTTCCTTATCAGCCTAATGATGGATCATACCAGCCTTGTCATGATACCTATGAGCCTTTTTATGAGCCCAATCAGCCTTATCAAGAGTATTATAAAATCCATGTTAAGCCATATTAGTCATATGAGCAGCCTTGGCTCCAAGAAAGAATAGATGAGATAGAGCTCAAAATACTAGCATATACGAGGAAACTTTGTTCAAACTCTCAATATGAAGAAGTGAATGGTCTATTCCAAAATGTGTCCAATGATCCAAAAGAGATAAATGAGCTGTGTATTTTTGTATTAAAGAAGATGGATGTCAGGACCCCAGCTCATAAAGAGCACAGTTGATTACCTTTGTATAAGCAACTAAACATGAAATTTAACCAGAAGTAACAAGTAACTAGAAATTCAAAAATAACACAGAATATGAGAGACAATACCCAATTGTATTAATACTCTTCCAGAAGAAAATTACAATAAAAAAGTGCCACACTCTTCTTACACCTCTGAGGCTTCCTACACCTCTAAGACTCTCAGTAATCTTCCCTCAAAGCTCTCTCTCAATTACGGTCACAACAAATAACTCAAACACAGAGTTGTTGTTCACCTCCAACCAGTCAATATCGCTACTACCAGTACCACTGACCGAGTACTCAAAGTATTCCAAGTCCGAGTACACCACGTACTCCAAGTAGATCTCCCATGAACTTGCAACAACCTGCAAATCAAACTGATCTTACTTACACATGTAGATCTCACCTGATCTTGCTACACCACAGATCAACCTGGCCTGGCACACCTGCTGACCGAGATCTTACACACTTGGAAGAACCCTTCTCCTTTGGATAGAACTCTGATTCTATAGAATCGATTCTTCAAGAATCCTTGAGAGTCTACACTTTTACAATACAGCCCATGAGTCTATTATATAGATCCCATGCCAAACAATAATTAGACATCAAATTACAATAATTAGAAACCGCAGCTCAATACTAAAATTAGTCTTTAACATGCAAACACCAGTTCGTTAACAAACTATTCATGAAATCGACAGTTCTGAAATTGCACAGGCGACCAATGTCGATCGTTGTCTGTCTGGAGATGATTGACGTCGGTTGATCCATGACCGATGTCGGCAGCTCTGTGCACTGGATATGACCGACATCGGTTGGCATGACCGAGGTCGGTTGCTTTGCACCTTAGCAACCTCCTCCATGTCTGCATACAGTGAAGCTTTTAGCTCCACAACCTAACAATCTCCCACTTGGAGATAGATAGTTTACATGTATCTGTACTTGTACATTGTCTAATCTATTTTCTAGCTTGTATCCCTCTTTAAGCTCAATCTTGAAGACCAACCACCACACATCCTGTGGTGCAATGCTTGTCATCCAAGTCCCTTGCCACATCCGATTCTACATATCTATGTAGAGAAGTGCCTGACCCTGCATAGCATGTTAACCTGCTGCTGGTCCCTCTCAAATACCTGAGAACCCACTAAACTGCTCTCCAGTGCTTCTTTTCTGAATTGGCTATGAACTTTCTGACAACACCCACTACTGGGGCAATTCAGGTCTAGTACACATGTACTTAACCTCATGTGAATTGGGACACTGTTCTGTGAACTGTGCATCCATAGGTGTGCTAATCGGCTTTGCATCCTGCATATCAAACCTCGCCATTACCTCATTCACACAATCATCTTGAGACAACATCACCATGTGATCTTCCCTGTCTTTAAGAAAACTCATGCCAAAGAAATGGCTGCTCCCAAATTCTTCATGACATACCACTGAACTAACTTTACCTTTAGTTCAGCAACTCCCTGCATGTATGACCCTGTAACAAGCATACACACTACATATAGTAACAGAATAATGTTGCAATCATCATCCAACCTGGTAAAGTAAACACAATGGTTACAATGACATTGACTAAAGCCATGCTTTGTCATACACCTGTCAAATCTGTACCACTGTCTTGCAGCTTCCTCAAGACCATATGACCTGGCCTTTTGTTTCACGTGTCCATCCTCTCTCTTTTTTAACCAAGGAATCCATTCGTCTTTCAGTGCTTTCTTTCCAGCTGGTAACTCTACCAAATCCCCTGTTTGGTTCTGCATCCTAGGAATCAAATTTCTACTCATGCCATGCTCCCACTGTTTCCTGGATCCTTCTTGCTCTGCAGTGAGCAACTAGTATAAAGAAGGGGAATAACGAATTTGAGGCTTACTTACCCTTTCAGTCCTCCATATGGGCATTTGAGACTCCTTGACAACGTGATGTCTGCCCAAAATCCATTTTCTGTTCGACCCTGGTTTGTACTCGACCGATGTCGAATTCACCTGATCGCTGATGCTGGTTCCCTGACCGATGTCAGTGTCCTCTGGTCACCGACGTTAATTCCCTGACCGACGCCGATAACCACCCTATCCGACACCACCAATTTTGTCTGTCTACACATGACCGACATCGGTACCTATCTATTTGACGTCGGTTCTTCCTAATCGACGCTGGTAACTGTGTTCTCCTGTGAGTGATGACTTTTTACCCGCGAGCTCTCTTTGGATCAAAACCCTATCCAAACTGCCCTACTCAGAGTTATTCAGTCTCCTCCGCTGATCTCTGTCCATCATCTCCTCCATGAACACCAAGGCTTTCCAGTTCTTAAGTTTGTCAAACACATCTGACTTCCTCTTAAGATCATGCATCTCCTTCTTGCTCATGTGACCAAGCCTACAAAGCCACGTCTTCGCAACAGAAAGAGAATCAGTAATATAAGTAAATAGATAAAGAATACCTACTTTCTTACCACCTGCTATTTCAAGTGCATCCGCTGTGAGAGTTACTATGCATCTCTCATCACCCAACTTTCCTGAAGCAATTAGCTTTATCTTTAGAACTGGGACCTGCATGACATCTTTCAACACTCATGTGTTGGCCATCTGCAATTTCAGCTGCACTTCCCCTTTACCAAAACTTTGACAAGGCACACCAGCCCCTAAATAAATCTTTTCAAAGTCTCCATGGACCTTAACATGGAAAAATACTCTATTTGGGGCTGCATGGAAAGAGGCAACAAAATCTATAAACCAAGATTTTACTTTATCCAAGGAACATAAAAGAACAACCAGTGCAATAATCCCTGCAACACATGCTTCTTTATTTCCTTCATGCTGATCTTCTACCGAGCAACAATCTTTCTTTATCTGCTCTTTCTTTCCATAACACTGTAATTGATCATTCTTATTTTTGAATTCCTCCATACTTTATTCTGCCATTGCTATACTCCCACTCAATAAGAAACCCCTGAGAGTGAAAAGAACACAGTTGATTACCTTTGTATAAGCAACTAAACATGGAATTTAACTAGAAGTAAACAAGTAACTAGAATTCAAAAACAACACAAAATATGAGAGACAATACCCAATTGTATTAATACTCTTCCAGAAGGAAATTACAATAAAGAAGTGCCACACTCTTCTTACACCTGTGAGGCTTCCCACACCTCTAAGACTCTCAGTAATCTTCCCTCATGCACACCTACCGATCGAGATCTTACACACCCGGAAGAACCCTTCTCCCTTGGATAGAACTCTGATTTTACAGAACCAATTCTTCAAGAATCCTTGAGAGTCTACACCTTTACAATACAGCCCATGAGTCTATTATATAAATTTCATGCCAAACAATAATTAGACATCTAATTACAATAATTAAAAACTGCAGCTCAAGACTAAAATTAGTCTTTAACATGCAAACAACCAGTTCGTTAACAAACTGTTCATGAAATTGACAGTTTTAGAACTGCGTAGGCGATCGATGTCGGTCACTGTCTGTCTGGAGATGACCGATGTCGACCGATCTATAATCGATGTTGGCAGCTCTGTGCACTGGATATGATCGACGTTGGTTGGCCTGACCGACATCTGTTGCTTTGCACCTTAGCAACCTCCTCCATGTCTGCATACAGTGAAGCTTTTAGCTCCACAACCTAACAATGGAGGCTTGGAATAGGCAGAAAATTGAGTTGAGTCACTTATTTACAAAGGGTTCTTGTACTCCTTATTCTCATGAGGTTCTTAACCATGCCTAGTGTGTGCCGAGGGAGCTTCCTAGTTGGAGTCAAGAGCCTATTCAAGTGACTATTCATGAGACTAAACCTTCATATAGTCCCCTTTCCTCACCAATCATCCCTCAAGCTCAAGTTGTCTAGGAAGACAAGCATGTTTCATACTTTGATGAGGTAATGGCCAAGTGGAAGAAATAGAATACATAGGTCTTTAAGAGTTTTTCTTTTCCTCCTCTCCAAAACTTCCTAGATAATTCCATTGCCCTCAATATTCCTGTTGACACTGGAGATTGCACTTGATGGCAGGAAAACAGGTCCCTGCCCTCTCCCCGCAACATGGAAACTCCTCTCTCACCTGTGGGACGACGAAGTAGGAGATGAGAGTCTCTAGATAAGGGCTAGCTCCCTTTGATGTATTTTATTTGTTCCAGCAGGGCAAAAAAAATATGGGTATATACAGCTATATACAACTATATAAATTGGGGGGAATGAAAAGGGAGAAGAAAATACAAAAAAACAAACAGCCTACTCTAAAGAGGTGATACACTAAAAATAAAATGACCTTCCCACCTCCACACTCAGGATCAAACAAAACATACATACACTCAGATTTGGCAAAAAAGACCAGGTCGCTGGAAATGACAGGGAGGTTCTTATGGAAAACACAAGAAACAGGGACTCACCAAGGTGCTGGGAAATACACATTGTAAGTGACCTCTCCTATTTTATACCTCCAAAATAGAACTCTACTCCTGGCAGCAGCAGACAGTGGCACTTTGTAGATCACAGGTTTGCTGGTGTTGAACCTGTGAGAGCATCAAGAGACAATGACTGGACACAGACCAACATTCAAGGCATAATCTACACAATCTATCCAAATAGAGGTAAAAACTGTATTTTATTCAATCCAGGCAAAAATTTTAGCAAGGTTGCGCCTGGCTAAAAATGTGAAAAGATCCTTACAAAAATGACCAAGTCCACAACTTATATGGAAAAAGACAAGGAGACTCATTTTGGCGCTCTTTGCTTGCAAGTGGGCATGTCGCATCTTCATTGGGAAGAAGAAAAACACTGTTAATACATCATCTACCTGGTGGAACCATTCCTATCGCTTGACTTTTTCCTTGTTTTGTCTCATTTTCTTACTTGGCCCCTTTTGCTAACTTCCTGGCAGGTCACTACAATTCCGGCTCCTGTTCGGGTTAACATTTCATGTTTTGCCTTTAAAAACAATGGCTATCTCCTTTTGTTTAATTTGATGTCCACGTAGGACGTCTTCATGCTTTGCTGGCTCCTGGCCACTTCTTTTCCTTCTTCGCGGCCTACTCTTCTGCCAACTAGTCGGGCTTTTGAAAGTCCCGCGGACTTTGTCTGACTCCTTTGTGGCCCGTTCTTTGTTGGCCTTCGCGGACGGCTTCCATGCTCACTGTTGATTGTCGACGGGTCCCTTATCTACTTACGTAGACTGCTTCCCGGGCCTACTTGATATCCCTTGGCGGTCTGTGGACTGTTGGAGGGCTTTATGTTTTGTTGGGCTTTTGAATTTCCACGGACTATGAATTTCTGCAGACAAATTGTCTGTGGGAAATTCCACCGCTCGGCCTGTGTATAACCCGCGGAATTTTGTCCGCAGACATTTCTCGCAGACAAAAAGTCTGCGGAAATTCTTTTTCGCTTCCTTTGTTAAGCCTGCCCTCTGAAAGGGCTTTTTTACTTAGCCGAATTTCAAATATTGGGCCGCGAATTTGGAAAAGTCCACCTGCCCTCCGCTAGGGCACTTTTTTGCTGCCGACTGCCTCCTAGACAAAAGGCACCCCTTTGAACCAAAATTCGTTGAACCAATTTTGGTTCAATTGTTCAAGGTTCAAAGGAGTGCGCCAATGAACCATGGAAGCCTTTGAACCTCTTGGACTTTGCCGTTGAACTCAAAGCGTCGAACTTTAGCCTTTGAACCAAAGGCGTTGAACTTGCCACTTTTGAACTTGAAAATGTTGAATCGAGTATGTTGAACCAAGTCCGTTGAACCAAGAAATTTGGTTAAATGGTACGAAGGTTCAACGTATCTAAATTTGAAGCGTTCAAACAATGAACTCCTGAACTCGAACCAAACTCGTTGAACCAATATTGAGCATTGGTTCCAATGGTTTGGTTCAACTATATTGAACCAGGAACTGAACCAAAAGATGAACCATTCGAACCAGGCCATAATCTGAACTTTTTGAACTCGCTAAACCCAAGGATACTGGCACAAAACAACTGGTGAAGAAGGTGACCAAAATTTTTCCAGGGGGCAAAATTTGGTCAACAAATTGACGACTCCCAGGGGAAGCATGCGTGCTATGCTTAGAATCCAGTTGCCTCTGAATATCCATTGGGTGCGGAGTCAGATGCAGCTCAAAAAGAATTAATAACAGCCTGAAAGATCCCAGGATCAAATACACAGAATTTACCCCCACACGCAAAGGGAAACACACAAGACTTAAAACACTACGTGTGCAACTGCACTTAGGGAAAGCTTGAGAAGAAACTGAAACAAACTATTATGTACAGCTAATCAGGCATTTTTTATTCCCACCTGGATCAAATGGAAAACTTCTTAAGTCCCCTTCCTGGTAAGAAGACTTATGGTGCTAGGCAAGTAGCTGAATGAAGAAGAGAGTTGGTGACTTGCTCTTCTTGCCTGTCATCTGAGTTAGCTGGAAATCAAGTGGATCGAAATCAAACATGCCTCCGACATATATGTATTCTGATTGTTCTTGGAAGCCTGCTGAATTTTGATCCTTTAGATTGGTACACCCCATCAAGAAGTCAAATGTTGTCGGCTCATCACCAGAAGCTTCCGGATATGCATCATGGACTGGCTCGTTCTCCTCTACCTCATGCTCGGGTTCCATGGTATGGCCATCTTATTTGATGACTTCAAAGAACAAATCTTCAGATTCACCAACCTCCTGAAGGGGTAAATCTGAAAAACTATAGCCTCTTTGCATGCTTGTTGGAAACCCAACGCTGTCCTCATCATTTTTAATCAGCTCACACCCTGTTTGGAGAATAATATAGCCTGCTCTGAAGACATCAAACAAATCATTCAAATCATGAACAAAAGGCTGTCCATGCTCTTTCATATCACTCTGTTTGATTTCATCCTCGTTTGTGATCATGAAGTCTCCCACATCAGTCACAAACTGAGCATAATCCATATCAGGCAAGGCCTGATAGCTTTCTTCGAAATGTGTAGGTGGGGTGTGTTCAGACATAGAATGTGTTGTTTGGTCTGAACCATCCATCACACATTCGCTGAGGATTTTCTCTTTGGACTCCAATTCTATAATTCCCCTATCCAAATCTTCCTGGAAAAGCCTTTTCCGGAAGTCATAATCATTATCAGGGGCGGGAGCAGCCTCTTCTTCTTCTTCTTCTTCAAGAATTAGACTAAAATCTTCCTCCTCTTCCTCCTTGTTGTTCCAAGATTCAATTGTTTGCACCCATCTCATGATCCTAGGATTGGACTCTTGCTTTTGTGAGCAGGCAACAATTTTATCATTTTCAAGTTCCTGGGCTGACTCATGATGCTCCTCTTTCTAGCTTGGAATTTGGAGATCATGTCGAAAGACTTGAGGAGGCTGGGAAATAATTGGGAGGGTCTGCTCATGCATAGGGAAATCTGCCTGAAGAGAGGCGTGCTGGAAAGCTAGGTGCACGAGATTGAGGGCAGAACTGATTGGTGCATTGGATGAGCCAGAATGAGCAAGTGCCATCTCATAGAAAGGATTTGGCACACAAAGGGGAGCTTTTTCTAAAGTAGGAGGGGGAAGACCTTGGGCCAAAACTTCTTGATTTTTGTCCCTCCACTTCACCAATGCTTCATCAATATTGAAATTAGCTTGTGGATCAGTGAAAGGAATACCTTTTGGCGTTGGCTGGTCTGCAGCGTTTGAAAGCTCCACCTCTTTCTCTTTCAACAGCGTCATCTTCTTCTCTAGTTCCTCAATCCGCTTAGCTAGAGCATCCTCACTTTGCATTTCTTCATTTTGGATGACGTCTTTCTTCTCTTTGTTGTCCCATGACTCGACCACTTTGTTCCAGCTCAAGCAATTTGGGCTAGGCATTTCCTTTGGGGCTGATGGGGCCTCAATGTGAGAGGACATCAAAGATTTCGATTCCACTTCCCTTGCTGCCAGAATGGACTGCTGCATCTGAAGATTTGCCAATTCGATCTGTCTATCAAGATTAGCCTTAAACATAAGGTTCACTGTTTCAAAATTTTCCTCAACACAATTGAGGAACTAACTTTGACAAGGTTGACTTCGCTCAAGAGCAGGGGTTGTATATGACTGATATGATGCTTTGGGCAGCGAGTATGTAGGTTGATAGACTTGGTAAGGATGCCTCTCATGCACACTCAACTTCTCCTCCACAGATGCAATTAAACCACTCACATCCAGCATCTCATTTGAAAGCATGTGCCAATTCGCTCTTTCAATAGGATCCCATTCTTTCTTAACCTGATCCAGTGCATTCCTCACTTGATGGATGATATGATCAGGAATTTCTTGGCCGTACCCCTTTCTGGTGTTAAGATCAATTACATATTTGTTGTATCCTAGCAGTGCTTGCTTGAAAGCAGAAACGGGTTGATTAGCAAAGAGATTGGGCTGAGTGGAAGAAGCGACATACTGAGAAGATTTAGCACAACGCTGATATTGCTCATAGCAGGGTTGAGATTGGCCATATTAGGTGTGATAAGGATTGCCATAAGGCTGGTAAGGATTATAGCCATGCTGGCCAAAGAAAATAGAGTCCATGACTTAAAATGATGGAAATTACACATACCAAAAAAATGCACTTCTTGAGGTACCAGGCTGCTTAACCAGCGGATATAACTCAGAGTCGCCAGATGCTGAAGAAACTTGATTTACCGTAACAGGACCAACATCAATCCTGAAACTTTACTTCGTTGAAAACTTCGATGCTGGAGATTGCACCCGGTGGCAGGAAAATAGGTTCCCGCCCTCTCCCCGCAACATGGAAACTCCTCTCTCTCCTGTGGGACGACGAAGCAGGAGAGGAGAGTCTCTAGATAAGGGCTAGCTACCTTTGATGTATCTTGTTTGTTCCAACAGGGCAAAAAAAACATGGGTATATACAGCTATATAAACTGGGGGGAATGAAAAGGGAGAAGAAAATACAGGAAAACAAACAGCCTACTCTAAAGAGGTGATACACCAAAAATGAAATGACCTTCCCACCTCCACACTCAGGATCAAACAAAACATACATACACTCAGATTTGGCAGAAAAGACCAGGTCGCTGGATATGACAGGGAGGTTCTTATGGAAAACACAGGAAACAGAGACTCACCAAGGTGCTGGGAAATACACACTGTAAGTGACCTCTCCTGTTCTATACCTCCAAAATAGAACTCTACTCCTGGCAGCAGCAGACAGTGGCACTTTGTAGATCACAGGTTTGTTGGTGTTGAACCTGTGAGAGCATCAAGAGACAATGACTAGACACAGACCAACATTCAAGGCATACTCTGCACAATCTATTCAAATAGAGGTAAAAACTGCATTTTATTCAATCCAGGTAGAAATTTTAGCAGGGTTGCACCTGGCTAAAATCGTGAAAAGATCCTTACAAAAATGACCAAGTCTGCAACTTATATGGAAAAAGACAAGGAGACTCATTTTGGTGCTCTTTGCTTGTAAGTGGGCATGTCACATCTTCATTGGGAAGAATAAAAACACTGTTAATGCGTCATCTACCTGCTGAAACCATTCCTGTTGCTTGAATTTTTCCTTGTTTTGTCTCATTTGCTTACTTGGCCCCTTTTGCTAACTTCCTGGCGGGTTGCTACAATTCTGGTTCCTGTTCGGGTTAACATTTCATGTTTTGCCTTTAAAAACAATAGCTATCTCCTTTTGTTTAATTTGATTTCCACGTAGGATGTCTTCATGCTTTGTTGCCTCCTGGCCGCTTCTTTTCCTTCTTCACGGCCTGCTCTTCTGCCAACTAGTCAGGCTTTTGAAAGTCCCGTGGACTTTGTCTGACTCCTTCACGGCCTGTTCTTTGTTGGCCTTCGCAGACGGCTTCCATGCTCACTGTTGATTGCCGACGGGTCCCTTATCTACTTACGTAGACTGCTTCCCGGGCCTGCTTGATATCCCTTGGCGGTCTGCGGACTGTTGGTGGGCTTTATGTTTTGTTGGGCTTTTGAATTTCCACGGACTATGAATTTTTGTGGACAAATTGTTCGAGGGAAATTCCACCGCTCGGACTGTGTATAACCCGTGGACTTTTGTCAGCAGACATTTCTTGCGGACAAAAAGTTCACGAAAATTCCTTTTCGCTGCCTTTGTTAATCCTGCCCTCCGAAAGGGCTTTTTTACTTAGCCGAATTTCAAAGATTGGGCCGCAAATTTGGAAAATTCCACCTGCCCTCCGCTAGGGCACTTTTTTGCTGCCGACTGCCTCCTAGACAAAAGGCACCCCTTTGAACCAAAATCCGTTGAACCAATTTTGGTTCAACGGTTCAAGGTTCAAAGGAGTGCGTCGATGAACCATGGAAGCCTTTGAACCTCTTGGACTTTGCCGTTGAACTCAAATCGTCGAACTTTAGCCTTTGAGCCAAAGGCGTTGAACTTGCCACTTTTGAACTTGAAAATGTTGAACCAAGTCCGTTGAACCAAGAAATTTGGTTCAATGGTTCAACGGTACAGAGGTTCAACGTATCTAAATTTGAAGAGTTCAAACAATGAACTCCTGAACTCGAACCAAACTCGTTGAACCAATATTAAGCATTGGTTCCAACGGTTTGGTTCAACTATATTGAACCAGGAACTGAACCAAAAGATGAACCATTCGAACCAGGCCATAATCTAAATTTTTTGAACTCGCTGAACCCGAGGAGACTGGCACAAAACAACTGGTGAAGAAGGTGACCAAAATTTTTCCAGGGGGGCAAAATTTGGTCAACAATTCCAAAATCTGATCATGATCAACCTCCCATGCTTCATTTTTCCTCTAAAACAAATTAATTTCATCACCCTCCCACCATCTCCCTTGTTCAGGAGGAGCATGTTCTTTGGAGGATCGAGAAAGACGTTGCAGCTACAGGTCAAGTTCTTGCACAATGTGTGGAGGATGCTTCATATGTGTTCAAGGAAGAATTTTCTATTGATACTTCACTTAAGGTTGTAGTTGAGCATCCAATTATATTTAAGAATGAGAAGGCTGATCTTGATGTAAAGGAACTCCAAGAGGAGTTGGTGTAGATTTAAGACATAAATGAGTTACAAGTATCTCCTATTGAGAAGGATCCAAATAGCTTTCAAGATGATTTAGTTCAAATAGATCAAAATGAGGAACAAAAAGATGATTGGAAGTTGTACCTTGAATTTCTAGAAGAGATTGAAGAGCTTTGTATGGATATGTTGGTTATTGAAGAGCATGTTTATGAGAAATCTGATCAAGAATCACCTATTCAAGATAATAATATATATTAGGTTGCCTATTCAAAGCTCCTTGAAGAGATGGATGAACTTGTAGCAGTCAATAAAAATGGTGTGGCCCTCAAGAACAATGCATAGATGAGATATCACTTGACAAGGTGGTATATGACAAGCAGTGCAAAAAAATTTAGGATGTACTTGATGAGTTTGTCTTTGTTGGTGATTGGTTTGCTATTGATGACTCATTTGAGAAGATGTTAATACAGTTGGTGGACAATAAAAATGCTTTATCAAAGGTTATGATTGATAAAAATCCTACCTTGCAACTAGTACCATCTCTTAGAGTCACTGAATTTAAGAATTTCTCTTTTGATCCTCGTGGATCATGCTTTGTCATGGTTAGTGTTGACCATTTTGGTCCTGCAGGCCAAAATCAATCTCCTTCCTTCCCTACCACTCTGAACCTCAGTCTAGTCATGCACCCACCTTCTGCAAAATCTCCTTTTCTTTGCAATAAGCCCTGCTCTTATAGAACATTAAAAAATATAAGGCCCTGCAAGGTTCGGTTCAATATGGAGCTTTTCGCTTTGAGCAAATGCCTTAGACAAATAAGAGTCTCTTACAAAGCTCCGAAGGTTAAACAACCCTTACAGAGGGCAGATGATGAGCAAGATGGGCCATTGCAAAAGATCCAAAGGGTAACTTTGGACTTGATTTACCCTTGCGGAGGGTAGCTGGTCAAAAGGCCAAAAGGTGAGTTCCTTCAAGAAGAAAGACCAAGGCAAAGAAAGAAAGTCCGAAGGAAATTCGTAAGGAAATAGCAAAGGATTTCTTTGGATAAAATGTCTGAAGAAAATCCATGAAGTGAACAAGGGAAAAGGAAGATAGCCAAAGACAAAAGTTGATTTACTTCGGGCAAAATGCCCGAAGGAATTCCTTCAGACATTTTGTCTGAAGAAATTCATGAGGCATAGACTGTCCTTTTAGAAGGAGAATTCTATGGATGAATTCACAAGGCAAATCTTTCAGACAAAAAGTCTGAAAGAATTCCTTCGGACTTTTTGTCCGAAGGAATTTGCCTGAAGAAAAGAGCCGACTGAAAGAAACAAGCAAGGAAACAAAAAATGAATTCTTTTGGGAGAAAATCCCACGGCAAAATGAACTAGGCAAATTCTTTCAGACAAAAAGTCTGAAGGAATTTCTTCGGACTTTTTGCCCAAAAGAAGTTCGCCCGAAAGAAAAAGCCAAGCATTAAAGGAAAGATTTGAAGACCAAGGCCGCTAGAAGTACCCTAAAGGGCAGGTGCCCTTGCGGGGGGCTCTCGACGATTGCGAAAGGGACCTTTCTCAAGGATCAATGGGACACCTTCCCTTTGAGAGGTTTCAAAGACAAAAGCCTGACCAAAGGAAAAAGCCAAAGGAAAGGGTAAGCCAAAGGAATTCAAAGGGGTGACGAGCCTGCAAATGTCAAATTGGGCATCATGAACTAGCCATTGGAATTCGGATGTCAGATGACGTCCTTGAAGATGTAAAATTAAGGATAAGGGAATAGCCATTGATTTTGAAGAGCTTAAAGACAGGCTGCAAGTGAACTCAACGACCCGCCGAGAAGATAGCCCTGAGTGCTCATAGGGCCAGGAAAAGACAAAGCCAAGAAAAGACAAAGCCAAGAAGGGACAAAAAATAAAAAAGAAAGACGGAACGAAATAGAGAATCCAGAACATGGCCATGCACACATACGACAACATCTAGAATGTTCCAAAAGACGCACCCAACTAAGCACATATATGGACAAAATAGCCCAAGTGGCAAAAGAAGGTGTCGGCACAAGGAGTTATTCCAGCGGTTGACACAGTCTCTGCCAAGTGGTCATCAAAGAGAGTGAACAATGAAGATGCAGCCTATTTTTTCACACTTTGCATTGATGAGCAGACAAACCGCCTAAATGTCTTGAAGGAGTGGTCTTGTTTGCAGAAAAAGAGGTGTGACCCATGCTTTCACATTAATGTTTGAATGCCAAGGTCAAAACTGGCAGCCGACACAACATCTTTTTTCAGTGGCTTCCTCTTTCCAACGCTCTCAACGCACATGGGCCAACTTGTAAAAAGGCGCCAAAGTCTTTTCCAAAGGGGTGCCTTTACTTCCTCTCTCTCTAGATATATATTGTAACTTCTCATTTTGAGAAAGATATCTCTTAGCTTGTAAGGCGGAGCCCTGCCAAAATTTACCTTGAATCAAAAAGAAGCATTTTTGTCTCCATTTGAGCTTTAAATTTTGCATATGTCTATGGATTTGTCTTGTGTTAAGTCATTTTGCCTTATGCTTTCACAAAATGATTCCAACATGTCTAGTGTATTGTGAGTTCTTCTTTTGCAGGTTAGCCAGAAGTGTCTACAACAGAGTATAGGCACATGTGAATAGGCTGCCATAGTGTGTCTTAGAACACCTCTGGTAATTCTTCCTCCTTGTATCTCCAGAGGACCCCTAGCTCACTGATGTTGGAGAATTTCTCATATCAAATGAAGTGTACATCAGCGTGTTCTTGGTGGAAAGTGTATGCTCAAGCTAAGTAGATCAAACTTTTTTGGTGCATCACCAGCTTAGGTTAGGTTCTATTTTTTAGTAATCTTTCTCTTTTCAACACCCCCATTATATATATATATATATTATAAAATGTACTGGAATAAATTAGAGATGCATCAAAGGGAGCTAGCTCTTATCTAGAGACTATCCCCTCAGTTTTGCCAGACCCATAGGCAAGAGAGGAGTTTCCATTGTGCCGCATGGAAGAGAAGCTCAACCTTCTCTCAAGGGTGCAATCCATAGCGTCAACAGCTAGTAAGGTACTTTGTTAGTTTTTTTTTCCTCCAAGTGATATTCCAACACATTAGTTTGCTTCAGTTTTGTTCAATAAATTCTTGTTTGCACATTTGCTTCTTAGTTAGTTTTCTTGCTTTCGTGTTTTTCCCTTCCTTTTTGAGGGAAAAAGGTTACTTCAACCAAGGTCAGTAGGAGATTTTCAGTCAAAAATGAGGTTCACCATTTGGGAGTTCAAATAAAATCTATATGGTCTAAGTTCTCTAGCATAGCAGGAATGCTTCCCAGCAGAGTCAAGACCCTTTCAAAAGTTTTGAAAGGCATTATTGGGAATCATAAGCCCTTGCGAAGGGCACCTCATTAAGCAAAGGACAAAAGCAAAGTTCTCGAAGGGCATTTGCCCTTCGAGGAAAAGATAGCCAAAGGAGACGAACTCCTTCAGACTTTTGTCCAAAAGAATTCCTTCAGACAAAAAGTTTGAAGAAATTTCAGAGGATAAAAACCCGAAGAAAATAAAAAGAATAAAGGCAAAGAAGGATCCTTCAGAATAATTGTCAAACAGAAATCCATGGGAATTTGAAGTCTGCAAAAGTTTGAAAAAAATCATAGGGCAAGACATAAAAGCCTAAAAGAATAAATTTGGGAAAATTGGCAAGGAAACGAATTCCTTCAGACAAAAATTTCAAAGGAATAAGGACAGTTTCAAAAAACTTGATAGAAAAGACAAGGGCATAAGCAAAGGCCAAAAAAGAGAAAAGGAAATTCCAAGCTCAAGAAAGAGAAGAGACAAAGAGTCCTTCGAACAATTTGTCTAAAGGATGAAAACTAAAATAAAGCCCGAATCTTGAATTAAAGCAGAACATAGGAAAAGCCAGAGAAAACATGAAGTGAACTGAGCATGATCAATAGCATGAACAGAGATGTAAGCACAAATAGGACTGAGCCAGAGCTGGACAAGAAGAAAAAAAAATGTATAAATAGAGGTATGAGAAACTATTAAAGCAGAACTGAACATGGACATAAGCATGAACAATAAATAAGACCAATGTAGAATAAAGACAAAGGTAGGATAAACAAAGATCATGCATAGACTAATGTGAGTGACTCCAAAAAAGTGAACACATTTAATAAATCAATCACACTTCAGTTCTAAAAATAGAGTTATCTTGCATGATAAACGGGCAAAGCGTTGAACGTTTCAAACAACCAGAAATTCCATGCATGCACTCTCATTTTTCTCATTTGCTCAAAACATTCTGGTGATTCAAACGTAATTCTTAATTTGAAATTTGCATTGATTTCATGCAAAGGGAAGACTTTCAAACGTTCCAGCAGGTCGAGTGAATTCGACCACTCTTGTTTTGAAATTGACTAGTTTTCAAGTCAAGACATCTATTCATAGGTGTCATGCATCCAAAGCTTGTCTTCTTCTTTTTTCAACGTCAATGATTCTTCATACAAGACAACCAGGTGTAAGCCAAGAAAAGACAAATTTGGAACACTCATACAATGCAATTTGGACTTGAACTAATGAAGAGTTAACTTCTCCTTTTTTCAACGCCAATCTCTTGGCTTATTGTAAATTTCTATATTAATGGCTTTTCAACCTTGTAAAAATGATCCCTCTCTTGGTAAGACCAAACTCTGCCATTGGTGACTTGTGTAACCTCTTCAATCAATAGGACTGTACTTTTAGATTTTAATTGCTGGCATAGTGTACATTCATTCATCAATTTGCATACATGGTAGATTTCTCTCCCTTCTAAAATTCTGATTCGTACCTAGTTGTTATCTCATCATGTTATGCAGGTCATGTTCAGTGTTTTATATATCTTTTGCTGACGTTGTAAGTGGATGTTAGGTGGCTATAAATTGCCTTGTATCAAACCTCTCTCCATCATTTTCCCTCACATTTTTGTCATTAAATCGAACCTTCTCATGAAATACTTATGCATAGTGATCAATTGAAATCAAAAGTCTTCCTTTTCCCTTGTTTGATTCAGTGTTCAAGGCTCTAAGTAGAGTGGATCAACATTTTGGTGTATCACTGTCATTTGGTAGGATTTCTCTTTCAAGTTTCTTTCTCCCTTTTCCATGGTAGATTTACAGCACAGAGTAGAGATCCATTGATACATCTTACAAGAACCAACCTTCTCTGGAGGTTCTTCTCACCATTGAGGCACCCACCCTCGTGAGAAGATCCCATTGTTTCAATCGGAGAGAAGATTAACCATTTCAACACATCTTCAATTCAAGGTGCAACTCTAGGTTGACAACAACTACCAGTGTACCCAAGCATAGAAGGCATGCTTTCCCTGAGTCACCAGTTTGTTGACCATTTTTTGGTCAATTAAAGTAAAAAATGGGCACCCCCTCTTTTGTGCATAAGTCTTCAATTTATGTTTTGGTTAAAATCATTAATCAAGGTTCCCTATCAGACTTGTTCCATGAAAAAACCAAGTGTTTACCTCATTTCATTTAACTAAGTGTATTTCGAGTTTGTCAAGGGGAACTACTTCGGGCTTTCTAAATGCAATTACTTGGTCCCCATAGTGCATTCCAGGTTTTGTAAACCACTTTACTTCTGAAAAGTTCATGAGTAAAGTCACTTGCAAAACCCGATTTGGTCTTGTTAGACCAAATTGGGTTCTCCAAATGACTTACTAGCTTTGTCTTATAAGCAGAAGCAATCCAAAAACCCAAATGGGTCAAGACAGTTGCAATTGAGTTTGCTGAGGGGTCTTACTCATGAAATTTCATAAGTTGGAGCAAGTCTAAAGTCCAAAGCAGGAGGCATTGGAGAACCCGAAAGGGTCTAGAAGAAACATTCGGGTTTGTCAAGAGGCCTTACTTAAGGAACTTTATGAGTAAGTTCTTTCCAAGGACCCAATTTAGTCTAAGCGGCTTGCGAAGGCAAGGAATTTTCTTAGGGGGCACTTTGCTTGCGTGTAGGGCAATTGCAAAAATTTCAAAGGGTAAGTGTCTTTGCGGAGGGCACTTGGTCAAAAAAGATGAGTCTTTTCACTTTTTCAAAGGGTCGATTGCAGGAATGTTGAAGGGTATGTGCCCTTATGGAGGGCACTTGGTCAAGAAAGATGACTCTTTTCACTTTTTCAAGGGGTCAATTGCAGGAATGTCGAAGGGTATGTGCCCTTGTGGAGGGAACTTAAGTAGCAAATAGGGATAATTTAGAAAGGCCAAAGGGCAATTCAAAGGCCAAGGAGCCCTTGCGGAGGGAAAGCGATGAACAAGTAGAACTTTCCCAAAACTCTGAAGGGTATTTTCAACCACAAATGGCCCTTATGGAGGGTAACCAGCCGAAGAGGAAGACAAAAGGCAAAGACCCGAAGGGCAATTACCCTTCGAGAAAAGAGACAAGCCAAAAGGAGATTTCCTTCAAACAAATGTTCAAAGGAATTCCTTTAGACATTTTTCTGAAGGAAAGAGAGGACCAAAGACACTTTCCCTTCAGAAAAAAGAACAATGCAAAGGAAGAATTCCTTCGGACAAATGTATGAAGGAATTCCTTTGGACATTTGTCTAAAGGAAATAGATGCTCACACAAAATCCGAAAGCCCAAAGGCCACAAAGAAGAGAAGGAAATCCTTCGTATATTTTGTTTGAAATAATTCCTTCAGACAAATGTTCGAAGGACTTGTCAAGGGAAAATCCTGCCATAAACAATAAGCAAGCGAGCAAGGACAAAGGCAAGGAAGAGACAAAAAAGAAAGAAAATAGGCGGGAAAAAAATAAGAAGAAACAAGTTGAAAAGGAACCCACAGAAAAGGTGGCAAAGAGCTTGAAACCCGAGTAAACATGTGAGGGAGAAGACAAGACAAAGACTAAGGATCGAGAAGGAGTAGAAGATCGCTAAGATCCCGAAGGCTTGATAAGTAAAGAGAAAAGGAACCAAAGAAAAAGAAAAATCAAAATAAAGAGACAAAACATGGGCAAAGATAAAGCAGAAAAGACAAAGCTCAGAATAGTTTTAACAACTTGACAAAGTCAAAAGGTAGAATCAATGACCATTTAGAACAAGACAAGTGGCATAGGCACACTCAGCAGAAGGAATTAATACATTTTGGTGGAATAGTATCTACCGAAAACCAATAAATAGATTGGTTTTTGAACTATAGAGATCAACATCCCATGTTTTTCATGCTTCACCATTAATGCACAACCAGTTGCGTCTAAGCATTGAAGAGAGCACATTCAGTCACAACAACTTGGAATGGCTTTGTTAGTTGTTGGGAATGAGTTTTCCATGCTTTTTCAACCCAAAGACTGTAGAAGCGGTAGTTTAGATAGTCTAAAACATGGTCTCCACACGTAGTTTGAAGATATGATAGTAGTAATGGTCTCTTATTTTAGCGGATGTTTAACTCGGAATGGGTCTCCATTCCTAGTGATGTCAGCCATCTTGTTTTCAACATTCTATATATTTTTAACCTCTCAGCTTATATGGTGAAGCCTTGCAAAATTTTAACTTGAATCTAAGAAAAAGATCTTCTTTTGAGTGTTGCACTGAGCATACATTTGGGTGTTAGTTTTGTGAAAGTGTGGTCTCTTTATCTACCTTCATGTGCTAACCCTAATAGTGTCTAGTGTTTATGTTTTCTTCTCTTGCAGGTGACAGGAAGTGTTTGAAGAAGTATAGGCAAGTGAATAGGCTATGCAATAGTGTGTCTAAGAACAGATTTTGTGCTAGTTTTTTCCTCTCTTATCTCTCCACAGGACCCCCTGTTGAAACATTGTTGCAAGAAAGGTCTCATTTTGAGTGAAGTGTAGGCTATCTTGTCTTGATTTAAAGTGTATGTCAAAGCTGAGTAGACCATCCATTTGGTGCATCACCACATAGTTTAGGTTCTGATTTAAGTATTTTGATCTCTCTTTTCAATCCCCCAAGTAGTTAGTAGTAGGAAATCCAGGGCCTCAAGGTGCATCAAGGGGAGCTAGCCCCTAATCTAGATATTCATCCCTCATGTTTGCCACCCACAACAAGAGGGGTGTCTCCATTGTGTCGCATGGATGAAGAGAGCTGAGCTTCCCTTCAGAGGGTGCAATATACTGTGACAACACATTCCTAATACAATGGGTTTAATTTGTGGCATGATTTTCCCTTTTTTGCCTAATCCTATCACATTATACTTTTTCAACATAATTTCCATCCCATCTAATTATTGTCTCCATCCCACACAAGTGCCATAAATGGCCATTCACTAAGTGCTATGGGTATGGATAATTGTTTGGAAGTAGCTACTGAGAGGGGGGGGGGGGTGAATCAGTAGTCAACAAAGATTATTCAAATCTAAAACTCATTCATCATACATAAATTTGATATAGCAATATGAACATGAAAGTTTATACATCCAAAGCATGAACAAGAGCATACATCATATGAACACATCATTTATGTGGAAAACCCTCTAGGGGGAGAAAAACCACTCTCAATATTGGAAACCAATGGACTAAAGTCTTATAAAGATAATACAAACAAGAGACTTTAGACCAACTCCAATTGATCAAGGAGCATCCACCCCTCAATTTAGTCTAGCACCAACTAGACCTTTAGCTAGCTCCAACTAGCAGGGAGTCTACAACCCCCTAGATGATTAAGCACCCACTCAACCATCTCTATTATGATGTCCACCAATGCTCTATGTCTTCTACACCTGATGATGACCTTCTCTTGCTCTAACACCTACAAAACTACTTCTCTTCTCCAAGTAGGCACACCTACCTCATTCACTCAACCAAGTCACCCTTTAGACTGTTAGGTCTAATGAATTGTTAGCTCATGAATATGATAAAAAAAAATGACTAATCCTATACACCCTCTGATGTTCCTCAATGACCCATCTCTGATCCTTGACCGAGCTCTTTTATTCGTTGTAGTCCACACCCTCTCTCACACACAAATAGGCCAAATACACCTAGTATATATACCACTCTTTCATATAATCCATCTTGGTTGGCCAAGATACTTCACATACTTGTCTTACCCTTATAAAATATTCTCATACATGTTATCAAGCCAAATCAAACACTCCATCGGTCATCCATATTTCAAAACAAGCTGAATCCTACTTTAGATCTCAATTAGGCCTAATGCATTAGCCCTTATAGGTCATTCACCACATATGACCATCTCCATGAATAATATCCATCACCAATGCTTCAAACACATCAAATATTCCTTAAATAGATCATTTATCACTCCCAAATAGGTCTACAACATCTGGAACTCTAATTCATACCTTGAACCAAGCTTTTTAGACTACTCGCTAATAAGTCTAGAAACCCAGAAAATACAGTCATATAGAATTGAAGCATACATAGGATTTTATCAAACAACCACCTGAAAAAAAAACATGGATAGGTCCTCCATGACTTAAAAAACACTTCAAAATCCATTTTTCACCTTCACATAGCTCACACAGGTCCAAACCAACTCAAACAAAATGATTACTCAAACTGATAGGACCTAGGTTCCACAAAGCTTTGACACCACTTGTCAGAATTAAGAGCACATATGATTACCTTTGTATAAGCAACTAAATGCAGAATTTAACCAGAAGTACAAGTAACTAGAAATAAGAAAGCACAGAATATGAGAGGCAACACACAATTGTATTCAACTCATTACAGAAGGAAATTACAATAAAGAGATCACACTCTTTCATCCACTTCGTGGGCATACCAGTAATCTTCCCTCAAGAGTTATCTTCTCTTAATACAGGTCACAACAAACGGCTAACACAGAGCTGTTGTTCATCTCAACAGTCAGTACAATGCTGCCAGTACAACTGAATACGAATCGGTACTCCAAGTAGATCTCACCTAATCTTGCTCCTTGATGTGTTGCTGTCACCTTGGATCTTGCTACCCTGCAAATCTCTTTTTGACCCTCACACACACACACCCCTGCAGACCAACCTCATCTTACTTATCACATGTAGATATCCTAACAGAGCTTGCACAACCTGCAGCTCAACCTAATCTTACATACCTGGAAGAACCCCTGTGATTCTACCAATGGAAGAACTCTCCTAGTTCTACACTTTACAATACAGCCCCATGGGTCTATTATATAGATCCCATGCATACAATAATTAGACAAGCGGCTCAAGACTCAAACTAGTATTTACATGCAAACAACCGGTTCAACAAACTGACTATCCGTCAACAAGCAGTTCTGGAACCGTACAGGCGACCGACGCCGGTCGCTTTCCATCTAGAGGTGACGACGTCGGCCGACTCCTGCCAATGTCGGTTTCCCTTCTGTTCACCCCTGATCGATGTCGGTGTTGGCCTGCCGACGTCGGCGACTGTGACACTCAACAACCTCCTCCATGTTTGCATTCGGGTGAAGCTTTTAGCTCTACAACCTAACAATCTCCCACTTGGAGATAAACATCTACACCTATACCTGTACCAGTACATTGTCTAATCTGTATCTTGGCTTGTATCCCTCTTCAAGCTCAATCTTGAAGACCACCCACCACACACCCTGTGGTGCTACGCTTATGTCTAAATTTTTCCATTCTTAGCTTACCTTCTTCTACCATTGCTATACTCCCACTCAAACAGAAACCCTTGTGAGTAACCTATAATCAACAAACACTAACCAGATCTGAACCACATGTTAGTCAATCTCGCTCTGAGAACCTCCAACCTCGCTCTGATACCAATTGATAGGACCTAAGTTCCACAAAGCTCTGACACAACTTGTCAGATTTAAAAGCACACTTGATTACTTTTGTATAAACAACTAAATGCGGAATTATACCAGAAGTACAAGTAACTAGAAATAAAAAATAACACAGAATATGAGAGGCAACACACAATTGTATTCAACTCATTACAGAAGGAAATTACAATAAAGAGATTACACTAACATCATCTACTTTTAAAATATTTGAAGCAGATGCAGTATTACTAACTGCCATTACCAAGCTATGCCAGCTTTCAGGCAAAGAACATAATATTAAAAGAGCCTTAATTTTATCATCAAACACTATTTTGACTGAATTTAATTGATTTACAATTCCATGGAAATCATTTAGATGATTAGATACAGATCCACCTTCCTGCATTTGCAAATTAAATAACTGCTTCATAAGATATACCTTATTTGAAGCTGAGGGTTTTTCATATAAATTTGCTAAAGTAGTCATTAACTCTACCGTTGACTTTGCTTGTGATAAATTAGATATCACAGTAGATGCCAGACTCAATCTTATGGATCCAAGAGCCTTTCTATCAAGAACTTCCCATTCTTCATCTTTCATGTCTGTGGGCTTCTTTGCAACCCCACCTAACGGTAGGTATAGATCTTTCTGATACAGATAATCTTCTATCTGCATTCTCCATAATTGATAATTCTTGCCATTAATCTTCTCCATTCTCAGTTTGCTTTCTTCTACCATTGATAACTCCCACTCAAATAGAAATCCCTGCAGAAACCCCTGTGAGTGTCCTGTAATCAACACACACTGACCAGATCTGAAACACCTGTTAGTGAACCTGGCTCTGATACCACTTGTCAAGATCTAGACAATAACAATTGATTACATTTGCAAGCAACTAAACACATAATTAAAAACAACTAGAAATCAGAATCAGCAAAGAATAAGAGATACAAGAAACCACCTTGAAAACTTGTATTAAACTCTTAAAAATACAATTAAAAAAATCTCTCTTTCTTCCACACCTCTCTCAGATGTACAGATATCTTTCTAGATCTCTTTCCCTCAAGAGTTCTCTCTCTCAATTACAATCAACTCCAACAACCTGGATTGATTCACATATACGTATACTGTACAATTCTTATACTGTTCTACTTCTACAATAAGCTATGAAGATCTATCCCTATTATATAACTTTAGGGATTCATGAGCATACAATCAAAACAATTAGATGCACCTTCTAATCAAGGGCTCAAAATAGTCCTATTAAAGATAGAGATGCAGACTCAAGACTAACACTTAATCCTATCATGCAAACATTCTGTTCTGTCCATGAAAATAGATTTTGGACGCATAGGTGACCGACGTCGGTCCCTGCCTGTCTGCCTATGACCGACGTTGGCCGATCTATGACCGACGCCGACAGCCTCTGGTCCATTCCTGACCGTTGTCGGTGACTGTGTGACTCTTTCAACTTCTGCACTCGCTCATTTGGTGATGCTTTTAGCTCCACACCTTAACACAAACTAGTTATGCACACCAAAAACTCAGTCAAAGATCTTTGATTGTTCCAACAAAACTAGAGACAAACTATGAAGACCAAAGCCATGTAATGAAGATTTGACACTCATATAATACCACCAAGGTCTCACTCACCTCAAACTCTACTCAAAACAGTTCAAACTAGCCTCTCCAAATAGGCCACTTTAGACTACCCACAAGCTCCAAAATCCAATCATGATGAAATGACATCTAATACTTGTGAAGACACTTCCTTGATATTCCAATGAATTCATGTGATCCTCCAAAAACCTTAGAACATTTCCAATCACAAAATTCATATGCTTCAATGACCACTTTGCTACTACAAACCATTCTCATTGTCATGGGTTCCAATATCTTGTCTTACACAGACTAGTCATTTTGTGAGCTCCTTCTAGCTATTTTATAGGCACCATCAACACTTACATATAAGTGAACTAGGAGGGATAGGTATTGAAATAAGACCCCAGACCATTTGTTCCATCCCTAAACACCTGAAATCAATCCTGAAATAGGTTCTCACTCTGGCTAGCTTTTATTCACTATTTGCTCCATTTCCACTCTAGCGACTAGTCAACTTAATTGACTTAGATAATTGACACAGTGACTGTTTCTTGCCAAAAAAAATTTATGGACTTCAATAACAAGTCTTGGCCTTCAAGCTCCAACAACTCTTATGTGTTGACTTAGTCAACCCTACCTGTAGCACTAAAATCTTTAAAAACAAGCATATTTATGTACCTTCTACTCACTGCCCTGACACACCACCACTTGAAAATGCCTAGAGTCATTTATACCTTCCAATAGTCAAACTTAGTCAACCAATCCATTATGGGTCCTTTCTAGCAAGATCTCTCCAACCGCTCCATTATGAGGGTTTATAAAGGGTTTCTGACCAATTTACATTCTTAACGAATGTTCATACAACTCTGTTCCTCAATCCACTGCAAAATACTTGGAAAGGCTTCTTAGGTCCATGTTCCACCTCTCCCAAAAGGCTCAGGTTCCCATGCAAAGTCTACATGAACTAGTGAACGTTAAAACTTTCCTCTCGAGCTCAAAATACACCATTCGAGCCTCCTTTGAAGCTTCTAAGCCATCTTTTTGACTTTGTAGCTCAATCTCTGACCTCAGACTTGATCAACATGCTTGGACAAACTTTCTTGAACATCTCTCATGAAACAATGAGCTTCATCATCCTAAAAACACCCTTTGACCCTTCACAAGGCCTCACAAGCCCACCTAGGCCAACTAGGCCGATGGCCAAACTATCTTGCAGACCACAAGCCACCTCTTGCAAACCATACACTTGAACTCTTAGCATCCTATACATGTCCAACATGCATATTCCAAGCATACTAAGCTCTGCCAAGCTGGATCTTCTTCATGACTGTTCACAAGGACCTCATTAGTCCACCTTGCCTATTAGGCCTGGAACCACCAGGCCAACTTACCTCTTGAAGGTACTTGGAAACTTATCCACTGAGCTCATAACACCTTAGATATCTTCAATTCACTTAATGCAAGCACTAGAATCACCTAATGAAAACATACAAGTCATACAACACTTACCTCCATATGCAACCATACATGATCAAGCCCACAAGGCATAGGATGACTTGCAGTCCACCTGAAGACCATATGAGAAGATTTCTCCTGCTAGGATCATAGCAACAACATATCAAATTCTCTATCTCCAAGCTTCATGCATATTAGACCAAGAGCACTCTCATACCACTTTGTCATCACCAATGCCACTTGACATCAATGACAACACATCACTTCCACCAATCTCCCAACAAATGTCATGAAAATATGACATATGCACCCAAGAAATTAATAAAGTAAATGCAATAATTTTTGGTGGTAAAGTGGGGAAGATTAGGACATACAAAAAAGCAACAATGCAAATAATTGTGGGATTCTTCATTTTTGTTGTCTAGAGGATGAGACAACAGTTATTTCTAGGAGTGATGTTGATAGAATTCTTCATTTGAATATTAAGTAAAAAAATGTAAACCTTAGAAACTCACGATCATATTGTAGCATTTAGCAACCACAAATGACATTCACAGCATCAATTATACTTTGCAGGATTCCTGAAAGCCAAAGTGATTAAAGGAATGACCATAGGAATGGTTGCATCATGACATCATGATATGTCTTTCCTGAATGGATTAGTTGGTGCTAAAAATGTCAGAAAAAAAATATAAATAGTGAGAAGTGGAAAAGACAGAGACACTTTCCAACTAGAAAGTGAAGTTCCCACTGATGGTATATCATCTCACAAAAAGGAACACAGATGGATAGTCACAAATAAAATGTATTCTAATATTTTGTATTTTATTTACTCTTAACATCAGACTATGAATTCAATATTTGACATGGTTTTCATGTTAACACTAATAATGACAAATATTATGTAATACCTTCTACTAAAGCCACTAAAAATAAAAAGTATAGTAGTTGAAGCTACAAGATAGGTAGAATTCCAAACCCCTCTCCACAACAACACACTCTACCATCCATTTTACCTTACCAAATTGTTGCCCTATCCACATCCACATCCACTTCACCTACACAATTCCCGATTCCATGTGAGTATAGAGGAAAACTGTGGAAGCCTACAATCATAATGTGACATCATACATCTACAAACATACTTCATGTTATGTACAATGTTTTACAACATCAGACACTTTAGAAGAGAAAAATAGTCACAAAAAAAAGATGAGTCTTTTGACACTTTGAATGTAATATTATATTTATTTTTTAGTAATGAATTGAAGGGATAATATATTTATCCTTACATATTGATATCATGATCATGTACTTGAGTTAAAGGAAACCATGGAAGCTTACAATCATATCTGGCACCAGACACAATGGTCTATCGCAACATCAGTCATACTGCACCATATCTCACTGAGAAAGATAGAATTGTATGGCCACGAGGAAAGGATGTGTCCATTTATCCTTTATATTGTATTTAGTGTTAACATGTTTTATGGATATCATCCATAGTCTTAATATCATATAGTTCTCTGAGTTTGATACATGTAATTATGTGAAATATATTGATTTGGAGCTCATAAAAATCTAAGTTCAAACTTAAAAATCCATGCTTTGAGTATAAAGGTAAACAACATAATCCTACAATCACACCAATACATCAAACATATATGGACATAATTTGTCGTATAGTCATTTATTTACAGCATCCCATAGAACATAACATAGAAGAATAGTCATGAAGAAGAGATGAGTCTTTTGACACTTTATACTTAATATTGTATTTATTTCTAGTAGTTAATTTAAGGGATAATTTATCAATCCATCTATATTCATATCATGATCATGTAAGTATTTAGCTATATATATAAAACTTGTATTTGAGATGTAACACTTAGGTGTATGCCAAGTTATCCAATTAGCATTACAAGAATCACACACATTAAGTTTGGAGCTCATAATAATCTAGCCAAATGTTGTATACATTTTTCTTATTACTTGCATATATTGGAAGGGAAAATACTACTTAGATATTAATTAAAAAACATTGTATTAAAATCAAATGCAACATAACTCCTCACATATAATGGTTTTGAAAATAAAAAGCATAAAAATAGGTTGTCTAGTATCAACTAATAATTCTACATGTCAGTGCATCCATATTTAAATTTATAAGCCAACATAATTTCAGAGCTTTTAATATGGGGTGTCATTTAGAATATTGATGGTCTTGAAAAATATTAGTATAGAGGCCACTTACATAGCATGAAAATATTATGGTTATCTTAGGGTACAACTTCCTTTAACTTTTATCAAATGAAAAACTACTTATAGTCATTGGCATTGTTAAATCGTGGAGAAATTTTGAACAATGAAATAGATTGAGAGTATCAATTTCACAAAAAGCTTGAACAATAAGATGCAAATGGTCAAATAAAACAAGAAACCACTTATGACTAATTCCCAATATAATGGATTAATTATGGGATTTCTCATGCAAATAAAATTAATTTAATATAACAGTGCCTTCCTATTAGACTCAATCTTCAACATAAATATTATATGCTTTAAATTTAAACAACCTGATAATTTCAAGTAATAGGGTTTATAAAATGATATCAATTTGTGAAAAATATAGAAATAGAAATCTTGAACAATGAAATAGATTGAGAGTATTACTTCTATGAAAAACTTGAAAAATGAAGATGTAAATGATCAAATGAAACAAGAAATTGTCAATCCCTGATTCCCAATATGCATTAATTATGCATCAATGTGACCACCAACAAACGTCCATATACCTCAAAGGGAGAGTAGGATCAGTGACTTCCCTCTTGATTAGTTGACTGTGCGTGCATATTTCAAAGGCCTTTTATAAACCTTCCATAAGGACTTGTTCATCCCTAATTCATCCTTGTGAGGTGCCATCATGAACTCAACAACTTCCAAGGATTCTGGGGTCCTCAAACTCACCAAAAGAGGGCTAGGACTGTCATGGACAACATGGTGGAAAGAATTACCATCGCTGTCCTTATCCATTCCATTCTCCATGTGCACCTCTTGACCCTTTATGTAATCCAGAGTTCCTTCAAAGTGTTGTGACAAGCCTTGCCCTAATTTACTCACCCAAACCCTTTGCCTTTTCTCTCTTTCTTCCATCCCTTTATGAGAAGGTACCATGGTGCTCTTCCAATCACCCTTCAAATATGAAAACTAAATCTCCCATTGCCTAACAAGCTTCCTAAAACATATTGAAATATTTCCACTTGCCCCTTGCTGTTTGGAGATGGAATTTATCTTGTGTAGATCATTTACCAAGTTCAAAAATGACCAATGAATGTTGCCTTGGGAGTGTTGTTCATGAGTATCAAGGTTCCATTTTAGTTGACAATCCAAGCATCCATCTTCTAACTCCTTTACTGAAGTGATTAAAGGCTGAAATAAATCTTTACCATAATTTTCTAAGCATGAACAATTATGTTTTTCACAAAAAAACCCAAAATTTTATGTGTGAACAACTCTTATTTTCCACAAAAATCTTAGAATTTTTTGAGCACACCCTAGGTTTCTTCTCTATGCAAAATTCATAACTTCTTCCTTTCTCCGCAAACTAAAAATCTACCTCTTCACAAACTTGTTTGGAAACTTCATTTTTAGAATTCATTAAGCTTGAAAAACAAGGAATTAAATGTTCTTTTGCATACCTTAGTAGTTGTCCTTTGGCCACTTTACAGACCTTTTTTGAAGGACAGTGTTTCCACATCTTTGACTCTTTCACCAAATCCCGTGAATGATCAGGTTCCATAAGTAGAGGTGGCTGCTCCAACTAAAAAAAAAATTCTTTCTTGTTACTCCTACCAAATTGCTATCAATGAAGACTCATTCCTTTGTTTTTGAGGTCACCTCCAAGAGTGCCTTATCACTCAAGCCATGCAGAATTATCTCTTTTCCATCCACATCGAATTTGAGTTCCATAGTTTGATAATTTTGTGTGTACTCTCCAAGAGAGTGCAACCATTGGATGCCTAAGACAATGTTGGTCTCTACAATGCCAACCACATAGAAGTCATCCTCAACAGGGTGTGTTCCCAACATGATGCTTAGCTTGGGGACCTTGGTGGTGCAAGGGATGGTGAAGCCATCTGTGACAGTCACACGGAATCCCTTGAATTCAATAGGTTGAAGCCCACATGTAGAAACCAAATTCTTATCACTGAAATTGTGGGTGGCTCCACTATCAATGGGAATGGTAACACTCTTACCTTTCAATATTCCCTTCACACAAAAGGGGTAGTGTCTAGGATTCCCCAATAATAAAGCAAAAGTGCCACTCATGTCCTCTCCTCCAAAGATCTCAAAATGCTCCTCATAGGTGGCTGCCCCTTCCTCTTCTTCTCCATCCGAATGCACCTCAATGTATTGCACTTGCCCCTTCCCACAACAACAATGACCCAGTGTCCAAGGATCTTTACAATCAAAGCAAAGTTTTTTTCTTCTTATCTCGTTCTTTGTCTCATTGCTCCATCTTGGCAACTCCCTTTGCTGCCCTAAACCTTGTTGGTTTGGTCTACCAAGCTACCCCAAACCCTGTTGGTTTGGTCTACCAAGCTGCCCCAAAGGAGTTGGTTTTTATAGTCTGAAAGAGTTTCCCCTTAGTTGCCCCCATCTATTGTCTCTTTGTTGTCCAGAAGGTTTAAAAGAATTAGTTTTCTGCTAAACAAAGGGCATAATTTTACCTTGGGGTGTTGAAGACTCAAGATCAAGGGCCTTTTAAATGGCTCCTTGAAGAGAAGGTGGGTCAAAAGCTTTGACCAAACACGGAATGTAATCAACCAACCCTTCCATGAACAAAACGATCAATCTCCTCTTAGAAATATTCGTTACCATGATTGAAAGCCTCTGAAATTTTGTCACATATTCCTCCACTGTACTCTTTTCCCTCAATTGAGCCAACTCTTTGAAGTGTAGCTCTAGATCAATGCTATCAAACCTCTCAATGATCTATTTGCCGAATTATTCATAAGATCGAATGAGTTGGTGTCCTTGGGTGATTAACCCATGATACTACCACTCATGGGCAATCACCTCTAAGTGCAAGGTGGCAAATTGAATGGCCTCCTTCTCCATCATAAGTCTAAGTGAAAAGTAGGTGTCTAACTTTTGAATCCAAGCCCTGGCTGAACTTTTGGAAGAACCATAAAATTTGGGAAGTGAAAACTTTCCCAAATCATCATGGAACTCTCAGTGGTTGCCCTTAGGTCTTTGGCTAGCCCTATTGCCTCCATGTTGCCCATGCTTCCATCATGCGAATCGATAAAAAATTATTTGATCCCTGAAAGGAGTAGGATAAGTTATGTATTCATCATAATCCTCAATAAGCTATCCAATAAGGTGGGTTGCTCCTCCCTTTTTGGAATGACTACTTCTGCTTGCAAAAAAACAAGTTGGTTAGACCTATGTGTGGATCCTTCATTTCTCTTAAGGGGCTGCTCTATGAAGTTGTGACTTCCAAAAGCACTACCATCCCCATTAGATGGCTTGTCACCTCTCATCTCTCTCACAATGCGGACAAATTCTGCCATAACCACTATCATTTGCTCTTGGGCTTGTGTGTACCTATCAAGTCTTTTCTCCTCTTTATTTTTACCATCATTTCTTGGCTGATCTAAGTGATCCATTGTTTCTTCTTGCTGATTTTCCTTAACCTTCTTCTTGCTTCTAAGATAGTACCTTAGCTCTGTCACCCTTGGGTATGAATTACTTTGAAAACCCATGACTAGTTAAAATATAGCTTTGATACTACTGAAATATTTCGAAAAGGGGATATATTCTAAACTCTAGAATTTATTGAAAACCCTATAAAAATTATTATTTTTCAAATTTATGACAACAAACCCTAGCTGCAATAAAATTTCCACAATTAACATCAAAATATGGCAAATTGGATGGCACAAGCAGACCAACAAACAAGTTTTTCTCCCCCAAAACTGATATTTTTCTTGAAACCCTAGGCACCACCAGTAGAGATAAATACGAAATTAATTCTAGCCTTGACAATGCTAAAAAATAGTATTTTCCACTCCACAATACAACACACTAATTATGAAAGATTTTTGAATTTATTACCCAATAAACATGCCAAATTAGGACTCAACTTCAGATTTGAATATTGGATAAAATATTGAATTCCTTCAAACTATAACGCTGGAAATATTCTAAAAAATTAGAAGATAAATATATAAAAATACAACAAATATTCTAGGTCCAATGACCATCCAAATACCTCATAAAAATTAGGAAAAATAGCAACAATATTATTATAAAAATTAGAATATTGTTTTGGCTCAAAAATAACCCAAAACCCCACAGATCAACGCCACAACTAAGTCACCAATGCTAGAAATGGTCAATTCCAACTCTAGACATCTGCAACCCGACAAGTAGGGGTCTTCAACATGTGCAAACAACTTCTTAGGGTTCTCAACCCTAGTCGCCCCTCTCCAAATATTGTATTTTTATTTTTTTTCTGCATATTAGGTTCAAATGCAACCTCAAAATGAAGCTACCCTAGATGATAAATGAGGGTTTACATCCCCACTTCTTTTTGGCTTGAAGGTTTTCATCTCCAAATTAATAACTCAAGCTTTTTCATGCTTAAAACTTTAATTTCAAAATATATTCCAAGATGTCCTTTCAAATGA
This sequence comes from Torreya grandis, assembly GCA_037957365.1. Lineage (NCBI taxonomy): Eukaryota > Viridiplantae > Streptophyta > Pinopsida > Cupressales > Taxaceae > Torreya > Torreya grandis. The sequence goes on along the minus strand of JARHVA010000715.1, from coordinate 1,515,263 downwards.
GCCCTTCGTTGCTTTTATAAATCCTCTAAATAAGGCATCCAAAATGGAGGGAAATATCTTTTTGATCTTTTTTCAAATTATAAAAAGAATACCTCTTATAATCCACTTAAGTAACCGAGGTAACCATAACCCTTAAAAGACCCCAACTTAAATGAATTTATAACAATAAAATGTTTTACAAATGTTCTTAAGAAAACCAAATGCTTCCCCCTTTTTTCTTCCCTCTTAACTAAAAACCAAGCAAAGCTAGAAGTCTTCAATAATGTCATGCTTAAAAGGGGGATGACATATAACCTCAATGATCTTTAAATTTATCTCTTAAAATTTGAACTTAAAATTTGTATGAACAAAATATAAGGACCGTGTAATTGTTTGATGATTATTGGGAGAACATTCAAGTTCAACAATATTTTAGTTAAAATCACTTTACGAGGCCCTGGGTAATGGAGTATAACTTGACACCAATTTTATTTTTCCATGGGACAAGAAACGCATCCTTTATGCTCACTTGTAGCCATCCTAAACTGTATCAATTTATGAACAAAGGAAATGTATCAACAAAAATAGATAAATCAAAGAAAACATGACATTCCCAGGGAGCAAAGTACAAAATACCGATCTTGCTTTTAAAGACGGGATTATTAAAAAATATAATAAAAAAGATTATCGACATTCAAATAATCACTCACATTATCAAATGGATGGAGTTATAGAGGTGAAAGGATGCAAACTATAGCAACTGGTGCTATCATAACCAACCATTCAACTAGCATGCAAATTGATTTCAACTTTTTCATGCAATATTAAAGCTTCAAACGAGGTCAACCTAGTCTAGAACCCAAAGCGCAAATTGAATTGTAATGTTTAACATTATGTTATTATTTATAAACACAAAATCTCAAATAATCTAGACCAACATAAAAGAATTTGTTACTATATATTGTTAAATCAGTGCAACCACGTAACAGGTCTTAAACTACAAGTAACCCTTGAATAGTCCAAGACACCAACACGCAAGAATCTGTGTTTTTTCAATGGTAAGAAAAATATTTATGTTACCTTTTAAAGAAGATTACAAAATATTTGCTTCTTTTAGATACACTGAGAATCTGATTGACTCTTCTTATCAATTATAAAACTACCTATGGGTCAAAAATGTTGGATGTTCACTACTTTGTCATCAACTGCTCTTGAATGCCGCTAATGCCTCTTTTGTTGCAGCAGAGATTACTACATCAGAGGCATTAGGTAAATAGTAATATTTCCCTGCCATTTCAAGAAAAATGCATTTCGTTACCAATGGAAATAGTTTTCCACAGTGGATATTTGTGACTGAAGCAGATAACCAGATTAAGAAATATGATTATGCTACCCAAAACAATAAGATCCATAGAAGTATAAGGCATTACCCTGAGAAACTCTGGCAATTTCCTTTGCAAAGCCTGTGGATATAAACTTATTCTCTGTGTCTATGACAAGAAGGGACATTCCTGCCTTGTAAATCTTTCCAGCGATATCTAATATCTCCTCCTAATTACAAAAATTAGGTGTGAAATAATTTTAAAGATTAGACAATAAAGAGATCAAAATTTTAGATTTGCGGAGAAGAAAAAATAAAAAACATAAAACAAATAACTTATAACTACCATCTACAAAAACTGAGTATCAGACCAGCTGACAGCTGTATTTAGACAATCATTCTCACTCGTGTTTTATTTCACACCAGTAAGCAAAAAATTAGTTCAATATCGTACTGCTCAGTGATCACTATGGATGTTCAACCTGTTTATCATATCAATATAATAATGCCAATGGTGTATATAAAATTATTAAAAACTCTGTTACTGGGAATAGGTTTCCTGAGGATTGGTAGTTATACTACGTAAAGGTATGCATTTCTACTGAGGGGACTGGGGTTTGGTGTTACAAGAAGACAGCTACTGTTGTCTCCTGTATTTCTCGGCAACACCTCCTAAGCTTCTTGCAGGTCAAAAGTTAAAACTGAAAAAAAATGAAAAAAAAAAAAACCCTTTTAAATCCTAAAATTAGTAACCGCCTCCCTCTTGCACTCTAAATGCGAACAAATAAAGAAAGGAAGCAAATGAGAAAAATACAATTGCAAATATTTCTCCAAAAACCACTGGTTTTAGGAAACATTGCAGGTTTGGTATTCTAAACAAAACTTGTTGGCTTCTCACGGCCATAAATTTAAATGGTTATTTTTTTAATTGGTCATCTTCAATTTTGAATTTTTACTATGAATAGAATATTATTTTTTGTTGATCAATTAATTACATGCTTATATATTTATGGCAATAGTTATTATGATGGTACACGCAATATTTTTATATCAAATGAATACGACTGTATTTCATAATTTTAAATGACATGGATTCTCAATTTCGCTATCATAAGCCATAGGAAAGTATACCTTAGGATGACATATTAAGTGGGATAGTTTGAAAGAACGAACAACTTGTGCAGAAAAAGTAAACAAAAGAAACCACTATTTAGCAAGGAAGCAATACCGCAATACCAGAATGAATATGGAAGCACAAAGCACTTGAATTTCATATTAGACGCATACATACAAAATAGTTTGGAAGATAAACACTCATCCTTCTACCTTCCCAGTAATACTTCCAACAAAATTGAAATGTCTGCCATTAAAAGTCATGTAATAGTTCATTGGGTGTTAATTGTACTATTTCTAACACTACCCCTATAACTCACATTCACTGCCCATTACTACCCACAATTAGACATCAAACCAGTGAAACCACATAACAATGCTAACAACAATGCACCACATGCACCTCCTCCAATTGAAACCCAGACGATTTGCTTGCTAAATGTTCTTGCCATCTCTTCAAGTGATGGAAGCAAAGATTTGCAGTTAAGCCAGAACTGCAAATTCATCAAAGAAAACCTTGGGTACCCCAAAATGTTCACACTACTTGAAAGCAACACCTTTCTAAATGTGCACTATTGATTCCTTACTCAAAACAACTCATCACATTCTGTAGTATGTTTCATCATCTCATGTTTCATTCTTCTCAAGAAAGTCTACAATCCATACAGACTTTCTTCTCCATCTTCCTTTTTCCAAATATTTGCTTCAGTCGTGTCTTTTTCTCACTCATACCCATTAACAGAGAATCAAGCCTTCTCAAGTAGAACAACATCCAAGATTCAACTCAGTTGCTCCCACAAACAACATTTTGTGCGCGTCTCAAATAGGGCTCTGTAAGCAGTTGGCTTCTTCAAGAGAGCCTTCCCCAAAACCCAACTGAGGATCACTCTCTGACTCTGCAGTGGAGAAAGCAACTAGGACAACTTTTCTAAGTTTTTTATGGCAATACTTACCAGTAGCTTTGATGTATGAACAAACTCCCTCGATTTTTTTCACAATTAATCCAATCTACTCTGCAGAAACTTTGCGTAATAACCAAATTTGTTTCACTTCATCAGATCAGTTTGTCCAAACTGTTCTTTTGCAGCTTTTCCAACTCGTTCTATAAGGTTTTGTTCTACTTTTGAAGGGTTGTTTGTAGCATGTTATTCTGCAGAGTCTTCTTCTTCCTTGCAACTATCATTTGAGCAACAAAATGCAACTAATGGGCCATCCTAACATGTTCCGTCTCGGCACGATCTTGCTCGGAGACCATGTGAAAACATAGGGTTGTAACTCGTAAAAGGAATCTTATAACCAAAAAATGACCAAGAACTCATGTAGAAGAGAGAAAATAAACAACTCTTTAGCATGGAGACAATACTTTTGTTGTTGAAACACTCATACCTTTGTGGGAATATTGTCAACAAAATTCAAACGCAGAACACTAAAGGACAAGATACACATGTCAACAAAAATAGTTTAACAGCCAGTTGGGCATGTGGCTGTACTATAGAACTATGTGACTTAAGTGGACACCCAAATAGTTGAGAATGGCGCATAGGTGATCAGACAGCCACATGGGTCAGTGTATCCTATTAAATAGTCATATAGGATAGTGTACTTTATTAAATGTTATACATAGTTAAACGAGCTTATTATGTAATGTCCCCAAATGGGACAATTAGGACAAGTTGGGGTTTCCCAACAAACCCTTATGTGAAACTGAAAATAATCTGAATTCTGTCCTAAAAACCAGCAAACCCTAGCAGCAATAGATGTCCAAATTTCAAGCAATAACACTCCACAATAACCCCAATAATTACTGAATTTGAAACTACAATAAAGTATCTCTTTTTGTCACAAGATGGAATGATGATGTGGCTGGAGTTTCTTTACAATAATTCTGATTTTTAAGATGCTGGTACAATGGCATTTCCCCCCTCTAGTTAGCCTTGAAAACCTTGCACAAACTCACAATAAATATGCCAAAAATCCCTGCAATTTATTAGGACTTTCAAATAACAAATTAGGGCTGCCAATAGTCAATTTAGCCCCTCCAAACAAGTCGCCACACTTAGAAAAATAGGAGAAACAATTTGAAAATCAAACCCTTGTTCTATCCCTTCAACAAGGTTTCCAAGTTCACCAAATCAATTCGCCCCACTTGAGAAATTATTAAAAATAATTTCCAGAATATAAAATGAATTATTCCCTTCAATATTATAGCCCAAAAACACCAACCTGCCCAAATGAATTGCTCCACTGATTTTTGTCACAAGAAGCAAGTCCAATGATGTAATAAGGCATTCTCCCCACCCTCCAAAGAAGTCGCCTAGCTTTGATAGTCTCCTTGCTGCCCTAAAGTGGTTCGCTCCTCCTCTTTGACCTGCAATTTGCAATTTTTCAGCTCTCTATAGGTTTGATTCAATCCTTAATGAATGTGGTGTTCCAAGACACCTTTGTAGGTTCAATTGCATGCAACCATGCAAATCTGAAGCACAATTACAGCCCTTGAATAGAGCTGCCTTGAAAGTAGGAATAGAGGTTTTCATCCCCAAACCTTTGTCACACTTGAAGGTTTTCATCCTCAAATTATGATGAACAAGCTTGACATACTTGATCAATAATTCAATATTCCAAAATAACATAACCTCCCAAATGAATCCTCAAATGCTCTTTATAATCATCTCCAAAGGTGGCGCCCAAGTTGGAAGGATGTGTCTTTTGAATCATAAGCAATTTTACCTTTTTAAAGGGTTAGGCTCTCATGACCCTTAAAGGTCCCTTAAGTGAGAATTAAACCAAAAATATTTTTTACATAACTCAATTGAAAATTAGAACACTTAAGTACTTTTCACCTTTTTGCTC